>OZ012738.1:377135093-377669570 GCA_963859935.3 Lathyrus sativus | reverse complement strand
TAATTCTTCATTATGTCTTGTGCGCACTTATTCTTGACGGATATAAAATGAGTTAGAGTATTTTTTTGCAATTTTATAGGTCATTTTTCTATTTTTGATTGATGCCTAATTATGACTTGGTTTTGGGTTGAATATGCTTGGTGTTTGGCCTAAATTCAAGTCATTTTGTCAACTTGTGTTGGAATGAAACTTGAGATGATTATTTGATGTGTTTACATATTGTTTTAACTTGATAATGGCTTTGGATTCATTGGATGTTTATTTTCCTATTTATGGTTGAATTCTTAAGTTGGTGGTAATTTGAGCTTGCTCCTTTGTTGTTCTTGACCTAATGTCTTGAGTTGATTTCTTGTGTGACCTAATTGATGTTTGTGAACACTTGTATGCTTTAGATGACATGTTTGATGGTTTTATTTGCATGATGTGATGTGTAACACCCTTTTCTACCCCACAATAATAATACAAAATAACACAGATATCAGAGTAATTGTTAAATTTCAGAAAAAGCCACCAAAAAGGGCGTACATTTCCCGAGGTCATCAAAATAGGTCACGGCTCCGTAAACAATGGGTTTTTCCCAAAATACATCAAACAACATAAAACAGCGGAATTCAAAAGGCATAAGTAAAGGTTTTCCTCATCAGGGAACATAAGCAAAATAACTCAACAGTATATAATTTAACTCAAAGAACCCTACCCGATGTTACATATCAGAGCAAGACCCTCTAAGTTAACCAAAAGGGATAACGACTAAAAACTCCAAAAACAACTCCTCGACGGCGTCCACGGCTAAACTCAGTCATCTGCACGTTACCA
Source organism: Lathyrus sativus (assembly GCA_963859935.3). Classification (NCBI taxonomy): domain Eukaryota; kingdom Viridiplantae; phylum Streptophyta; class Magnoliopsida; order Fabales; family Fabaceae; genus Lathyrus; species Lathyrus sativus. The sequence goes on along the minus strand of OZ012738.1, from coordinate 377,668,754 downwards.
ACGTGGAGGTAACATTCAAACAGGCAGGGTGAGTAAAACAATTTATAAAAATCAATGTATGAAAATCAACATATAAATGGCATCATAATCATATTTAACCTTCATATTCATCAATAGGCCTCGAAGGCCACAACATCATAATTTATACAAAAAGACTCATAAATGCATATGCGACACAACTCAATGCATGTGGTACCAATTATCACAGCTCGATGGACTCTGGGCCATCAACCCTTCATAGATCCCCATCAATAGGATCGATTCTACTAGAGAAACTGAGCACATCAAAATACTTCACATCCACACAATGGGATTGAAGCCAAAGTAATCGAGGTCCTGAACTGAAGTTCAAATGCACATGAATGCATGATGCACACGTCAATAATCATCCTCATAATAACAGCATAGGTGCATCATCATTCATCATCATCACAATCATCATCATATCTCATGTCATCATATAATTCATCAAAATCAATGGTAATATCATCATATTACATCATGGAAATCATCATGTCATCAAGTACACATCACATAAAACTCACTGTCATACTCAGGTTAATTCATCATAGAAATCACAGAATCAAACATCAAGGCAACGTTGCACACGATCAACATACGTGAAACTCTGCTATGTTCGCTGTCATGTTCGCTAGGCGAGCCTGGGGCGAGTTTCTTCGCTAGGCGAAGGTTTATTTGTTAGGCGAGTCTGGGAACAACATGGTTTGCTAGGTGAACAGTGCGATGACAGCAAATTATGCTACGCACCAGAACTTAAAATCACTCAAAAAGCTCTACGATTCACTTACCCAATGCCCCCAAACATCCCTAAATCATCCCTAAGGTCCTACGGCGATAAAGGCATAAAACCTACGGTTTATTAGGCCAATCCCATAACATATACATATCCTAAATCACAATTTTTTCTTCAATTACACCCTAAGGCATTAGAGTTACTCACAATCCAATATTCTATCCCTACAGGGTCAGACATATAACAATTCAAGGTTTTTGGCCACGAAGGCCTAAGATCACTATTTCTCATATCCATGCTTTAACAGTCAGGAATACTTACCACTAACCACAACCATCAGGGTCCTCACCATCAATTTCCCCTTTTCCCACAATCGACCCAAAATCCCTTAAACCTAAAATCATCCATAATTACATTGAAAGTCATACATGGAAAATCATGAAAAGCTATACTCCCCATACCTTAGCCGATTCAAAGCCTTCACGATTATCTCCAAGAATCTTCTGCCTCCAATCTTCTCCTCAGAGCTCTCTGGCCACAATACTTTTCACGGTTAACAAATGAATCCTAATTCTCTTCAGAATTTTATTTTGTCAAACCTAGTCTTGGGCCTCACAATTTGGGTTTTTCCCTTATTACCCTTAGTAACTCCTCCAAATGCCCAAATTACTCTTATTTCACTTATATTCATTTTAAATAATAATACTAATAAATTAATATTATATACTTTTAATCAAATAAATAATCCAAAAATGCACATTTTTCCAATAATTCTCAAACTACAGAAAATCACCGAAAAATGAATATTCTTATTTAAACAATTAAATAAAATATTCCAATTAAATTTGGGGTGTTACAACTCCCCTCCACTTAAAAGGAATTTCGTCCTCGAAAATTACCTCAAGAAAACAGAGTCGGATACGACTCCCTCATCTGATCTTCACGCTTCCAAGTCCAACTTTCTCCAGCTGGTCCTCCCTAAACTACCTTCACCAAGGCAATCTCTTTACCTCGCAGTTGCTTCACTTCTCGTTCATCAATCCGAACAGTCAACGCCTCAACAGTCAAATCATCTCGCACTTGTACATCATCCATCTCAATCACATGCGACAGATTTGGAATGTACTTCCTCAACTGCAACACATGAAACACGTCATGCAAATTCGCAAACGACGGCGGTAAAGCAATCCGATATGCTACTTCCCCCACCCCCTGCGAAATCTGATACGGACCAACAAAACTCGATGTGAGCTTTCAAGACTTCAAAGCTCGGCCAACACCAGTTACCGATGTAACACTCAAAAACACGTGATCTTCCTCTTGGAATTCAAGTGATTTCCTCCTTTTATTATGGTAACTCTTCTGACGACTCTGCGACGCTTTCATCTTTTCTTGGATCATCTTGATCTTTTCAGTCGTCTCTTTCACAATCTCAGATCCGAGTACAACAGTCTCGCTTGACTCATACCAACACAAAGGAGTCCTACACCTCCTACCATACAAAGCCTCATACAGTGTCATCCCGATACTAGAATGATAACTGTTATTGTAGGTAAACTCAACCAACGACAAATGACTATCCCACGATTCACCTTGATCCAACATACAAGCGACGACGGTAAAGCAATCTGATATGCTACTTCCCCCACCCTCTGCGAAATCTGATACGGACCAATAAAACGCGATGTGAGCCTTCGATAATTCAAAGCTCGGCCAACACCAGTTACTGACGTAACTCTCAAAAACATGTGATCTCCCTCTTGGAATTCAAGTGCTTTCCTCCTTTTATCATGGTAACTCTTCTGACGACTCTGCGACGCTTTCATCTTTTCTTGGATCATCTTGATCTTTTCAGTCATCTCTTGCACAATCTCAGATCCGAGTACAACACTCTCGCCTGACTCATACCAACACAAAGGAGTCCTACACCTCCTACCATACAAAGCCTCATACGGTGTCATCCCGATACTAGAATGATAACTGTTATTGTAGGTAAATTCAACCAACAACAAATGACTATCCCACGATCCACCTTGATCCAACACACAAGCTCTCAACAAATCCTTTAAAGACTGGATAGTTCTCTCAGTCTGTCCATCCGTCTGCGGATGATAGGCAGAACTCAACCTCAACTTAGTACCCAAGGATGTCTGCAAACTCTCCCAAAACCTCGACGTAAATCTCGGATCTCTATCCGACACAATACTCGAAGGAACACCATGAAACTTTAAAATCTAATCAATATACAACTCGGCAAGCTTCTGCAATGAATAATTGATCCTCATCGGTATAAAATGAACCGATTTAGTCAATCTATCAACAATCACCCAAATCGAATCATATCCCTTCAAAGTCTTCGGCAAATTTGTCACAAAATCCATAGAAATGCTATCCCATTTCCATTCTGGAATACTCAACGGTTGCATTAGATCCGGCGGTCTCTGATGTTCAATCTTCAACTTCTGACAAGTCAAACAAGCGTACACAAACTCTGCAATTTCCTTCTTCATACTCGGCCACCAAAACAACTTCTTCAAATCTTGATACATCTTCGTGGCATAAAGCTGAATACTTAACCCGCTTCTGTGACCTTCCTCACGAATACTCTTCTTGATTTCTGGCACATCGGGAATATACACTCTATCCCTGAACCTCATCATACCATTCTCATCGATCCGAAAATCACCTTCGTTACCTTGATTGATCAACGTGAGACGATCCACCAAACTCAAATTAGATTTCTGACTTTCTCTGATTTCTTGGAGAATACCACTAGTCAACTTCAGCATAACCAACTTCACACTATTAGGAGTCTCTTCACAAACCAAACTTATATCTCTGAATTGCTCAATCAGTCTCAATTCTCGAACCATAAGCATCGACATATGCAAAGACTTCCTGCTTAGCGCATCAACCACAACATTAGCCTTACCAGGATGGTAACTCAATTCAAAATTATAATCCTTCAGAAGTTCAAGCCACCCCCTCTGCCTCATATTCAACTCCTTCTGATCAAACAAATACTTTAGGCTCTTGTCATCACTGAACACTTCGAATCTGGACCCAAAAAGATAATGTCTCTAAATCTTCAACACAAACACCATAGCGGCCAACTCTAAGTCATGCGTAGGATAATTCCTTTCATGAACCTTTAGTTGTCTAGAAGCGTAAGCAACAACCTGACCATTCTGCATCAATACACCTCCAAGACCCATCTTCGACGCATCACAATATACTACAAAGGACTCACTCGGATTTGGCAAAGTCAACACTGGAGCAATCGTCAACTTCTTCTTGAGTTCTACAAAACTCTTCTCACAAGTAACATCCCACACATAAGTTTTACCCTTTCGAGTCAACTGAGTCAATGGAAGTGCCAACATAGAAAAGCCTTCTATAAACCTGCGATAATAACCAGCCAATCCAAGGAAACTTCGAATCTCAGTAGCAGACTTTAGAGTCTCCCACTGCAACACAACATCAACATTTGATGGATCAACAATAATCCCTCCACTAGAAATCACACGACCAAGGAAACTCACTTCCTTCAACCAAAACTCACACTTGGACAACTTGGCATAAAGCTTCTTGTCTTTCAAAACCTGCAATACCACTCTTAGATGTTGCACATGCTCTTCCTCGGACTTAGAATATATCAAGATATCGTCAATGAACACTACCATAAACTGATCCAAATAAGGATGAAAAATCCTATTCATATACTCCATGAATACACCAGGTGCATTAGACACACCAAACGGCATCACAGTATACTCATAGTGTCCATAACTCATCCTGAAAGCTGTCTTCAGAATATCATCAGGCTTAACGCGAATCTGATGATAACCAGACCTCAAATCAATCTTGCTAAACACATAAGCACCCACCAATTGATCCATCAAATCATCAATCCTTGGAAGTGGATACTTATTCTTAATTGTTACTTTATTCAACTGCCGATAATCTACACACAATCTCATGCTACCATCTTTCTTCTTCACTAACAACACAGGAGCACCCCACAGAGAAACACTCAGTCGAATAAACTTCTTCTTAAGCAAATCTTCCAACTGTTTCTTCAATTCCCCTAACTCATATGCAGACATCCGATAAGGAGCCATCGACACAAGACTAGTGCCTGACATCACATCAATAGTAAACTCTACCTCATGCTCAGGAGGTAAGTCACTCATGTCGTCTGGAAACACCTCAGGAAATTCCTGAATAACTGGTAGTTCCAGACTCACTGCTTCATAATCAACTTGAAGTGATGCAAACAATGCAAACATCTGAGCCTCCTCTTCTAAGAGTTCTTCTACTTGCTTGGCAGATACAAACATCAGCTCTCCACCATCACCAAACTCTAGAAACCTCACAGTCTTGCTGTAAAAATCAATATGAACATAGTTGTACTCCAACCAGCTCATACCAAGAATAACATCGATTTGATGCAAGGGTAGACAGACCAAGTCCATCACAAAATTCTTATCATAAATGGTCAAAGGGCAGCTCAAACAGACTAACACAGTAGTCACAGAACCATTAGTCGGGGTATAACCATACTCCCAATCATAGAAGACAATTTCAAATTCAACTTCTTAGCACATTCAAGCGAAATAAACGAATGAATAGCACCAGTATCAACTATAGCAATCAATTCAACATCATTAGTAAAACAAGTACCTCTGATCAAGTTATCTGTCTTGGATTCTTCTGCACCGCTCAAAGCAAACACTCTGCCATTTGTCTGAGCAGCAGTAGCAGTCTTCTTCGGCTGCTGACACTGGGTACTGATATAACCCTTCTCTCTACAGTTGAAGCAAGTCGGAGCTTCGTCTTTACAATCAGTAGCTCTATGATCCCTCTTGCCATAACGATGACATCTCAACGCTCTGCAATTCTCAATACGGTGGCCTTGCTCACCACACTTATAACACTTACCTAGAGCAGTAGTCGCTCCCCCACTTGGCTTTTTCCCATCTGAAGCCTTCTGCTTCCCTTTATCACCAGAAGTCACATACGGCTTCCCTCTATACTGACCTTTCTCTTTCTTCTCACTCAGCTGCTTGCAGTGAGTAGATCGAGCTCGGCTATCCTCATCATAAATTCTGCTATTGTCCACCAGTTCCAAAAACCGACGAATCTGCTGGTACCCAATTCCTTGCTTAATCTCTAGTCTCAAACCATTCTCAAACTTGAGACACTTCGACATCTCTGCGTCATCACGGTTGTATTGCGGACAAAACTTTACCAAAGACTCAAACTTTTCCGTATACTCAGTGTCGCTACTGCGAAAATCGGCGCCGGCTATGACAGAAGAGTCGCCACCGTGCGTTATTCATCCCAACGGAGGGAAAGGAAACGCTCAGAGTAAACCTAACGCAAAATGGGAAAGGAATGGTCGTCGTAACCAAATCCTGGATTCGGGAGTCGGTTACGCAAGGGGAAGGTATTAGCACCCCTCACGTCCGTCGTACTCGACGGGATCCACGCTTGTTTTCTAGTACGGATTATCATTCTACCTACTCTACAGGTCAAGGGTTAAAAAGAAAAGAAAATGAAAATGACTCGGCAAAGTATCGCACTTTATGCCTACGTATTCCCGTCTGGAACGAGAAATCAGAGTCAACGTAGTTCGCCTACCTACGGGAAAGGAGGGGAAGGTTGCTCGCTAGGATATCACATCCTATGCCTACGTACTTTCATACAGCATGAAAGATCAGAGCAAACGTAGTTCGGGCTACGGAAGACACATATTTGTCTGACTGTTTTTTATCCTTCTGAAAAAGGTTTTCTCCTGATTACGGGTCCAAGCGGACAAAAATGACACTTTGATTGGTTTTCAGTCTTTTACGCAAGAACTATCTTTTATTGATGTGTGAAATCTTATTACAGTGTTTTGAATGATTTTGAGATAGAAGAGAAAGAACTCTAAAGCCTAGGGTTTGAAAGGGGAATCAAAATTACCCTAATGTTGTCATGCATGGATGAGAGCCTAATGTATGTCATATTTCTCTCTTGCGCAGAGAGAAATAGAGATCCTAGGGGATAAACGGAAAAGAAACAACAAATATACAGTAAAGCAGTAAAATGCATGAGATGCAGCAATACAAGCGAGGCAAGGGAGTCCCACTCAACCTCGAACCTAAGAAAACAATAGGCAAAGTGAAACAGCTTCACTTCAAACCTATGGGAAAATTAACAAACAATACAACAAAGAAAATAAAACCCCAAAACCAGCTATGACAGCACACCAGCTCCTACAGCAACAAATCTGAACAAACATCAAACTCTAACAGTTGATTAGCAGCAAAACAGTAACATCTTCAATTGAACCCCAAAATCAACTCTTCAATGACCCCCTACACTCCCAGCAACACCAAGCTTTAGCAGGCAATGGACCCCAACAGTTGACAGCTTCAGACAGCAGTAAAATCCTAATCCAACAATTGAGCAGCTTTGACGGGAACAGGTATCATCTTTATCAATCCTTAATGCAATGAATTTCATCTTCAATTAATTTCTATCTTCAAGGCGAGCACTCCAGAAGAGAATCACTTAACAGAATAAGTTGAATGTTAAACAGCTTATTGACAACCAAAGGAAACCTATAAGTGTTCAACATTATGAGAGACAGGTTCCCTCAAAGTTCTACTCCCAAGATAAGCCACTTATCCCTCCAAAGGAGGGATGTGAATATCTTAGAAGGACTTTTAGTCATTGGGAGAAATGGAAGCACAAGATGCTTTCCATGTTTGTGGAAGAATTCAGTCTAATCTAAAGCTCTGCCTATTTTCCCTATTTCCTATGTCTTCAAAAACCATTTTCAAGCACAAGAATCCCCAAGCTCCAAGCATCCTTATTTGTCTTCAATCTTCTCACATGCTTCCCCCATGCTCCACAAGCCAAGCCCAAGCCCCACACCCCAACGAAACACCCAAACCCCAACAAACAAAGCAACATCCCAAGTGGGAAACACACCAATATCAACCAAATTGCAAAAATCAGGTAAAAATAGTAAAACTCACTATAAAATCCTAATTAAATTTATAGGGGACCCTAACTATGTACCTTATACCCCATATAAACCCCAAGACCTAAATCAATTTTAAAATCCCAAAACTATGCCCTAAACTGCACCTAATTGTTGTGAAACCCTAATCCTGATCACCCTAAAGTTGATGGTTCAAAACTATCCTAAATTAAATCACAAAAATGTGATAAAATTCCAGGGGGAATCTAATACTCTAATCTAACCATAGGTAAAATAATTACATCAAAATGTGCAATACAATGACCATACTAAATTCAGCAAGTAACATATACCAAGTGTAAATGAAATAAATGCTATAAAAATGTAAAAATGCACCAGAAAATAAAAAATGAATGAAATGCCAATTTTATTCTTTTATAATTTTCTTGATGTTTTTATGAAAATGAGGGGAAAAATCCCATGTAAAAATAACCATTTTTCAATTTGTTATGATTTTTTGACTATCCTATATGCAAACATAAAATAAAAGGAAAATCAATTAAAAATGAAAACATATGTGTGGCAAATAGCAATTTCTGCAGCTCAGAAACTAAATGGGCTTAGGAGGGGGGTGCCAACATCAAAGCGCTAGGCCCATTATTAATCCAGAAAAGCCTAAAAAAAACAACAAGGAAAATAAAAACGGGGGGGGGGGGCGAATAGCGCTTATTCGCCTTGTTATCCTGTTGGGCCCCAAACTGGGGGGTGCGGACAGCAAGCTGGCCTAGGCCCATAACGGAACTTCACACCAGGGGAGGGAGGTGTCAAGGAAAAAAATGGGAGTATGATCAGCAAGCCACCCACGATGGGTCTAAGGCCCAAATCCCATTTCAACCCTACTAGCACAAAACCTAAATCTATCTCCCAAGTTCCTCTCCACTGTTCATCGCCTTCTCAGAAATCCCTAGCGGCGCTCCTCCATTCTCCCTCTCCATCCTCTGAAACAACCCTAACATCATAACTCAAACCACAAACCTTCATTCTAAATCCGTCCACCAACATTATTCCTCAGAAAAATCCAACGCTAATACTAAGAACCTACACAATCTCAGCTCAAACGATCTCCTCTACCTCAACGTCGTCCAACTCAAAACCTAGTTCTTCAACTAACCAAACTACAAGAATAAACAAGTTCAGAACGAAGGAGAAAAGGGAACCTGGATAGCGCTATGAAGAAGGTACCGCCTGGACGCACTTGATTAAGATGGCGAAGATGAAGGCGCGTGAAGATCTACGGATCTTGAAGCATGGACGGTGAAGATCACTTGGGATTTTTGACGAGAACACCTGACGAACGTCGTTAGAATTCTCTATGAAACGTGCGAGGATCTGTGCAGTTCTTGAAGAGAGCTGAAATCTGGAGCGATCTTGATGACCGTTCTTGGCGAAGACGCTTGCAGATTGATGATATCTTTGACGTTTCTGGAAAATATGGGGAGGAGGAAGATGAATGTTCTTGAGCTCGCTTGAAGATTTCTGGAAATAGCTCTTGAATGTGGATGAATCAGTGACGAACGAATTAATGCCAAAACGAAGATCCTGGTGAAGATCAACGATGAATTGTTGATGAATCTGAGGAAATCGTGAAGATTGGTGTAGATTTGAGTATGAATCTTGGGTGAGATCTTTGAGGATTTCTGGTAATCTGGAAAAGAATGATGATTCTGATGAGTTTTCCGGCGAATCACTGTTTCCGGTGACGGTTAAGGGTTCCGGCGAAAGGTGACGGCGGATGACGGTGGTTGCATGTACTCCGATGAAGATTTCCGGCGAGGGACTGGTGGGGGACAGGTGGAGCGCATGCGGTGAGGGGTTGTGGTGGTGGAGTCTGAAGCGGACAAGTGGCGTTGAGGGAGAGTGAGAGTGCAACACGTGTGAGGAGAGAGGAATAGTGGATCTGTGAGTTGGCAAGGCTGTGTGAGGTGGCTGAAAAAATGGACCCACGCGTGGCATCTCTATTTAAATGACACTTGGCAATTCGTGGACCTCTCTGACTGGGCTTGACTGGATAATGGCCCATTAAGGACTCTGATTAATTAAGACCCAATTAAGTGCTAATGAACTTTAATTAAAGCCCTAATTAACTAAACGAAAATTAACTAAAACCTTAATCAAGACCTCTAATTAATCCTAATTAGACTAAACGAAAATCAATAATAAAAAACCCTAATTAACCCTAAAAAACAAAGTTAACCCTAATTAACCTATTAAAAAACAGAAAAAGATTATTTAATATCTATTTATCTATTTAAAAATTCCAATTAAATCTAGAAAATCAATTAAAAAACTAATAAAATCTATAAAAACCTATTAAATTCTATATTAAATCTATTAAACCAATTAAAAATCTAATCTAACATTATTATATTCCCCTTTTTTAAACTATATCAAAAAAACTATTATTAAAAAAATCTAAAATCTATATTAAAATCTATATTAAACTACTCTATTTAATGATAAAAAACTAATATCTAAAATGTTAAAAATCTATTAAATCTATTAAAAAAAGAAAGGAATATCTATTTAAAATTTAAAAAAAAACTATTAAATTCTATAGGAAAAATACTAACCTATTTAATATCTAAAAAGTAAGTAAATCTTTTAAAAAATCTATTAAATGCATTAAAAATCTAGAAAATAAAAGAAAAATCCTAAAAATGCCAGGAAGCCGATTAAAACGATTAGAGAATAATTGCGCCACCGTAACGAAACCCGAGCACCGAGATGGCCTGAAAACAACAGGGAACGAGCATCAATTCTCAAAATACACTTATCCAAACCGGCCTGAACTGCCTGAAACGCCAGGGGCTGCAATCCCGATAACATCAATCTGACTGAGAAAATTGCAATGCATGCAGTATGTGAATGCGAATGCAAAATGCGTCGAAACATAAACCAGATATGGGAACCGGTTGGTCAAATTTTGGGGTGCAACAGCTGCCCCTATTCAAGCGGCTTGGACCCGACTGTGTGAAGAGCGAACGACCTTCAAACATTCGAGGTACGAGACGGTTGAATACCAAAAAAACCCTGAAATTTGCCAACCGCCAGAAATAAACTGCATAAACCTCTTGAGAAGCAACGTCCACTGAATCTGATTGTTAACGACAACAACTGGCCAATTATCTGATACCATTTTGATTTCAACCTCAACCACCTGTGTTGCGCCACAAGTGTTGGACTATCTTTGCAAAAACACCTCTGTCCACAACTGGACTAACCTTGTCAACACAAGAAGAGAAACAAATTAATCAACACGAGTAAAGATCCCATCATCACAGGAAAAACCTTATCCACAATGGTCCTTAAATTTTGTCAACACGAAAAGACATAAATTCGTCATCACGAAGAAATCCTATCATCATAGGAATAAAACTTGTCCTCATCAGGAATCCATATTCCGTCACCACGGAGGGAGTAATTCGTCAACACGAATAAATCCTATCAACATAGGCATAAATTGTCCTCATCAGGACGCACATTCCGTCAACACGGAGGAAGCAATTCGTCAACACGAATAGAGGTTCTGTCGTCACAGGAGTAACCTTATCCACCTCTGGACCCAAATTCCGTCAAATCCCCAATAAATGCAAATCTGTCCACGTCAGGATTCATCTTTCGTCAACCCGAAGGAAGACATCTGCTGGGGATAGTAACACGAGGAAATCACGGCGACTTCCTTGGGGAAAATGCTTTTGTCAAATATCGGAACACAAATCACATACTCTATTTATCAAGGGAGAATCATCTATCTGGATACCGGAAAGTTCATCCACCTGTTTCATACGGGAAAATACATCTATACCCGCCTGCTTCATACGGGAAAATTCTTTATATCCGCCTGCTTCATGCGGAAGAACTTATCTACAATATTTGAATTTAAAGATCACCCGCCTGTTACTTACGGGAACACCAACTATCACTGTCCGCCTGTTTCATACGGAAAGACCATTTATCATCCGCCTGTTTCATACGGAAATTCTATTTATCATCCGCCTGTTTCATACGGAAATTCTATCTATCATCCGCCTGTTTCATACGGAAATTCTATCTATAACCCGCCTGCTTCATACGGGAACAACCTTTATTAACATCCGCCTGATTCATACGGAACAACATATCTGCCTGATTCTTACAGAGAAATTCTTTTCTACCTATCCACCTGCTACTTACGGAATAGTTCTCTTTACATCCGCCTGCTACATACGGGAGAACACGTCTGCCTGATTCTTACAGAAGCACAAAGTTTTTCCGCCTGCTTCGTACAGTGCAACTTCTTTTATTGTCCGCCTATTTCCTACGGAAAAACATCCGCCATCCGCCTGCTACATACGGGACAGTTTCTTGTCATCATCCGCCTGTTTCCTACGGAAAGTACGCCATCTGCCTGATTCTTACAGAAACTTCAAATTTGCATCCGCCTGATACTTACGGAGAGTTCTACTATCAATATCCGCCTGATTCATACGGAAATATACCATCTGCCTGATTCCTACAGAAACTCTGTTTACATCTTCCTGATTCCTACAAATCTTTCAAAGTTCTTCCGCCTGCTTCATACGGTACAACTTCTTTTATCATTATCCGCCTGTTTCCTACGGACTACCTGCCTGATTCTTACAGGAAAACACTTTGTATACAAATTCCTTGCCTGTTCGCAATAATAGCTAACTCTACTGGGGATATTCTGAAAAATAAACACCAAACACTCATCTCAGCAATAAGCGAACACTGCTGAAATTTTGATTTTATGAAACCCTGAAACGCTGCCGCAACAACAAACTTGAAAACATTACGCTGATCGGATCATCTCCATTAGTAACTCTGTGGGGAAAATAGACTAACTCGTATCATCACCTGTCTCACAGCGAGACTCCAAATACCTAAAAATATATCTTCTAGCACTCCATATTTTTGTTGAACTAACTCCACACTCCTGTTGAGAAATACACCTGAAAGCGAAAGGTTAACCAACCTGATTTATGTTTCAAAATGCGCATGTTTGACAATGGCGTAATGCTCCATACAGTATGGAAATGCTACGCGTTTTTGGTATATGCAAATATGACACTATATGCAAATGCACATGCAGGTTCAGACTGCTGGGAAAAGCTCTGATAAACTTGCTTTATCAACAACGGCTGCTGAGCACAAATACCACACTGCTGGGGGAATGAACGGGTATCTCAGAGTATGCTGGGACATACAACCAACTCTGTCGGGGAGAGCTTTAAACCTTCAATTTCCACGGGGAGGAAAGAAAAACACCTGCTGGGGAGAGAAAACTCCGCTGGGGAAGAAACAAACTTACTGGGGAAAGTAAACCATCTGGCCATAATTTACAAACTCGGGACTGAGATAAACATCCTATTACTGGCCTGACAACCCGTGGGGAAGAAAGAAAAACCATCTTCTATGGTGAAAAATCTTCCTGAACCAACTCTGACTTTGTTGAACACCTTGAGAATCCTTTTGGCTGGGGATTGCACACCTACATATTTGGATCTCCCGGGGGAGTATGCGCTCTGCGGGGAGCATTAATCTTGACCTGCTGGAGAATATCCTTTGGGGATAAGCTGCGACTAGCTGGGGAAAGTGATCCTTCTTCAGTAAGGAACAATGTCATCTCAGCTTCGGGGAATGAAGTGCGACCTGTGTGGGGATTCGCATCACATAATGATCAAGTCTTTTCGTCAAGAGCCTCTGGTTAGGGCTACAATTTTCTGATCGTCCACTTCAGATGGGCAAGAACCCTGCAACACCACAAACAAGACAAAACAAGTCTATACAATCAAATCTATTCAGGTTAGCGTTAGTGACATCATTTTCAGTCAATTCGAAGTTTTAGCAATTATTGGCAAGGGCCAGCAACGTTATGCAAATGCTAGTTTTATCAAAACATTGGCGTTTTTCAAATACAAAACAGTAAAGAACAAGTATCAAATACTAAATAACATGTTTTATTGATTGGGCCTCTGAATAGGCAGAGTTTTTGTACACTGGATGTAACTCCTGAAAAGAGGAAGTTACGCATAACATATACAAGTATGCACAAGAAGCATAAATACAATGACAAATCAAATTTGCGCATATATGTCGGCAACGTGGTGCAGACAAACATCATGAGCTGATCCTCCTATGACTCGCCTGACTCTGGCACTTTCCCGGTATTCAAATTTCTGAAGAGATTGTATCTGATAAACGAACCCCCAAAGTATTCTCCCAACCAACAAGCAACGCAGTATCAAATTCGGACCACAATCATTTGCTTTTTAAATCCCTAACTTTTGCGTGAATCACCCTTTGCGGGTTTTCAATTCACCGGGATACCCTTTTTTGTCGAAGCCGCCCAGTGTAGGTTTTCAACTTCGCGGGTGTACATCTTTTCAATTTTATCCCTAACTTTTGCCCGTACCTTTTATTCTGTTTCTGGTTCGCCAGGATGCCCCATTTTTGCCTGGACTCTCTTTTTTTTTTTGTCCAGCGGGTCAATTTTAAGCAAAGTATTTTTTAACTGCATCCGAATTCACAGGCGACGTGAAGTCTTCACCGTCCATGGTGGACAACAACAAAGCTCTTCCTAAAAAGACTTTTCTGACAACGTATGGACCTTCATAGTTAGGTGTCCATTTGCCCCTGTGATCTGTTTGTGGCGGGAGAATCCTTTTCAGCACAAGGTCACCCGTCTGAAAGCTGCGAGGACATATCTTCTTATCGTACGCTTTCTTCATTCGGCTCTGGTACAATTGACCGTATGCTAGAGAAGCTAGCCTCTTCTCATCCATTAAACTGAGCTGATTCAGTCTATCTTTAACCCATTCTGCCTCGTCAAGTTGGACGTCTCGTAAAACCCTCAAGGAAGGAATCTCCACTTCCAACGGTAACACCGCTTCCATTCCGTATACCAGCGAGAACGGGGTTGCCCCGGTTGATGTATGCACCGTCGTACGATAACCGTGCAAAGCGAAAGGTAGCATCTCATGCCAGTCCTTATAGGTCACCACCATCTTCTGAACAATCTTCTTTATATTCTTATTGGCCGCTTCGACAGCGCCATTCATCTTGGGTCGGTAAGGAGAAGAGTTGTGATGTTCAATCTTAAAATTCTGGCACAGCTCTTTCATCATCTTGTTATTCAAATTCGAACCGTTGTCGGTGATAATCCGCTCAGGGATTCCATATCTGCAGATAATATCTCATTTGATAAATCTGGCGACCACTTGCTTGGTGACATTGGTATACGATGCTGCTTCCACCCACTTGGTGAAATAATCAATTGCTACCAAAATGAACCGGTGTCCGTTAGATGCCGTCAGCTCAATCTTTCCAATCATATCAATTCCTCACATCGAGAATGGCCACAGTGATGACATAACATTCAGAGGACTCGGAGGCACATGGATCTTATCTGCATAAATCTGGCATTTATGACACCTCTTTGCAAACTTGAAACAATCAGTATCCATAGTTAGCCAGTAATAACCTGCCCACAGCAGCTTTCTGGTCATAGCATGCCCACCAGCATGTGTACCAAATGTACCCTTATGTATTTCCTCCATGAGCAACTTCGCCTCTTTCTCGTCTACACAGCGTAGCAACACCAGGTCATGATTCCTTTTGTATAGGACACCGTCCGGATTTAGATAGAAATTACTAGCCAATCTCCTGAGAGTTTTCTGATCGCGACTAGATGCCCCAGCCGGATACTCCTTGTTCTTCAGGAAATTCTGGATGTCAAAATACCAGGGTTTATCATCGGATGCTTCGTCAATAGAAAATATGAAAGCGGGTCTGTCAAGCCGAGATATAATAATTCGGGGAGCCTCGTTCCAAAAATTAATCTTATACATGGAAGACAATATAGCCAGGGCGTCAGCCATTTGATTTTCTTCTCGCGGCACATGATGCAATTCCACCTTGTCAAAGAAAGGCAACAATCTCCTTGCATAATTCATATATGGTATCAAATTGGGATGACGTGTCTCCCATTCTCCTTTAATATGGTTTACCACTAGAGCTGAGTCTCTGTATACATCCAGATGTTTGACTCGCAAATCAATAGCTTCTTCAAGACCCATGATGCAAGCTTCGTATTCAGCCTCATTATTGGTAACCGGAAAGGTCAATCGGGAAGTAAAGGGGATGTGCGACCCCTGAGGAGTAGTAATAATTGCACCTATTCCGCTACCATAGGAATTTACGGCTCCGTCAAATATCAACTGCCATTTGGAATCCGACTCTGGCCCTTCATCCGGCAAAGGTTCTTTCCAATCTTTCATCTTTAGGTACATGATATCCTCGTCAGGGAAATCAAACCTCATCGATTGGTAGTCCTCAACAGGCTGCTCCGCAAGGTACTCTGACAAGACGCTACCTTTAATAGCCTTTTGCGAGACATACTGAATATCATATTCGGTTAACACCATCTGCCATCGGGCAATTCTGCCAGAGAGTGCTTGCTTTTCAAACACGTATTTGATGGGATCCATCTTTGAAATGAGCAGGGTTGTATGATTTAGCATGTATTGCCTCAAACGTTTGGCGGCCCAGGCTAGCGCACAACACGTTTTTTCGAGCATTGAGTATCTGGACTCACAGTCAGTAAACTTCTTACTCAAATAGTAGATGGCATGCTCTTTATGCCCAGTCTCGTCATGTTGACCGAGAACACAACCCATACTTTCCTCCAGAACCGTCAAATACATAATCAAAGGTCTCCCGGCCACTGGGGGTATCAAAACAGGAGGTTCCTGCAAGTATTCTTTTATCTTGTCGAACGCCTTTTGACAATTTTCATTCCAGGTCACAGCGTGGTCCTTTTTCAACAGCTTGAATAATGGCTCACACGTAGCTATTAGGTGAGAGATGAACCTAGCAATATAGTTCAACCTCCTTAAAAATCCACGCACTTCTTTTTCTGTTTTAGGCGTCGGCATTTCTTGTATTGCTTTTATTTTCGCAGGATCAACCTCTATTCCTTTTTCACTCACGATAAACCCCAGCAGTTTACCCGATCTCACCCCGAAGGTGAACTTGTTAGGGTTCAGTCTCATCCTGAACTTCCTAAGCCTCTTGAACAGTTTCAGCAGATTAACCAAATGCTCCTCCTCCGTCTGGGATTTGGCAATCATATCATCAACATAAACCTCGATTTCTTTATGTATCATGTCATGAAAGAGAGTCGTCATAGCACGTTGATATGTTGCCCCAGCATTCTTCAATCCGAAGGGCATCACTTTGTAACAAAATGTTCCCCAGGGAGTAATGAAAGTAGTCTTCTCCATGTCTTCTGGCGCCATTTTAATCTGATTATAGCCCGAGAAGCCATCCATGAAGGAGAATACGGAGAATTGAGCGGTGTTATTGACCAGCACATCGATGTGAGGAAGGGGAAAGTCATCTTTCGGGCTCGCCCTGTTCAAATCACGGTAATCTACGCACATTCTCACTTTACCGTCTTTCTTTGGCACTGGCACAATATTAGCGACCCATGAGGGATATTTTGTAACAGCTAGGAAACCAGCATCCCACTGTTTTTGAACTTCCTCCTTAATCTTTACTGCCATGTCTGGTCTAGTTCTTCGGAGTTTCTGCTTAACCGGCGGGCATTCTTCTTTTAGTGGCAGACGGTGAACAACCATATCCGTATCCAGCCCAGGCATATCTTCGTACGACCAAGAAAAAATATCACTGTACTCTTTGAGCATCTCAACCAACCTTTGCTTGATATCGCTCTGCAGCGCAGCCCCTATACGGATGTTTTTCTCAACCCTTTCCGACCCCAAATTGATAATCTCAATGACTTCCTCGTGAGGCAGAATGATTCGCTCTTCTTGTTTTAACAACCAGGTCAACTCTTCTGGAACATCGCCATCTTCAACAATCTCTTCTTCGGCCTGAAATACCGGGTGCTCAAAGTCGAAGTGAGTCATAGGCGGTTCATAGATGTCATCTGAAATAGTAATCCTGCAAAGGAAATGGTTAAATGCTTCAAAATGCATACAAAGCTAATAACCACGTTGCCATTTTATTGAAAAAATAAAAACAGGAAAAGCAGAGATCGCAATATTTGTACATGAAAAAACGCCTTTTATTTAACGATTAAACAGTGCAATGTACATAACAGAATGGCCCTAAGCAAAATCACGATGCCCCGGGTAGGACACCGGATTGTTCAACAATTAAGAAAACAAATCATTATTGTTTCATTGTCACAGGAACAGTCTCCTGAATAGACCAATTGCAAAGCCCTTGTCCTAGCACGTTCGGCTGAATCCAGGCGTCCATGTCGCAGTCGTTGTCTCCTTCCTCGGAATCTGAAACAACATTGATGGTCTCGTAATATACCCCACCAGCCGTAATTGTATTGGTCCTTTGAAACGGGGTGCCCCTGCAGTAGGCGTTGATGATGAAGGATGATATCCAAGTCCAAATCTGTCCATTTTCACGGGAATATCCAATACCTTGCCCCAGCCCTGGGTCTCACCTGCCTGTACCAGAGCCTGCGCTTCCTTATAAGATGACACAGCCACCTCTGATGCTTTACTGGGTACCGGTTCTTTGCCTTTAATTTTCAACCCCTCAAACGCTTGACAGGGTGTCTCGTGAATCTCGTCGTCTACTTCCACGTACTTGAATGACGATAAATGGCTTATCAGTATATCCTCCTCTCCACAAACTGTGACGACGCTATCCCCCACCATGTACTTCAGCTTTTGGTGTAATGTGGATGTGACTGCTCCAGCAGCATGGATCCATGGTCGTCCCAAAAGACAACTATACGCCGGCTGGATGTCCATTATATAGAATTCAGTTTCAAAGATATCCGGCCCCACTTGTAGAGGCAAAGTTATAGATCCAAAGATTGACTTTCGTGTACCGTCAAATGCCCTGACCACCAAGTCACTAGGCGTACAAATGATCCCCCTGATATCCAACTTCATCATTGCTTTCTTCGGAAGCACGTTCAAGGAAGACCCGGTATCTACCAACACATGAGACATGACCATGCCCCTGCATTCAACTGAGACGTGCAGCGCCATATTATGCTCTCTTCCCCTCGGGGTCAAATCAAAATCCGTAAATCCCAAACTGTGGCCTGCGTTCACGTGCGCCATCACCCCCTCCAACTGATTCACCGAAACATCTTGGGGTACAAACGACGTGTCTAGAATTTTCAATAACGCATTCCGATGGGCTTCGAAACATAATAGCAGCGATAATATGGAGATTTTCGACGGTGTTTGTTGAAGGTGTTCAACAATTTTATAGTCACTCTTACGGATAAGACGCATAAATTCTTCTACATCTTTCAATGACGTTTCTTTTTCATTCCTCTGCACAGGAATACTCTCATTCACTTTTCCTTTACCTTTTGCCAATCGTTCTGCCTCTACCTCAGGCGATATAAAAAATCTCCCGCTTCTCGTCATTCTTCCAGTCCCGACGACATTGTCCACAACCCCAGCTGGTTGTTCACTGATATCAATTTTCTCCCCATCACAATATGCCTCTAGCCCATAAGTCCATGATACTGCTTTGATGCTCTCATAAGGGACTGGCCCTGCCTTTGTAATAGTGATCGTCGGCCACCTGGCTGGTGCTGTTATAGTTATCGTTTTCCGTGGAATTGTCACCATAGCAACATCACTCTGCTCATCAGCTAACACCTCTGCAGGCTTCTCAACTGTCGTTCTATCAAATTGCAACCTGCCCTCACCTATCAAGGTCTGAATGCCTTTCCTCAATTCAGCACAACCCCTAGCTTGGGTCCAACATTCTAGACAAAACTCATCGCAGCCCGGATACACACCTCCTTTCAATAACCTGCTCTTTACTTCACACAACGGTGTTTTCAGCTCATCAACACTCATGACCAGATTCAAATCCTCCTCAGTCAAAATAGCATTTGCCCCATGGTTGGGCATAGGCTATTGTACTATATTTAGACCCGCTTGTCCAAAATTTATGGCCTTGATATCCAACAGATCCTGCACTACATGTTTGAAAGCATGGCAAGCTTCTATGTCATGTCCGGGTGCCCCGGAGTGAAATTCGCAGTGCTTGTTGGCGTCATACCCGTAAGGAAGTACTCCCCCTTTAGGTGGTGCCAGAGTCCTCTTTTCCACTAAATTCAACCCCAACAACGTCTGAAGCAATTCTGCGTACGTAGAAGGAGGAGCTTCAAACACTCTTTTCGATTTCGTATTCGGGAATCTCCTTTGGCCAGCGTTCTGCCCTTCACTATGCTAAAAAAGACCTTTAGCAGCGCTTTTTTTTGCCTTTAGCAGCGCTTTAAAGCGCTGCAAAAAGTGGCGCTGCTAAAGGTAAAGGCAGCGCTTTTTTTCAATGAAAAAGCGCTGCTAAAAGCTCCCTTCAACAGCACCTTTAGCAGCGCTTTTTTAGCCCTTTAGCAGCACTTTTGTAAGCGCTGCATAATTCCCCCAACCATCCCCCCCTTTAGCAGCGCTTTAAAAAAGCGCTGTCTTAGACCCCCCCTTTAGCAGCGCTTTTGCAAAAGCGCTGCCATAGCCCACCCTTTAGCAGCGCTTTTTACAAGCGCTGCCTTAGACCCCCCTTCCAAACCAATAGCAGCGCTTTTGTAGCGTAATATTTGTGACCTTTAGCAGCGCTTTTATGTAAAAGCGTTGTCTAATGTCCTAGATTTTAATTTTTTTTTTTATAAAATATTCACCCTGTTTTGTATATTTTACCAACAACCTGCTTATATTACACAAACCTGCTTATAATTAAGGCCTTTATTTCAGCACTTTGGCCTTATAAATAAAATTCAAACTTTGGCCTTAAATATACCATTCAAACTTTGGCCTTATATGTACAATTCAAAAATTTGGATGTAACTCATGACTTTGTTCATAAACATTTTAATATACACATAAACCTGTTTAAATATGTTACAACAAAAATTGACACAAATACATTCAATTCTCAAAATTACAAAAACACAAATACATTCAATTCACATATAATTACAAGTCTTCCAATCCGATAACTCTATACAATTCTCAACCCAAGAATAAATTGACACCATTCCTCTTTAATTTCTTCCAATTTTGCTTTGATGTAAGTAGCGCACTTGAATTCATCATAATACTACATAATATAACAGATCGAATAAGATTTAAGTTTAAAACTAATTACTCAGATGAAGTATCGGATAATTATCAAAATGAATCATATAACTTATATAATGAATTGATCCATACCAGGACTGGAATCTCAAGTTGACTAAAAAGAATAATTTCCCTCATAAAGCGCAATACAAAATATCCACAGTCAATACCATTACGCTGCCGAGGACACTGTAAATGGAAAAAACAAACGAACATTTATACGAATATATAGTTGAAATAGTTTTATCAAGTAGAAACATGCGAGAATATACCTCTACTCTGATCCAGTTGATGTTGTTAGCCTTCCTTTTTGGCACCGTTGCATCTCTTTGTGCTCTGAATATTTGTATAACTCTAACATAATATAAACGCATATTTAGAACAATGTCACATAATAAATAAAGATATATAATTAAAGACAACAATATATGTCATCACTTACGTATCAACAAAGTTCCTCAGATTTTCATATTTTGTTGTATCGCCATCCAATGAATCTATATAATACACTATTTCTTTCGTCGGATTAATTGCGATCAACAACCAATGTCCACTATAAAATAAGACAATAGTTTAGACGGAAATGTTATATATATAGAAAGGGAAAAATCGAACAATTATAATAAATGAATTTAGAATAAAATCTAACCCATGGCCAGTGTTATATGGCAACAAGAACAACTTCTCCGTAGTCGCGTGCATAAATCTCTGCACTGTGTACTCTTTGACTGTATCTGGTGACTGGTCTATTATACGTGAGTTGACACAGCTAGCAGATAAGAATGCGAATACTGAAGTCAATTCATTCGGGACCAATAACTTGTCATACAAGAACCTAAAAAAACATAATCAACATTAGAATATTAAGTTAAACGAGCAAATTTTAAAATGTTCAATTATTTAATAAAAATGGATCGGAGTACCTGATGTATGAATGCATAACACCGACGCCCAGTTCAGAATGGTTGAAAACCTGATCAAAATCCTCCTTAGCAATTGTTTCGGGATATTCAAAACCCAAAATACCTGCCTCCATATGTATTTGACGGACGCCACCCTCAGGCACATCTGATGTTTCGACATATGTTTCAAGGCACATCCTAAATCGAGGAACAGTTGCTTTTCTGGGAATCTTGGAAGTTTCAGGCATCTTACTCTTGCTGACTTGTTGCGACTGCTGATCATGAACCTAAAAGTCATATATAAGTTCAGTAATTAATATTGTATAACAAGATAGTCATGTAACTGTAGTAGTACCTGTTTCTTTGATGCAGCTGAATCGGTATCCTGCACAATATATCTATCATCTTTTGATTTGGATTTTGTAGGAGTCTAAGATCATCAAGTAAATAAGAAAATGTAGATGTAAGAATAACTTTCATCTATGAATCATAAAACATTTGAGTATTAAAAGGTTCAACCTACCTCATCATCTATGCAAATCAGATTTGCCGGCCATGCCACATACGATCCTACTGCGTCTCCCACCACTGTTGCGCCTGAAATATCATCTGGTATAGGCAACAACGCACTCCCCTCTAATGCAATATCAATAGATACTTTCAAAAATCCAGAAGGGAGCGGTTTGTGGTGAAGTAAGTCTCCCAGAAAGTTATGCACCTTTCCCTTGCCAACCATTCGATGAGTAGGTGACGATAAATATAGCCGGCAAAGTGAAATGCCCTAAACAAATAATGATCAGTTAATGTGTCAATTAAGTAAAGTGTGCTAAATTAATTTCAATGTAATATATACAATTACCTCTGGAAGCTTCTGTGGACAACCGGTACTATCTTTGTCACTAGTAGCTCTACCCTCTGGAGCGCGTCTTTCCGCCATGTATCTCTCTTTATCCTTCTGTAATTCACAGATTTGCGCTTTCAATTCCTCCAAAGTCTCCATCACTTCTTTATTGGTTGGATTTTTTTTCTTTGGCTGCTTATACAGTTTGGATGGAGTGACACCAAATCCCTTACCCCTCACACGCCCAGAATACTCAGGAATATTCAGCACCCGGCTCAGTAAGCTCCTGCAATCATTGTCCTCGGTGGAAGTTATGGTCTGGGACAGAGTCTCCTGAAATATAGATAAAAACATATATAAATATATTACACACTTTTGATCAGTTATTGACAAAGATAACGTTATACTTACACATTGTTTAAATACTTGTTGAACTTCTTCCTGAACGACTCCATCTTGTCCCACACGGGCAGCCTTCCATACAACATGGTCCGGAAGAGATGTCGCATCACTCTTCTCCTCTTCCAACTACGCATTAAGACGGATAATAAAGCATTGTATCCTATTATATATACTTACTATTTTTTGTAAATATATTATATTAAAGCATTTATATGTACTTACTATTTTTTGTTCTAATCGTGCATATCCCAACCGGCCCTTTCTGTATGGATATGCGGGATTTGATGCCCGTTGACGATTTACGCCACTAACAACCTGAAAAAATAAGTTTATCAGAACTCTTGTACATGGAATAAGTATATACTATTGATGCCCTTTCTGTACTTACTTCAAATTCTTTTGATCTTCGCTTTGCAACAAACGTCTCCCATTCTTCCTCCGAAATCAAATCCGCGTACTTCATCGGACGCTCTGAGTCAACAAAGTTTCCTTCAGAATCTTTTAGAAACTTGTTTGTTAAAAACGCTCTAAATCCCCTCAAGCGTTTTCCGGCCAATTGAATACAATATTTTCTCCTACGATCTTCAATATTGAAAGATCTCTGGAAACAAACACACATACATATAACATGTTAGTATATTTAATTTAAAGACGTAAATGTCAACAATAATTAAACAATTCCAATATTATACCTGAATCTCGGTCCAAATCTTATCTTTAGCCGGTTGTAAAGAAACAATTCTCCAATTATCGTAAGTAATCGGAACTTGCGAACGTACAAGTGCTCCGATGTAACTTGTTAGCAATGCACCGTTAGGCTCAACTAACTGGTCTCTTTCATTCCAATGGACATCATACTTTACTCCCTTATCTCTCGCACGGATGATTTTTTTCATAATTGTTATGCCTCTTTTAATATCGCCTTCCACGTCTTTTGTTGTTTGTTTTCCATCATGTGTTGTTTCCTCGTTGCTGGCCATAATATATATACCTGTAATTCAGAAAAACCAAAGTATCAAATGAGACATAAGAAATGTGTAAATAAGAAAAACATGGTATAAATAAGAAATAACAAAAACATGGTATAAATAAGACATGTGTAAATAAGAAAAACATGTTACAAATATATACATAAGAAATGTGTAAATAAGAAAAACATGGTATAAATAAGAAATAAAAAAAACATGGTATAAATAAGACATGGGTAAATAAGAAAAACATGTTACAAGTACCTTTAACATCTCTTTCTTTTTTTCGTTGTAACGGGGTTTACTTGTCTCTTAACAACACGGGCAGATGGATTGATCACAATTCCCTCGTTATGATCATTTCTAATATATGATTCGTCCGCTCCAATATTCTCATCTGGATCATCTATAATATAAGATTCATTCTCAACATAAACATCCCCCTTTTCTCCAATGTTATCATCGATTACTTTGTTGGAAAAAAGAACTATAGACCATTTCGTACTTGTCGGATCAGTGACATAGAACACTTGTTTAGCTTGCGTGGCTAGAATAAAAGGCTCATCTTTGTACCCCACCTTATTAAGATCCACTTTCAAAAAACCTGATTTATCCATTTGTATGCCACTATTTTTTTCAACCCACTTGCATCCAAAGATAGGAATCTGAAACTTCTCATAATCAAACACCCAAATGCGCTCGATAACCCCATAATACGAGGAAATGTGCATTGCTTCGGCAAGCACGGTGACACCACTATTTTGCATTGTACTTTTATCATCTTGTTCCTTGGTATAAAATGTGTATCCATTAATTGCGTATGCGCTATAAGAAAACACATGCAAACTTGGACCATATGCTAAACATCTCAACCTTTCTGTTATTGAAGCGGGATCAGAATAAAACTTTGAAAAAATATGCTCCTTGAACCATGTTATAAAACTTCGATTGTGCTCACGTACTATCCAATTTTCATTTCTATTCAGATTTAAACCTCGGAGAACGTCCTTGTGCATTTCAACATACAACTTAACCTCAATGTCATTGGGCAGAACATACAAATGCACTTGCTCCCGTTCATCCCTTGAAACTGTCACAACTTTATTTCCAATTAACTGTTTACCATCTATTTTTTCAACAACATGATATTTTGGGAGGCCAATGGATTGAACGTTGGACAAATATTCAGTACAAAACTCGATAGCTTCTTCAACAATGTATCGTTCAACAATACATCCCTCTGGTCGACTTTGGTTTTTCACATACCCTTTCAATATTTTCATATAACGTTCAACAGGGTACATCCATCTCATATAGGCAGGTCCACACAGTTGTGTCTCTTTCACAAGATGAACAACTAGATGTACCATTATGTCAAAAAATGATGGAGGAAAATACATTTCAATCTTGCACAAAGTAATAACTATTTCTCTTTGCAATGTTGGTAAGATCGCAGGATCTATCACCTTACTACAGATTGACCTAAAGAAAAAACACAATTTAGTTATTGCGCCTCTCACTTTTTCTGACAAAATAGAACGTATACCTATTGGTAGAAAGTGTTCCATTATAACATGGTAGTCATGTGTCTTTAAACTTTTTAACTTGAGGTCTTTCATAGAAACAAGTCTTCTAATATCTGAAGAGTATCCTTCTGGAACTTTAACTTCACTCAGAAACTTACACAGTATCTTTTTCTCCTTTCTAGATAGAGTATAAGCAGCAGGTGGTAGATATGTGCGGTTTCCTTTCTTCAAGGGTCCTAATTCATTCCTTATTCCCATTGCTACCAAGTCCTTTCTTGCTTTAAGGCCATCCTTAGACTTTCCTTGTATATTGAGTAACGTACCAATAACACTTTCAAATACATTTTTTTCAATATGCATAACATCAAGAAAATGTCTTACATACAAGGACTTCCAATACGGCAACTCAAACAAAATTGACCTCTTCTTCCACCCACGCGTGACAAGCGTATGAGCAAAAGGCTTTCCAAACTTAGTACTCACATCTTTCACCTTTTCAAAAATTTGTTCGCCGGTCAATGTAGGTGGAGCTTTACGTTGTTCTGAATCTCCATTGAATGCTTTTCTCCACCCACGGTAGTGATGACTAGAATTTAAGAATCTACGATGACCAAGAAAGACATTCTTCTGACCAAATTCCAACCGCGTCCAATCTGTGTTTTCTTCACAGATAGGACACGCACATTGACCTTTAATGCTATACCCCGATAGATTTCCGTATGCTGGGAAATCATTAATTGTGCCAAACACCATCGCCCTCAAATTGAAACTTTCTTTCCTATATCCATCATAAACCTCCACACCATTCTCCCACAAACTCTTTAAGTCTTCGATTAGAGGTGTCAGGTATGCGTCTATGTCATTCCCTGGTTGTTTAGGGCCAGAAATTAACATAGATAACATCATGTACTTACGCTTCATACATAGCCATGGAGGTAGGTTATAAATCATAATAATTACAGGCCAGGTGGAATGTGAGATGCTCTGCAGACCATGCGGATTCATTCCATCAGTAGATAATGCCAAGCGAAGGTTTCTAGCTTCTTCTCCAAAATCAGGATAATCATTATCAATTTTCATCCACTGTGGTGAATTTGCCGGATGTCGATACTTCTCATCTACAATTCTATCATTTGCATGCCAAGTCAGGTGTTTTGCATCTGTTTCACTACGAAACATGCGTCTGAATCTCGGAATTATAGGAAAATACCATAATACTTTTGCTGGTGACAACTTTTTCTTATACCGAGATACACCGCATTTAGGACACTCATTTAATGATGCATATTCATTTCGAAACAAAATGCAATCATTTGGACAAGCATGTATCTTATCATAGCTCATGCCAATAGAGCATAACATTTTTTTAGCTTCATAGGTTCGATTGGGAAGAACATTATCCTCCGGAAGCATCTCTTGAAGTAGGGCTAACAACTCTGTGAAACTTTTATCCGACCATCCATTACCCGCCTTTAAATTGTACAACTTTAATACCGCGGACAATCTTGTGAAAGTAGTGCAACCTTTATACAACGGTTTCTCTGCATCGCTTACCAACCTCTCAAACATCTTGGGACAATCTTGAAGATCTTCTTCAAGTGCTTCTGCAATCTCTTCGACTCAATCACAATCATATGTATCTCTGCCATTGTCCTTTGAAGCACATGTCGTATTATTCCGGGGTTCAACATTCTCGTTACTTATCTCACCATGTAATGTCCAACATGTGTAACTTCGATCAATTCCATGTCTCATTAAATGAGATTCCAACTGAACGGCGTCAACTCGACGCCCATAACAGCATCCTAAGCAAAGACATGTGATCCTACTGGGGTCTTTGGCGTGTTCAACAGCAAACTTAACGAACTTCGATACCCCATTCTCGTACTCTTTTGACAATCGATTACCAGACATCCATTTTTTATCCATACTAATTGAGTAATCTACACTAAACTATAAAAGTTAAACAAAACAGAGAATACCTGTAAGGAAATCACTAACTTCTAAGAATGCTACGCAATAGGATGCTTGGAAACGATCACAGCTTTGCTCTTCACAGGTAACCCCTATAGCAGACAAAATATAAATTTTATTAAATCATACTAAACATATTAAAAATACTAGATATTAAAAATCATATTACTAATAACATATTAAAACCATAATAACATATCATATAATCATTGATATCCTTAAACCAAAATGACACCCTTACTAAATATTGAGAAATCCTAACTAAACATATAAAACCATAATAACATATCATATAATCATTGAGAAATTCATACTAACATATCAACATATAAGTATATATAGTATTACTAATAAAATAAAGGTACCTATCATAACTAATAAAAGTGTATATAGAATGACAAAAATTAAATAGAAACAGTGTTAGAAATAGAAAAACGGAAGCATTAAAAAAACCGGCGACATGTATAAACTTTAAAAATGAAAGCTTAAAACTTGGAAAAATGAAATCTTAAAACTTATATATATAAAAAAAAGTGAAAGCTTCAAATTTAACAAAACAGTAAACATATACATTAATTTAAAACTGAGAGTTTATTATATATTATAAAACTAAAAAAAAAATTATAAGTTAATAGTATTCTCATGTTATTACTCACCCAAAACAAGACAACAGTACTCATAAAAAATGTTACCAAAAATACCAAAAGAAAAACAGTGACAACAAACACATAGAAGCAGCAGTTATATTGATATGTCAAAAGAAAAAATCCGCAGCATAACAGCATATTGGCGATGTCAAAATCCATGAATTTACTTACTCTTAACACGTTAAAACAGAAATGACAGTAGCAGTAAAAATCAATTCTCAGTAGCAACCATACATACTATTTAACACAAATAACTAAATAAAAATTGTACACTATCTTCACTTTTTTGATTCTATTCATCTCTCACTATCGTAGTGTATTTGTTCTATTCACCTTGTTTCCAATTGTACTCTTGTTCTGAATTTATCACATTGAATCAAAATATATAAAAACAACAAACAGTTCCCAGGGAAATTCATTAGTTTCAATCCAAACTCTTGTTTGTCAATCTAAAACATATAAAATATCCGTAACAATGACAGAGAGACTTAACATGTAGATTAAAATACAAAATATATAACATGCAACAGAGAGACTTAACATGTAGATATCCATACAACAAGATGACAGAAAATGACTTAACTTGATTGCATTCAAATAATAAAAACATATTCAGTTTGTCTTAAAGATTACGGCAACAATGGTGAAAGTATACGTAAAAAAGAAAACCAGAGTAAAACTTCAAATACCGTAACAATGGCGGAAATGCAATGCAGACGAGCAGAGGGACGGTGAACGGCTGCAAATGCAATAGACGAGGGCGACGGTTGGACGGACGGTGACGGTTGGACGACAACAGTGGTTTATAGGGCAACACTCTTTGTTCGCCAGAGAGAAAGAAAGAAAGCAACGTAATATGACTGTTCTGTTTCTCATAAAAATTCTGGTGGGTATTTTAAATTAATTCTAATAAACCTATAGCAGCGCTTTTTAATAGCTTTAGCAGCGCTTTAAAAAGCGCTCTCAAAGACCTTCTAATGTAACCCATATAGCAGCGCTTTATGGAAAAAGCGCTCTCGTAGACCATACCTACAGCAGCGCTTTTTGGAAGCGCTGCCTTAGGGACCCCCTTTAGCAGCGCTTTTTAAAAAGCGTTGTCTTTGGGCTGTCTTAGACCCCCCATTTGGCAGCACTTTTTGGAAGCGCTGCCTTAGGACCCCCCCTTTAGCAGCGCTTTTTAAAAAGCGTTGTCTTTGGGCTGTCTTAGACCCCCCTTTTAGCAGCGCTTTTTATAAGCGCTGTCTTAGGACCCCCATTTAGCAGCGCTTTCTGAGAAAGCGCTGTCTTTGGTTATCAATTTTTTTCTTTTTTTTTATTCCTCTTTAGCAGCGCTTTTTCTAAAAGCGTTGTCTTTGTATGCGCTGCTAAATGTCATTTCTGGCGTAGTGCTTGCTGTTGTTGTTGCTGCTGTGGTAGTATCTGTTGTAATGGTTATGGTTGTTGATGAAACGGGATTGTAACACTTGCTACCTGTTGAGGATGCACATATTGATTCTGTCCTCTGCCCCTGCCTCGGCCTCGGCCACCAAAAACAGCACTAGTGTCGCCCTGACGTCGACCCCCAAATGTTTTCTTATTACCTCCTGACGAAGTAGACTCCCCAGCCTGGAATCTTCCCACCTTAATACTATTCTCAATCATTTCACCCATCAAAATCAGATCAGAGAAACTGCCCAACGCAACAGGAAACAACTTCTCATAGAATATCCCTGTGAATGCTCCAATGAACATATCATTCATCTCCTTCTCGACTAGAGGAGGATGCACTCTTGCAGCCATGTCGCGCCACCTTTGCGCGTATTCTTTGAAACTCTCCCCAGTTTTCTGTGACAAGCCTTGCAGCTGGACCCTGTTCGGTGCCAGGTCACTGTTATATTTGTAATGGGTCACAAACGCATCAGCCAGTTGCTTCCATGTCTTAAATTGAATGGGCTCCAACCCCATATACCACTCAAGTGAGGGTCCAGATAAGCTGTCTTGAAAGAAATGCATCAGCATTCTTTCATCATTTGAGTAAGCGGACATTCGTCTGTAGTAAGAGCGAACATGCACCTTCGGACAAGTGTCTCCCTTATATTTATCAAAGGTGGGAGCTTTAAACTTCAGCGGTACCCTTAGGCCAGGCACCAATCCCATCGTAGTCATATCTAAACCAGAAGTATTCTGATTCACTACACCCTTCATTTGTTCCTCAAGAATTTTGATCCTCTGAACAGGATCCACAGGTCCATCCATACCCCTACCAGAAAAGGCATCTTCTTGTTGGTCCTCATTCCAATTAATATTCTCATTTCCGTACCCGTCGTACCCATTGTTACGACCAAATCTAGTCTGATTCATCATAGGACCCCGTCCTCTGTTACCATACCCTTGAGTGACCCCGGCAGGTCCAAAAGGCATCATTCCAGCACCATTTCCGTTACCGAATCCACCATAGCCCTGATTAGCATTACCAAAATCATCATATCCGACACCCTGAGCGTTGAAGCCGAACTTCCCATCCTGATTGACATAATCAAACCCCTGGTCGTTATAGCCGAACCCGCTGTTGCCAAAGCCATTACCTCCGTTGTTACCACCACCCAGATTAGCGTCTACGAATCCAACATTGTTAATGATAGTCTCATTACCAATTCCTGTATTATCATTCCCGACGCCAGCGCCATTGTTCACATTCACAACAGGTATATTCACCACAGGTGGAGCTACATACGTAAGAGTACCATCCCCGTGAATGGTTTCAACACGTACAGAATTGTGGTCTTCGTTTCCATTCCCGACACTTCTCGCCAGCAATGGCTGCACCAAATTCTGCAGGTTTTCCTGCCCCTTCACAATTGTCTCCATCGTCTGCATGAACAACGCCAGCTTTTCACGCATCTCCTGCATCTCGTTTTGCATCTGGTCCATAACTCTATTGCAGTTGGTACGAGTAGAGTATCGGTGAAGGCGTTGACTTTCAATCCTGGAGAATCCTGACGAGATGCAGGAAATGAGATACAGTTCAATAATTACCTGGTAAATGCAATATGAATGTGTATGCAAATGCAACATGTGTCTGTGCATTAGGGAATATCGCTCCCCAATTCTAGTGCCAATGTGCTTTTGTGTCGTGCAGTGTTGTGATAGCAATAAGAAGCTCGAAACCCAATCATAGAAAAACATCTCATACATTGCAGAAAATCCCATCAAGTCAGGAATACAATATTAATGAGCGTACAATGAGAAGGCATGACCTCAACCAACAATCCTGGTGATGGCCAGCACAATGCAAATAAAGCATACACATCAATACATGAGATAGTCAAGTGCGACCATACGCCTGGTACTCCTCTAATAATCTCTTAGTCTTGGGATGATTTGGTTGAGTAAGCAATCCCTCGACAAGTAGATCTCTTCGCTTGAGAACACGTCGTAAATCACCAATAGATTCCTCCTATGCCCCTTCTCCAAAGCAGTCATCTAACTTCCGTTTCTGGGATGCAGACTCCTTCTTGCACTTGATAACTTTGTTCAAGGAACTCTGGACATCATACCTCCGCGTAACCTCTTCTTCCAACCTCTTCTGGTTGGCTTTCAACTGACCCTCCAGCTCAGAGATCTGCAGCCTCAGTTTGTCTTCTCTTTCCTTATTTTCGGTCAGCGTGGCGTTCCAGGTTTTGTTGAACGCAGAGATCTCCCGGTAGGCGACATCGAGTGACTTTTTCTTGGACTCTAACATGTCATGAGAGCTTTTGGAGTCTTTCCCCATGCGTTCACGCTTCTTTTGCTCTTCTGTCAGTTCAGCACCTAAACTGCTTACCAACTCAGTCTACTATTGGAAGGAATACACAACCTCGTTTTTCTCCCTCTGGATTTGAGCCAATTCCTTCTCTAACTCTTCATTGATCTTTATCAAGTCTTCTTTTTCTTTTACCACCTGCTCGTATGCCTCAATAGCCACAGAAGTGGGTTCCTCAACTGGAATGGGAACAGGACGTGATACTGCTGGAAAAGGCATCTGCACCTGTCTTACCCTCTCATGAATCCACACCTTGTAAGGCATATAGGCTTGACAATCATTCTTGCCTAGTAATGGTTTCCCTCTTCTGCAGGTATGATTCCAAGCGTGCTGAAGCTTGGCCAATAATTCCCCACTCAGGTCACCAGTGAAATACAGAGATTCCTGTATTTCTTCCTCCTTCGGTGGACTCTTCAAAGCATACCCAAACTGTCGAACCAACAAAGATGGGTTGTAATTAATACAGTCATTCCTTCCAATTAGAGGAACGTTGGGAAACCCGGCGCAACTGAAGATAATCTCTGACCCCAATAAATCTCTATCGAACCAGACAATGTCTTCTGAAGAAAGTCCCATTAGACGCTCAGACCATTCAGCTGTATCTGCAGATTCAACAAAAGGACCCTTCTTGGGCAGATGGCTCTCAAACCACATATTCAGCAAAGGTACACAACAATGGACATTTCCCCCCTCCTGTTTTCATTCTTATAATGCAAGGAATGATAGAAATCTCCAATCAAGGTAGGCACCGGGTTGCCTGCAGCAAACAAGTGGAATGCATCCAAATCAACGAATTCAGGAAGATTAGGGAACAGTATAATCCCATAGATGCACAAGGCAAGAACAGCGTTAAACACGATCCAACAGCCACTTTTGGCGTATTCTTGAGCTTTGCTAACCAAAAACTTGAGAGAAAACCCAGAAACTCCATGCTAGGAAGTCAACAACAACTCTGCAGGATCCATATGCAAGGGAACAACTAAGTCTTCCAGCTTTGGCTTAGCATCAAAGTGAATGAAGGGCATTCTGTTTTGAACCGGCAACTCTAGAAACTCAGCGTACTCCTCCATGGTCGGAGCCAAAATGAAGTCCTGGAACATAAAACACCTCAAGGAGGGATCATATAACTGCATCAATGTGTATAACCCATTCAGCTCATATGCAGTTGGCCTGCAAACCAAACTCAGTAGCTTCCCATAGCTCTTCCTAAAGCTTCTCTTCACATCATCGTCAGTTAGGGAAATCAGACCCAACAGAGGAGTCACATCAGGGTTAGGCAACTTATACGCAACAGTCTTCCTCAAAGTACTCATGGTGACGGATAGAAGTCCGGAGCACTAGAATCGGGAAGTATGAAAATGCACCTGCAGCAAAGACACACGTTAATGATATGCACATGATGATGCAAACAATGTAATATGCAAGCAATGCAACAAGGGATCAAGTGCCCCTGGCTGAGAAGTCCAATCCACAATATTGGCCTCAAATACACCCACAAACTGCTCAAGACCATCCACAATGCTCTAACCCGGTCTCTGACAGACTCAATAACACTGTCCTCAAATACCACTGAACCTCAATCAAGAAAACCGATAATCTGGAGGTCAAGTTACCTGCATGTCCCAACCCCTCTCACAGGTAGGTGTCCTAATAACTGACACAAGGTATGGCATCCTATGCGGTCGTTGGCGTCACAGACTTTCAAGACTGATGATACGATACCCAGAAGGTGTTGCATCATCATGTCCTGAAGAGGCCTCACTTAGCCAACTTCCAAATGATCGGTCCCCAGAGTCGACAATCCAACTAACCAGCAACCCCCTCAACCCAAAGGGTTGAAAAAGAAGCCAACCAGAAGAACCTCGTCTGAGCGTGGATTTCATGAGACACTAGTGCCTACAAAGCAAGCACGCGCCCACTAATTTCCACTCTAATTCTAGGTGCACTCAAGCCTAGGTCCGGCTTATCTCTCAATCATAGAACCCCCTCATACCCACAGCAATAATCACAATAATATAATGCTGAAAGTAAATGACTGAAAAGTAAATCCATACAAAAACCACGACGGGAAAACAAGCGCTAGGATTGACTCGCGCAGGGAACCGTTGGAGTCCCCAGCAGAGTCGCCAACTGTCGCTACTGCGAAAATCGGCGCCGGCTATGACAGAAGAGTCGCCACCGTGCGTTATTCATCCCAACAGAGGGAAAGGAAACGCTCAGAGTAAACCTAACGCAAAATGGGAAAGGAATGGTCGTCGTAACCAAATCCTGGATTCGGGAGTCGGTTACGCAAGGGGAAGGTATTGGCACCCCTCACGTCCGTCGTACTCGACGGGATCCACGCTTGTTTTCTAGTACGGATTGTCATTCTACCTACTCTACAGGTCAAAGGTTAAAAAGAAAAGAAAATGAAAATGACTCGGCAAAGTATCGCACTTTATGCCTACGTATTCCCGTCTGGAACGAGAAATCAGAGTCAACGTAGTTCGCCTACCTACGGGAAAGCAGGGGAAGGTTGCTCGCTAGGATATCGCATCCTATGCCTACGTACTTTCATACAGCATGAAAGATCAGAGCAAATGTAGTTCGGGCTACGGAAGACACAAATTTGTCTGACTGTTTTTTATCCTTCTGAAAAAGGTTTTCTCCTGATTACGGGTCCAAGCGGACAAAAATGACACTTTGATTGGTTTTCAGTCTTTTACGCAAGAACTGTCTTTTATTGATGTGTGAAATCTTATTATAGTGTTTTGAATGATTTTGAGATAGAAGAGAAAGAACTCTAAAGCCTAGGGTTTGAAAGGGGAATCAAAACTACCCTAATGTTGTCATGCATGGATGAGAGCCTAATGTCTGTCATATTTCTCTCTTGCGCAGAAAGAAACAGATATCCTAGGGGATAAATGGAAAAGAAACAACAAATATACAGTAAAGCAGTAAAATGCATGAGATGCAGCAATACAAGCGAGGCAAGGGAGTCCCACTCACCCTCGAACCTGAGAAAACAATAGGCAAAGTGAAACAGCTTCACTTCAAACCTATGGGAAAATTAACAAACAATACAACAAAGAAAATAAAACCCCAAAACCAGCTCTGACAGCACACCAGCTCCTACAGCAACAAATCTGAACAAACATCAAACTCTAACAGTTGATTAGCAGCAAAACAGTAACATCTTCAAGTGAACCCCAAAATCAACTCTTCAATGACCCCCTACACTCCCAGCAACACCAAGCTTTAGCAGGCGATGGACCCCACCAGTTGACAGCTTCAGACAGCAGTAAAATCCTAATCCAACAATTGAGCAGCTTTGACGGGAACAGGTATCATCTTTATCAATCCTTAATGCAATGAATTTCATCTTCAATTAATTTCTATCTTCAAGGCGAGCACTCCAGAAGAGAATCACTTAACAGAATAAGTTGAATGTTAAACAGCTTATTGACAACCAAAGGAAACCTATAAGTGTTCAACATTATGAGAGACAGGTTCCCTCAAAGTTCTACTCCCAAGATAAGCCACTTATCCCTCCAAAGGAGGGATGTGAATATCTTAGAAGGACTTTTAGTCATTGGGAGAAATGGAAGCACAAGATGCTTTCCATGTTTGTGGAAGAATTCAGTCTAATCTAAAGCTCTGCCTATTTTCCCTATTTCCTATGTCTTCAAAAACCATCTTCAAGCACAAGAATCCCCAAGCTCCAAGCATCCTTATTTGTCTTCAATCTTCTCACATGCTTCCCCCATGCTCCACAAGCCAAGCCCAAGCCCCACACCCCAACGAAACACCCAAACCCCAACAAACAAAGCAACATCCCAAGTGGGAAACACACCAATATCAACCAAATTGCAAAAATCAGGTAAAAATAGTAAAACTCACTATAAAATCCTAATTAAATTTATAGGGGACCCTAACTATGTACCCTATACCCCATATAAACCCCAAGACCTAAATCAATTTTAAAATCTCAAAACTATGCCCTAAACTGCACCTAATTGTTGTGAAACCCTAATCCTGATCACCCTAAAGTTGATGGTTCAAAAATATCCTAAATTAAATCACAAAAATGTGATAAAATTCCAGGGGGAACCTAATACTCTAATCTAACCATAGGAAAAATAATTACATCAAAATGTGCAATACAATGACCATACTAAATTCAGCAAGTAACATATACCAAGTGTAAATGAAATAAATGCTATAAAAATGTAAAAATGCACCAGAAAATAAAAAATGAATGAAATGCCAATTTTATTCTCTTATAATTTTCTTGATGTTTTTATGAAAATTAGGGAAAAAATCCCATGTAAAAATAACCATTTTTCAATTTGTTATGATTTTTTGACTATCCTATATGCAAACATAAAATAAAAGGAAAATCAATTAAAAATGAAAACATATGTGTGGCAAATAGCAATTTCTACAGCTCAGAAACTAAATGGGCTCAGGAGGGGGGTGCCAACATCAAAGCGCTAGGCCCATTATTAATCCAGAAAAGCCTAAAAAAACAACAAGGAAAATAAAAACGGGGGGGGGGGGGGGGGGGGGGGGGCGAATTACGCTTATTCGCCTTGTTATCCTGTTGGGCCCCAAACTGGGGGGTGCAGACAGCAAGCTGGCCTAGGCCCATAACGGAACTTCACACCAGGGGAGGGGGGTGTCAAGGAAAAAAATGGGAGTATGATCAGCAAACCACCCACGATGGGCCTAAGGCCCAAATCCCATTTCAACCCTACCAGCACAAAACCTAAATCTATCTCCCAAGTTCCTCTCTACTGTTCATCGCCTTCTCAGAAAGCCCTAGCGGCGCTCCTCCATTCTCCCTCTCCATCCTCTGAAACAACCCTAACACCATAACTCAAACCACAAACCTTCATTCTAAATCCGTCCACCAACATTATTCCTCAGAAAAATCCAACGCTAATACTAAGAACCTACACAATCTCAGCTCAAACAATCTCCTCTACCTCAACGTCGTCCAACTCAAAACCTAGTTCTTCAACTAACCAAACTACAAGAATCAACAAGTTCAGAACGAAGGAGAAAAGGGAACCTGGATAGCGCTATGAAGAAGGTACCGTCTGGACGCACTTGATTAAGATGGCGAAGCTGAAGGCGCGTGAAGATCTACGGATCTTGAAGCTTGGACGGTGAAGATCACTTGGGAGTTTTGACGAGAACACCTGACGAACGTTGTTGGATATCTCTATGGAACGTGCGAGGATCTATGCAGATCTTGAAGAGAGCTGAAATCTGGAGCGATCTTGATGACCGTTCTTGGCGAAGACGCTTGCAGATTGATGATATCTTTGACGTTTCTGGAAAATCTGGAGAGGAGGAAGATGAATTTTCTTGAGCTCGCTTAAAGATTTCTGGAAATAGCTCTTGAATGTGGATGAATCGGTGACGAACGAATTAATGCCAAAACGAAGATCCTGGTGAAGATCAGCGATGAATTGTTGATGAATCTGAGGAAATCATGAAGGTTGGTGTAGATTTGAGTATGAATCTTGGGTGAGATCTTTGAGGATTTCTGGTAATCTGGAAAAGAATGATGATTCTGATGAGTTTTCCGGCGAATCACTGTTTCCGGCGACGGTTAAGGGTTCCGGCGAAGGGTGACGGCGGCTGACGGTGGTTGCATGTACTCCGATGAAGATTTCCGGCGAGGGACTGGTGGGGGACAGGTGGAGCGCATGCGGTGAGGGGTTGTGGTGGTGGAGTCTGAAGCGGACAAGTGGCGTTGATGGAGAGTGAGAGTGCAACACGTGTGAGGAGAGAGGAATAGTGGATCTATGAGTTGGCAAGGCTGTGTGAGGTGGCTGAAAAAATGGACCCACGCGTGGCATCTCTATTTAAATGACACTTGGCAATTCGTGGACCTCTCTGACTGGGCTTGACTGGATAATGGCCCATTAAGGACTCTGATTAATTAAGACCCAATTAAGTGCTAATGAACTCTAATTAAAGCCCTAATTAACTAAACGAAAATTAACTAAAACCTTAATCAAGACCTCTAATTAATCCTAATTAGACTAAACGAAAATCAATAATAAAAAACCCTAATTAACCCTAAAAAACAAAATTAACCCTAATTAACCTATTAAAAAACAGAAAAAGATTATTTAATATCTATTTATCTATTTAAAAATTCCAATTAAATCTAGAAAATCAATTAAAAAACTAATAAAATCTATAAAAACCAATTAAATTCTATATTAAATCTATTAAACCAATTAAAAATCTAATCTAACATTATTATATTCCCCTTTTTTAAACTATATAAAAAAAAAACTATTATTAAAAAAATCTAAAATCTATATTAAAATCTATATCAAACTACTCTATTTAATGATAAAAAAACTAATATCTAAAATGTTAAAAATTTATTAAATCAATTAAAAAAAGAAAGGAATATCTATTTAAAATCTAAAAAAAACTATTAAATTCTATAGGAAAAATACTAACCTATTTAATATCTAAAAAGCAAGTAAATCTATTAAAAAATCTATTAAATGCATTAAAAATCTAGAAAATAAAAGAAAAATCCTAAAAATGCCAGGAAGCCGATTAAAACGATTAGAGAACAATTGCGCCACCGTAACGAAACCCGGGCACCGAGATGGCCTGAAAACAAAAGAGAACGAGCACCAATTCTCAAAATACACTTATCCAAACCGGCCTGAATTGCCTGAAACGCCAGGGGCTGCAATCCCGATAACATCAATCTGACTGAGAAAATTGCAATGCATGCAGTATGCGAATGCGAATGCAAAATGCGTCGAAACATAAACCAAATATGGGAACCGGTTGGTCAAATTTTGGGGTGCAACACTCAGGCACAATCATATTCCCTTATTTCAGCTCAAGAAATTCCACCTCTTTCTTTCCCCGAACATCTTCAGGAAAATACATCCTGAAAAACTCTTCCTTGAACACAACCCAAGTTATTGCAATGCCAGCATCTCCCAATCTCTGATGAGTGTTATCGCACCAGTCTTCAGCTTCCTCTTCTAGCTTATGCGTACCAAACTACACCTGTTGCACATCAATGCACGCCATAACTTGAAAAATCTTCTCAATCACTTTCAGCCACTTTTGTGCACCATCAGCATCATGAGTGTCCACAAAAGTCAGCGGATTATTCCTATGGAACTTTCCCAAACCACGAAACTCATTTGGAGGTCCACCATTCTGGGCCATCACATCGGCAAGTGATTCCAGCGCATCAGCAATAACACGATCATTCCTTCCAGCCATCTGCAACCACCAACAGGGTTAGATGAAAACAACTTATCAATAGTGTTCTCACACTATTGACTGACAGGGGACTAACAACATAAAAACTTGACCGGACAGACCGACCTACTCTGATACCACTAATGTAACACCCTTTTCTACCCCACAATTATAAG
Organism: Lathyrus sativus; assembly: GCA_963859935.3. Classification (NCBI taxonomy): domain Eukaryota; kingdom Viridiplantae; phylum Streptophyta; class Magnoliopsida; order Fabales; family Fabaceae; genus Lathyrus; species Lathyrus sativus. The sequence continues at coordinate 377,629,378 of OZ012738.1, read as the reverse complement.
GCAAAATAACACAGATATCAGAGTAATTATTAAATTTCACAAAAAGCCACCAAAAAGGGCGTACATTTCCCAATGTCATCAAAATAGGTCACGGCTCCGTAAACAACAGATCTTTCCCAAAATACATCAAACAACATAAAACAGCGGAATTCAAAAGGCATAAGTAAAGGTTTTCCTCATCAAGGAACATAAGAAAAATAACTCACCAGTATATAGTTTAACTCAAAGAACACAACCCGATGTTACATATCAGAGCAAGACCCTCTAAGTTAACCAAAAGGGATAACGACTCAAAACTCCAAAAAAAACTCCTCGACGGTGTCCACGGCTAAACTCGGTCATCTGCACGTTACCCACGTGGAGGTACCATTCAAACAGGCAGGGTGAGTAAAACAATTCATAAAAATCAATGTATGAAAATCAACATATAAATGGCATCATAATCTTATTCAACTTTCATATTCATCAATAGGCCTCTAAGGCCACAACATCATAATTTATACAAAAAGACTCATAAATGCAGATGTGACACAACTCAATGCATGTGGTACCAATCATCACAGCTCGATGGACACTGGGCCATCAACCATTCATAGATCCCCATCAGTAGGATCGATTCTACTAGAGAACCAGAGCACATCAAAATACTCCACATCCACACAATGGGATAGAAGCCAAAGTAATCGAGGTCCTGAACTGAAGTTCAAATGCACATGAATGCATGATGCACACGTCAATAATCATCCTCATAATAACAACATAGGTGCATCATCATTCATCATCATCACAATCATCATCATATCTCATGTCATCATATAATTCATCAAAATCAATGGTAATATCATCATATTACATCATGGAAATCATCATGTCATCAAGTACACATCACATAAAACTCACTGTCATACTCAGGTTAATTCATCACAGAAATCACAGAATCAAACATCAAGGCATCGCTGCACACGGTCAACATATGCGAAACTCTGCTACATTCGCTGGCATGTTCTCTAGGTGAGTCTGAGGCGAGTTTCTTCCCTAGGCGAGTCTGGGAACAACATGGTTTGCTAGGAGAAGCTTTCTTCGATAGGCGAACAGTGTGATGACAGCAAATTCTGCTACGCACCAGAACTTAAAATCACTCAAAAAGCTCTACGATTCACTTACCCAATGCCCCCAAACATCCCTAAGTCATCCCTAAGGTCCTACAGCGATAAAGGCATAAAACCTACAGTTTATTAGGCCAATCCCATAACATATACATGTCCTAAATCACAATTTTTCCTTCAATTACACCCTAATGCATTAGAGTTACTCACTATCCAATATTCTATCCCTACAGGGTCAGACATATAACAATTCAAGGTTTTTGGCCACGAAGGCCTAAGGTCACTATTTCTCATATCCATGCTTTAACAGTCAGGAATACTTACCACTAACCACAACCATCAAGGTCCTCACCATCAATTTCCCTTTTTCCCATAATCGACCCAAAATCCCTTAAACCTAAAATCATCCATAATTACATTGAAAGGCTTACATGGAAAATCATGAAAAGCTATACTCCCCATACCTTAGCCGATTCAAAGCCTTCACGATTATATCCGAGAATCTTCTGCCTCCAATCTTCTCCTCAGAGATCTCTGGCCACAATACTTTTCACGGTTAAAAAATGAATCCTAATTCCCTTTAGAATTATATTTTGTCAAACCTAGTCTTGGGCCTCACAATTTGGGTTTTTCCTTTATTACCCTTACTAACTCCTCCAAATGCCCAAATTACCCTTATTTCACTTATATTCATTTTAAATAATAATAATACTAATAAATTAATATTATATACTATTAATCAAATAAATAACCCAAAAATGCACACTTTTCCAATAATCCTCAAACTACCAAAAATCACCGAAAAATGAATATTCTTATTTAAACAATTAAATAAAATATTCCAATTAAATTTGGAGTGTTACATGATGTCCATTGTATGATCATTTCTCATCTTTCTCTTCACATGATCATTTTGTTCTTGTTATGGATGATTTGAATGATATTTGTCTAACCTTTTGAGCATGATGCTTGTTGAACTTGTGTGACATCTTAAAGATGAATGTGATTTGGATCATTTGAGTGTGTTTCTAACCTTGATGTTGTGGTATGCATTACTTGACCATTTGTGCCTTGTGTCATTTTGTATATATGTATTTCCTTTGAGATGATCATGGTTGATGTTTAACTAGTCTTGATGCATATTTTGAACTTGATCTTTGAGGTTTCATTTTGTGACCTATGAGTTAATGTTTGGCTTGATATACATGATCATGTTTTTGCCCCATATGGATTGATACCTTGAGTTTACATGTTCACTTCTTTAAGGTGTGTTTTACATGCTTATTTGTGTGACAATTGATTGTGTTTGGATATGATGTATGACTTGACTCTTTGTGCTCTTCCTTCGACCATTGACATGAGTTGAATGAATCTTGAAATTGCTACTTCCCTACCTTGGTTCTCACATCAATTGACTTCAGTTCACTTTTCTTGATGATTGAAAATGCTTCTTGGTTGATCTTAAGTCATTTGTGCATGCATTGGTGCCTTGTTTTGCCTAATTTCTTTGACTTATAATCTTTGGTTATGGTTTAACATGATGTTGGTGTTAACTTTGTGTGTTAGAACCTAATTCTTGCATTTTTTGATGCTTATTGAGTGAACTTCTTGTTTGTTTACATATTGTTGTATCTTCTTCTTCATCTCTCATTCTTCTTTCTTCTCTTTCTTTTCTTGAGAATTGGTTAAGTCTTGATCTTGTTTTCATTTGTCATTGATTAGTATGGTGTTTACTTGTGCTTGTTTACATGATCCCTTAGGATTCCTAGTTCCACTTAATTTCTGATTAAGTTGGAGGTAGGAGAGACATCAGGCTTTGAACCCTTTGCATGATAAAAATTAGGATAGTTCCTCTTTGACCTTAATTTTAGGTCAGTCATTTATATGATAACATTAGGTAGAGTTCCCTTTCTATCTCAACTTTAGGAGCATTATACATGACAATAATAGGATTCAGTTTCCCTTAGTGTTTTGTTTTCAACCTTTGAGTTCTTTCTCTCCTCATCTCAAAATAATTTCAATACATAATAAAGATGATGAACGTTGTGCGCCACGAGCATTAAGCATATGGGTAATGATGGGTGACATATTTATCCTTACTTGTCTCGAGTGTTTAGTGTATGTCCCGTCTGGGGGCGATATGTGACACATTCTTTCCTATATCAAAGTCTTTAGTGCAACACGAATCTCAAATCCAATCAATTCACTTCTCTAAAACTCATAAACAAACTTCAAACCTTTATATCCTTCGAGATTGTTCTTCAAACTCATTTTCAGAAAAGAGTATGTTACTTTTCTGTTCTACTGCAAACAAGCATCGACCCTAACTGCTGGCATGAGAGCATAACGTCTTTCATAAAAACACTTAACAATTTGTTAGCTGAACTACGTCTGCTCTAATTTCTCATACCAGATAAGAATACGTAGGCACAAGACTGTGAGGTCTTGGCGAGTAACCTTCCCCCCTTCACCCGTAGTCTTCCGAACTACGTTGACTCTGTCTTTCCCATTACATGAGGGAATACGTAGGCATAGGGCGGCGATATTCTATCGAGTCTCCTCTTTTTTCTTTTTTCCTTTCCCGTTTCTGTTAAGCAGTAGGCTTTAGATAACACACCTTTTGATTAGACAACAAGCATGGATTCCGTTGAGTACAACGGACGTGACGAGTGCTAATACCTTCCCTTTGCGTAGCTGACTCCAGAACCCAAGATTTGGTTGCGATGACCTTGTCTTCTTCCTTCTTTCAGGTTTTCTTCGGTCGTTTCCTTTCCCTATGCTGGGATAAATAACATTCGATGATGAAACTTTTGTCTTTTCCGCCAGTTGTTTTTCGCAGTTGCGACACTCTATAAGTAAGATTCATTTTCACCCTTCACGAGGAAGCTCTTTAAGCCAGTTTTACGCTACTAAAACTTGGCCCTCTCCCTCAAATTCCTCTTCAACCTTAAAACACCAAACCATTTCACAATCACAAATCACAACAGCCCTTCAATAATAACAAATGTTCATAAACCTTCTTTAACCTTTCAATCAATCTAAATTAACCATAACCATCCAAACACAAACATAACAGTAAGAGAGATGAAATAGAGAGCGAATGCAGCAGAGAGGAGAGAATCAAGATTTGGAAAAAGAAACAAAAATAAGCGGAAACAAAAGGAAAAAAGCAAGATTGAGAGGAGAAACTTGTTCCATCATATCCGTTTGCGCATCGTGAGAAAATTTGGAACATGATTTTGCTATGTTGTTTTTGCTAAACCGTGTTTTCTTTTGTTTCCTATGGCTTGTTCATGTTTAAAATGAAAGTCTGGTGGTTTTTGAAAGAAACATCAACCAAAAACAATCATTTTTTAGGCTAAACTACGAAGCTCTGACTTCCTCATTGCACCATTAGGGTACGTAGGCACGAGGTCAATTCCGAGGCGAGCACCCCTAATAAAAAAACATCATTTTTCCATTTGAAGATAAACCTTTAGATAAACAACACCCTTTTATGTGTAGATAACCTAGATGGTTCTCGTTGAGTACAACTGATGTAGAGGGTGCTAATGCTTTTCCCTTGCATAACCGACTTTCGAACCCCGACATATGGTTGCGACGACCATGTCCTATCCTTTTCCTTTCCATGGGTTTTCTCAATATTTTCCTTTTCCCTCTTTTGGGAATAAATAAAGTTTAGTGGAGACTTTTCTGTCAGTCTAATCTACGAGCTTTTCTCGCGAGGCCGCGTTCTCTCTCGTTTTAGGTGCGAAAGTCTTATGTTATGCTTAGTTACTATACAAATGGTTCTTGTACCATCTACCAAAGAAAGGACCTTTTGTTGAAAACAAGAATAACCGTAAATGGTATCAAAGGTTAATGTCTCTTACTACAATTGATATCTCTTGCTACTCTTGTGAATACAATAATGCCGAGATAATTTTTAGGTGTGGTGATTTCCTAAATGTACCGCTCATATGGACTAGAGGTTACATCAACAGCAACGTTATTTTAGCTCTCGTTCAACTCTGTTATCCAATGCTAGACAAGCCATAGGAGAGGTTGTTGGAAAACTTTCTCTTATATGAAGGGGCAGAAGACCCTAACATGTTAAAAAAGATAAAGCAGACATGAGATAGAGTTAACAGAAAAGGGAAAGAACTCGACAAGAAAAACTGCATTGGCAAAGAGTCATATACACACTGGGTTCGAGAAAGGGTTCTCAAAGTTAAGCTACCTTATCCCCTTGAACCCTCTATACGTCCAAGTTCACCCGAATTAACACATATCCCTGTAGAGGAGGTTAATGAGTTCAAGGCAATCATCTTAAGGCTTGAGAAGGAGAATGAAGAGTTACATTTGAGTATCAATTGAGCCACCCTTGAAAGACATGAGCTGAGATTCAACCTTGATTAAAAAGGAAAACAACTCAATAAAAGTTAAGAGATGGCCGAGTTTGAAAGGGGTAAGAGAAACAGAGTTGGGGAATGTCTTGCAGGAGTTGACAGTGATCTTGGATTTCACAACCAATAATTAAACGAAGCTTTAGAGAAAAACAGGGAATAAAGAGATCTATAAGAAAAGACTTTGAAAGATCAAAAAGTAATGAGAGAAGGTTTTGAAGCACAAATCCAAGATCTAACAAAATTTCTCAAAGAATCTGAAGCCCTTGCATCACATGAGCATCATCTCAGGGAGAAATCTGAAAGGTCATTCAAAAGCCTTCCCACCAGTTGGAGAAAAAACTATGAAGAGTCAAAGAACTTCAAAGAGTCTAGCCGTTGTCATAAAGAGGCTTACAAAACTTTGAGGAGTGATAGCATGTATTGAGAGGCCAAAATCCAATACCTGAATGATCTCATGCAAGTTGATCAAGTCAAAATCCAAGACCTCTAATGAGAATCCACTATGTGGTATGAGAAGTGATCCCACTTGGTAGAGTTTGCAAACAGCTGGATCTGAGACATGCCAAGAAGGCTAAGAGACGCTTATGAAGAGATGTCTCCTGATAATAATCCTCTATAAGTTTTTGACTTTGTCATATCTTGTAAAATTATGCTGAAAGAATTTAGGGATGAACTAGAATTGCTTAAAAAGCTGAGAGCTAATAATAATGTATGATTGACCTTATACTTATCTTTTCAAACAATGTATCTGACAACAGGAAATTTACAGCTACTTATACTATATACCCGTAGGGGTATATATTGAAAATAAAAAACCAGAAGCACCTTTCTTCTTTCTTTATGACAGAAGGCCTATTTTTATTTCACTCTAGCTTCTTTCAAATGAGAATACAACCAAGTATTTATATAGACCCAAGACTTTACTATTCTAGGAATTAAAATGCAATTCAATTCTTATTAATACACCATTAACATTTAGGCATTTCATAACTAACATCTCTTGGCCTTTCATAATTGACATCTAAAATTAAAACTCCCTTAAAATAACATTTAAGGTTTATTCAACAAATCTCACCTGTAAACTTAAATGTTTCTACCATCTGTCATGCCTATTAATTTCTTCCCTCTGTCGAAAACGTCTTTCGATAATGGTTTTGTGAAAATGTCTACTGCTTGATCCTTGCTTGCTACATGCTTCAATTCGAAACTTCCTTCCTTAACATGTTCTCGAATAAAATGAAAACGAACATCGATGTGTTTTCTTCTTTCATGATTCACTGGATTCTTTGCTAACTTAATTGCTGATTTGTTGTCCACTTGTATTACTGTTGCATCTATCTGTTTTAGCTCCATTTTGCTCAACAATCTTCTAAGCCATATTGCATGACAAACACTCCAAGATGCTGCCACATATTCAGCTTCACATGTCGAAAGTGTTACTATCGGTTGCTTCTTAGAAAGCCAGGTAAATGCAGTGTTTCCCATAAAGAACACATATCCTGAGGTGTTGTTTTGATCGTCTATATCTCCACACCAATCGCTGTCAGAATAACCAATCAACTTGTAATCTTCTGTTCTTGAGTAAAACATTCCAAGTGACACAGTTCCTTGGATGTATCGAAGAATTCTTTTCAATGCCTTCCAGTGTGTATAGACCGGTTCCTCCATGAAACGACTTACAATTCTGACACTAAGCGAAAGATCTGGCCTTGTACATGTGAGGTATCGAAGACTTCCTACCAAACTTTGATATTTACTTGCTTCGACACGTTCTCCTTCATCAATTTTCGACAACTTTGCACCTGGTTCCATTGGCGTCGAAATCGGATTATAACTTTCCATCTTATATTTTTCAAGATTTCTTTTGCATATTTCTCTTGTGAAATAAAAATACCCGTTTCTTCTTGTCGAACCTCCAAACCAAGGAAGAATTTCATCAGACCTAAGTCTGTCATCTCGAATTCACGTGTCATGGTACCCTTGAATTCTTCTATCATCTGATCATTGTTACTCAAGAAAATTAGATCATCAACATAGAGAGCAACAAGTAACATATTACCTCCATTCTTCTTTACATATAGAGCATGTTCATAGGGACATTGCTTGAAACTATTCTCTTTGAAGTATGTGTCGATGCGTGTATTCCATGCTCGTGGTGCTTGCTTCAACCCATAAAGCGCCTTCTTCAATTTTAGCACTTTTTCTTCTTTTCCGACTTTCATGTATCCGGGTGGTTGTTCGATGTAAATTTCTTCTTCGAGCACACCATTTAGAAATGCTGACTTGACATCCATTTGAAATATTGGCCATTTGAATTGAGTAGCTTGTGAGATGAGTAATCGAATTGTCTCCATTCTTGCAACGGGTGCAAATATTTCGTCATAGTCAATTCCTACTTTCTGCTTGTATCCCTTTGTAACAAGTCTCGCCTTATACCGTTCTATTTCGCCTTGAGCGTTCATCTTTTTCTTGAATACCCACTTCACACCAATGGGTTGAGTTCCTTTTGGTAATTCTGATAGTTCCCATATGTTGTTACGTTCAATTGACTTAATCTCTTCGTTCATGGCAGTTTTCCATTTTTCGTCTCGCAATGCTTCTTCGAGGCTAATGTTTTCAGTATCTTCCAAAAGACATACAAGGTGTACCTCTTCTGTCATATCATACAAATCTTGCAGACTTCACATTCTGGGTTGTAGTGGTTCATCTTCATTGTCAGAATCTTCAAGATCTGTTGAAATGCTTGTTGGTACAACAACTGATGATTCTCTATCTTCGACGATGACATCTGTCAAACTGTTCCAGTCCCATTTGCTCGCTTAATTTATTCGAACGTCTCTACTCACTATCACCTTCTTGCTCATGGGATCGAATAGCCTGTACCCTTTTGTTTTTTCATCATACCCAATGAATATATACTTCTGACTTTTGTTTTTGAGCTTCGTTCTTCGTTGATCCGGTACGTGTGCATAAGCTACACTACCAAATACTTTGAGATGAGAAACTGTTGGCTTCTGTCCACTCCATGCTTCTTGTGGTGTTTGATCTTCTAACTTCGAATGTGGAAATCGATTCTGAACATAAATGGCACATTGTACCGCTTCTGCCCAGAATTCTTTCGACATATTCTTGCTCTTTAGCATTGATCGAACCATATCTAGAACTGTTCGATTCTTCCTTTCAGCCACACCGTTTTGTTGAGGTGAATATGGTGCAGTTAGAAATCTCCTTATGCCCTACTCTTCACAATAGTTCATAAAGGTTGTCGAAGTATACTCACCACCTCTGTCAGATCAAACGGCTTTGATGTGTCTGTCAGTTGCCTTCTCCACCATTACTTTGAACTTTTTGAACACCTCGAATGCTTCAGATTTTTCTTTCAAGAAATAAACCCAAGTCTTTCGTGAGAAATCATCGATAAAGGAAATGAAATACCTTTTGCCACTGAAATATTCCGGAGTGATAGGCCCACATATGTCGGTATGAATCAGTTCGAGAATATGTTTAGCTTGATATTCCGCCTTCTTTTGAAATGAGGTTCTTGTTTGTTTGCTAAGCACACATTCTTCACAAAACTCTCCCTCATAGTCCATGTCTGGTAGCCCGTGCACCATGTTCCTCTTCGCTAACCTCCTCAAACCAGCATGATGTAGATGACCAAAACGTAGATGCCATAGTGACACTTTATCTTCGATATTTACTTGCAAACATTTTTCTCGAACACTTCTCAAGTTCAGTTTGTACATTCGATTTCTCCCCTTTTCGACTTGAGCAATTAGATGCCCTTTCTTGTCCTTCAAGTGTAATATCTGATCTTTCATGAGTATCGAATAACCTTTTTCTGTGAGTTGCCCAAACTCAAAATATTGGTCTTTAGATCTGGTACATAATAAACTTCTTGGATTGACCCAGTCAAGTCATCCTTTGCAAGTAACAAATTGTACCTTTGCCTTCGACCTTCACTTTCGATGCATCTCCAAAAGATACATGACCATCTTCAATCTTTTACAATTCTTTAAACAGATGTTTGTGACCACACATATGATTACTTTCCCCTGAGTCGAGATACCACATATTTTCATTTTTCTCGTCTACTTCCTTTTGAGTCATCAACAAAAAACCTTCATTTGCTTCGACTTCCAAAGCTAAATTGGTTGTTTCTTCTACCAACTTTTCGACTCAACAATCTTTTGCAAGATGTCCCACTTTACCATAATTATAGCATTTGTAGGAGTTGCAATCATTCGCATAATGACCGTACTTTTTACATTTGTAACATTCGATGTTGGAGTGGTTCGACCGACCACCTCTTTGTCCACGTCCTCTGCCACGCCAGTTTTGCTGGCTTGACTGTCCTCTCTCAAATTTGCTGCCTCAACCACTTCGACCACTTTCACGACCTCCACGACCACGTCCTCTACCTCTAAAATTTTAAGAGTAGAGTACCTTTTCATCTTTGATTGACTCCTTAGTTTTGTGTGCTTCCTCAACTGCTTCATCTTTCTTTTTCATCTTACGTTGTTCGTGTGCTTCGAGAGAACCAGTGAGCTCTTCGACTGAGAGCGTTGAAAGGTTCTTCGAATCTTCTATTGCACACAAAATATTCTCAAATTTGTCTATTAAAGATCTCAGAATCTTTTCGACAACTCGGGCATCAGTCACCGTTTCGCCATTTCTGGTGAGTTGGTTCACCACTGTTTGTACACGCGTGATGTAGTCAGATACTTTTTCTGACTCCTTCATTTGCATCCTCTCCAATTCGCCACGAAGGGTTTGGAGTTGAACTTGCTTCACTCGATCTGCTCCTTTGAACACTTTTTCTAACGTGTCTCATGCTGCTTTCGACGTAGTCGAACCGACAATTTTTTCAAAGCATGATTCGTCAACTGCTCGGAACAGCATGTACAATGCCATCTTATCCTTTGATCGCGTTTCTTTCAACGCCTTGTTTTGAGCTGCCGAATATCTCGCAGTGTCTGTTGGTTCTTCAAACCCATCTTTGGTCACCTCCCACGCGTCTAGAGATTCAAGAAGAGCTTTCATTTGGATACTCCAGTTTTCGTAATTTGACTTCGTTAGCCGCGGCAACGGCATTTGATTCATCATGTTTGCCATAAGCTTTGATACCAATTTGACAATAGAAAATTTACAGCTACTTATACTATATACCCGTAGGGGTATATATTGAAAATAAAAAACCAGAAGCACCTCTCTTCTTTCTTTATGACAGAAGGACTATTTTTATTTCACTCTTACTTCTTTCAAATGAGAATACAACCAAGTCTTTATATAGACCCAAGACTCTACTATTCTAGGAATTAAAATGCAATTCAATTCTTATTAATACACCATTAACCTTTAGGCTTTTCATGACTAACATCTCTTGCCTTTTCATAACTGACATCTAAAATTAAAACTCCCTTAAAATAACATTTAAGGTTTATTCAAGAGTATCCATGACTCAATTTGAAATAGAGGGTAATTCCAAGGTTGCATGTTGTCTTCCCCAAAAGTGGTAAACAACAAAATTCCAGAAACTCTTTGCATGTAAAGAAAGTTGCCACACTAAGTCGTGAAAGTTTGTGCGTGTCCGTAGTTAGGGCAATCGTTGTATCTGAACATGATTTTGTAACGAATATTCGTTTATTAGTTCCAAAATTTTAATATACATTTTGATCGTGTTGCATACATTGTGTTTGTTGATGCAGATCATCACCTGTTAATGCGGTTTCTTGGATGGTAATTCAAGTGAAGACTTTATGCTTCTCCCTGAAGTAGAATGCATGTGGCGTGTGAGACTAAAATCGGGGAAGGTGGTAAACAAAACTTTTTTGGTATGTTACAGTATAGATTTTCCATGGTTATATCTTGTTTGTGATCTGGGACATATTATTGAAAGATTAAACTTGATTTGGGCCTAAAATATTATTTGAATTTTTGGGCTTAGTTGTTTTGGACTTAGGTAATTTTAATGAATGTTTCTAGAAAACTCTTGTAATGTTTGGAGTGTCTAGATATTTCTTAAGGATGTAGTATTCTCTAGAATGCTCTTGGAATTCCTAGAGTTGAGAACTCTCTAGAATTAGTATGTCTAGAGTTCTCCTTAGAGTACTATAAATAGAGATGTAATTCTACACTTTTGCATCAAGCAAAATACAAAGTTCTCTCTTCCATAAATAATTCTTCTACCTATCAAGTTTATCTTTAAACCTCTAATATTCCCACACACTTTTCCTAAACACAAAAGGTCTTATTTCCAACAAAGTGGCATCAGAGCTTGAAGGTCCTCAAAAGATGGCGAATGGAGGTTTTCCTTTTCAAATGCCGATACTCACAAAGAACAACTATGACAATTGGAGTATCAAGATGAAGGCGTTACTAGGAGCTCAAGATGTGTGGGATATTGTTGAGAAAGGCTTCAAGGAGCAAGATGAAACATCCTTAAACCAAGGTGTAAAGGAGGCATTAAAGGAGTCAAGAAAGAGAGACAAGAAAGCTCTCTTCCTCATTTATCAATTGATGGATGAAGATACATTTGAGAAGATCTCCAATGCAACGACGACCAAAGAAGCATGGGACAAGCTTCAAACTTGCAATAAAGGAGCGGAGCAGGTGAAAAAGATTCGTCTTCAAAATCTTAGAGGTGAGTTTGAACGTTTATTTATGGAAGAGTCTGAGTCAATTTCTGATTATTTTTCTCGAGTATTGTTCGTAGTCAATCAACTTAAAAGAAATGGTGAAGATGTTGATGAGGTGAAAGTCATGGAGAAAATACTTCGCACTTTAAATCCAAGTTTTGACTTCATTGTTACCAACATTGAAGAAAACAAGGATTTAAACACCATGACTATTGAGCAACTTATGGGTTCCTTACAAGCATACGAAGAAAAACAAAAGAGAAAAACTAAACAAAAGGAGACTATGGAACAACTACTACAATTCAATGCAAAGGAAGCAAACTATGTGAGTTACAAGAGTCAAAGAGGACGAGGTTGTGGCCAAGACCGTGGACGTGGACGTGGACGAGGACATGAAGGAGAAAGAAGAGGAAGTTACAACAACTACTTCAACAAATTCAACAATGGAGAGAGAAGTTGGAATCCACAAACAACAAGAGGTCGTGGTAATGGAAATTCATGGTCAAGGTGCAACAAGTTACAAATCAAGTGCTTCAATTGCAACAAAATCGGTCACTATGCATCTGAGTGTAGATTCTCAAAGAAGGTTGTGGAGAAAGCTAATTTTGTAGAAGAAAAAGGTGGAGAAGAAGAAACGGTGCTGCTCGCGTGCCAAAACCAATTTGAAGAGAAAAGAAACAAGTGGTACCTCGACACCGGTGCAAGCAACCACATGTGCGGCGATCGAAGCATGTTCATAGAGATCAATGAAGCGACAACTGGAAATGTCTCATTTGGAGATGAATCAAAGATACCGGTCAAAGGCAAAGGTAAAATTCTCATACGCTTAAAGAATGGGAGTCATCAATTCATATCCAACGTCTACTATGTTCCTAACATGAAAAATAATATTTTGAGCTTGGGACAATTATTGGAGAAAGGATATGACATCCACTTGAAAGAACATAGTCTTTTCTTAAGAGATTGTGAGCATAAATTGATCGCTAAGGTTCATATGTCAAAGAATAGAATGTTCCTCTTGAACATTCAAAATGATGTGGCAAAGTGTCTCAAGGCCTGCTATACAGACTCTTCGTGGCTATGGCATCTACGATTTGGACACCTCAACTTCGGTAGTCTAGAATGTTTGTCAAAGAAGGAGATGGTTAGAGGCTTGCCTAGTATAAACCACCCAGACCAACTATGTGAAGGATGTCTAATTGAGAAGCAATTCCGAAAAAGCTTTCCAAAGGAATCAACATCAAGAGCGACAAAACCACTAGAGCTCATACACACTGATGTCTGTGGACCAATCAATCCAAACTCTTTTGGTAAGAATAAATACTTTCTCCTATTTATTGATGATTATTCTAGAAAAACATGGGTTTATTTCTTGAAGAAGAAATCAGAAGTGTTTGAAAACTTTAAGAAGTTCAAAGCCCTTGTGGAGAAAGAAAGTGGTCTTTCTATTAAGGCCATGAGATCTGACTGAGGAGGAGAGTTTACTTCAAATGAGTTCAACAAATATTGTGAAGAGCATGGAATCCGCCGCTTACTAACAAAACCAAGATCGCCACAACAAAATGGAGTAGTGGAGAGAAAGAATCGGACCATAATTAATATGGTGCGAAGCATGCTTAAGAGTAAGAAGATGTCGAAAGAGTTTTTGGCCGAAGCAGTGGCATGTGCGATTTACTTGAAAAACCGTCCTCCAACAAGAAGTGTGCATGAGAAGATACCACAAGAAGCATGGAGTGGAAGAAAGCCAGGTATCTCTCACCTCAAAGTGTTTGGAAGCATTTCATATACCCACGTTCCAGATGAAAGGAGAACAAAGCTCGATGATAAAAGTGAGAAGTATGTATTCGTGGGTTACGACTCAAGCTCTACAGGGTACAAGATCTATAATCCAAATAGCGGAAAGATTGTCATAAGTCGTGACGTGGAGTTTGAAGAAGAAGATTGTTGGGGTTGGAGTGTTCAAGAAGACAAGTATGATTTTCTTCCTTATTTTGAAGAAGAAGAAGATGAAATGGAACAACCAATGATAGATGAACCTATTACACCACCTGCCTCACGGACACCAAGGTTGGATGAAATAAGCACAAGTGAGAGGACACCACGATTAAGGAGCATTGAAGAGCTTTATGAGGTAACCGAAAACCAAAATGACATTAACCTCTTTTGTCTTTTTGGTGATTGCGAGCCTCTAAGCTATCAAGAAGCTGTTGAAAACGTAAAGTGGAGAGATGCCATGGATGAAGAAATAAAGTCAATCACGAAGAATAATAGGTGGGAACTTACTACACTTCCACGAGGACACAAAGCAATCGGAGTAAGATGGGTGTACAAGGCAAAGAAGAATGCAAAAGGAGACGTGGAGAGATACAAAGCAAGACTGGTGGCAAAAGGCTATAGTCAAAGACAAGGAATTGACTATGATGAGGTATTTGCCCCCGTTGCTCGTCTTGAAACTATTAGACTGATCATTTCTTTGGCAGCCCAGAATGAATGGAAGATCTATCAAATGGATGTGAAGTCGGCCTTCTTGAATGGTTTTCTCGAAGAAGAAGTTTATATCGAGCAACCACAAGGATATGAAGTAAAAGGGCAAGAAGAAAAAGTCCTCAAGTTGAAAAAGGCGTTGTACGGACTCAAGCAAGCTCCGAGAGCTTGGAATGTTCGAATCGACAAATACTTTCGAGGCAAGAATTTCATCAAGTGTCCATATGAGCATGCACTCTATATTAAAGCGCAAAGTGGAGATATTTTGATCGTGTGCTTATATGTTGATGACTTGATCTTCACTGGGAACAATCTAAGCATGTCCGAAGAGTTCAAGAAAGACATGTCAAATGAATTTGAGATGAGAGATATGGGGCTCATGGCATATTATCTTGGCATTGAAGTAAAGCAATAAGACAAAGGAATTTTTATCACCCAAGAAGGCTATGCAAAAGAAGTCCTTAAGAAGTTCAAGATGGATGATGCCAATCCGGTTGCCACCCCGATGGAATGTGGCAGCAAATTGAGTAAGCATGAAAATGGAGAGATTGTGGATCCAACTCTTTACAAAAGTTTGGTTGGAAGTCTACGTTACTTGACAAGTACAAGGCCGGATATTCTCTATGCTGTAGGAGTCGTAAGTCGTTACATGGAAACTCCAACAACAACTCACTTCAAGGCGGCAAAGAGAATCCTTCGATATATCAAAGGTACAACAAACTTTGGCTTACACTATTACTCTTCTAACAATCATGAAATTGTTGGCTATAGTGATAGCGATTGGAGTGGAGACGTGGACGATAGAAATAACACTACTGGTTTTGTATTCTTTATGAGAGATACTGCTTTCACTTGGATGTCAAAGAAACAACCTATCGTCACACGGTCAACTTGTGAAGCTGAATATGTTGTCGCTACATCATGTGTTTGCCATGCAGTTTGGCTAAGGAACTTATTGAAAGAGTTAAAAATGCCACAAGAAGATCCTATGGAAATATATGTTGACAATAAATCAGCACTTGCTTTGGCAAAGAATCCTGTATTTCATAAAAGAAGTAAACACATCGACACCCGTTACCACTATATAAGAGAATGCATCGAGAAAAAGGATGTGAAGTTGAAGTATGTGATGTCTCGAGATCAAGCTGCCGACATTTTCACCAAGCCACTCAAATTGGAAACGTTCGTAAAGTTAAGGAGCATGCTTGGAGTCACAAATCAAGTTTAAGGGGGGATGTTGAAATATTAAACTTGATTTGGGCCTAAACAGATTATTTGAATTTTTGGACTTAGTTATTTTGGACTTAGGTAATTTTAATTAATGTTTCTAGAAAACTTTTGTAATGTTTGGAGTGTCTAGATATTTCTTAAGGATGTAGTATATTCTCTAGAATGCTCTTGGAATTCCTAGAGTTGAGAACTCTTTAGAATTAGTATGTCTAGAGTTCTCCTTAGAGTACTATAAATAGAGATGTAATTCTACACTTTTGCATCAAGCAAAATATAAAGTTCTCTCTTCCATAAATAATTCTTCTACCTATCAAGTTTATCTTTAAACCTCTAATATTCCCACCCACTTTTCCTAAACACAAAAGGTCTTATTTCCAACACATATAGTAATACAGATTATAATATTTGTAGGAAATCATGCGAGATGTGATAAGGAAATGTTCGTTCACGATACGTCGCTGGATTGAACTTATGGATTCCGACACGGGGGAGAGTTACCACTATGAACTCCACAATGCGGAAAAGAACAAATATGGAGAAAAGTCTACCTACGATGGGTGGAACAAATTTTCCAAGAAAAAAAATCTCAAAAGGAGAGATATTTTGCCTTTCTGCATTCGTTTTCCTCCGGCGACAAGACTATTTGTGTCAGTGGTGAACCGTTAATAATCGTATGATGTTGTGGATGGTAGTGGTAATGTTTTGAGCTTGATGTGGTTGAATTAGGTAGAAGACGATGGCATGTGTTTTGTTATGCTGGACCGGTGCGTCGACTTAGTTTAAGTATGTTTGTTATGCAGTGTAATATTTTGGTTGAACACCTGATGTTCAAGTAACCATATCAATTACTATATAAGTATTTAATTTTCTGGATGTCTTTTATGGAAGGCAAGATTATTGTGTATTCTAGAAATGTGAGATGAATTTTATGTAATAGTAAATATGAATTAATTGTACTGAACCTAATTTGATGTATGTTTTACCTGTGATGGATAGATATAGTGACAATGAAATAGAAGTTTACAGACCAAATTAATTAAGAAAAGCTGATAGTTGAGAAGAGGAATGTAAAATATGTGGTGAAAGGTAATGTATATTTAAGGAAGATAGATAAGAAAGCATTTATAATAAAGAGGTATGTATTATATTTTAAGTGAGTCCAACAGCCTCAACCTGTGCTAAAGAGTTGTATTGGTCACAAGATATGAAAAGGGTATAATCTCAATGAAGAAATGTTGTCAATTTATACAGTGATTATACTATCCTAAATTGTTGAAAAAACATAGACTTTGCTTGAAACAGATGATATGCTTTAAATGAAGTAAAGCTGTCAATGCAAGAGTAAATAACAGCCATAAGCAGTGTATGTTCAACGATATAATGCATCAAAATAAAGTATTAAAGTTATAGATCGGGTTTATACAGTGATTATAATAAGTCAAAGTGTTGATACCATATACAAAGATTTAGATACAGTGCATATGATATAATTCAACATAATACTTCAATGGAGAATATATAAATAAATGTGGTACATATCAAGTGTATATGTACAACCATGTAAATCATCAAAAAATGTGGTATCAAATAAATAGGAAAGATTTAGGAAGTCGATTTAGAAAAAAAAATATGAGTAGCAGGATTGAAATCACTGACAAAGCCTGTAAAAGAAACGGAATGGGATAAGTTCATACAAAAACTTGTATTGCAACTTATTAATAAAACAAAAAAAATATAGATTCACATTGATCAAAAGTTAACAAAACTATACAATTATTTGCGAGCATTCAAATATTATTGAATACTTCTTTGTAAATAACATTTGCTATTGTAGTTTTGAACTTGTCATTTTCATCGTATGTCAAGATTTTATTCCTTTTTTGTTGTCACCTTGATAGTGCCACATATATTTGATCATGTGTGAAAACATCTTTAAGTAAGTAAAGTTTTGCCGAATGCAAAGATTGTCCTTGTAATTTGTTAATTATCATTGTATATGACATCACTATTGGGAATAGACGCCTATTTTGTTCAAAAGGCCAAGGGGACTGTGAGGATAACATACAATAGATTGGTAAAAATTACTTGTTCCAATACCTGAAATAATCCATTATATTTTCAATTTCATGTCGGTGTCAAAAATATATAGTTGAGCATATTGTAGGGGATGTCCAATATCTAGTAGCAAAGTACCTATTTGATGACAAGTTTGACCGTGTAGTCTTAAAGTAGGTGGCCCTCCTCCATCAGATTGGCGGGTGTCAAATTTCATTCCAGGGGATGTGAAAGAAAAGATAGTGTTATAAGTTCTAATGTTGTTATGGTAGTTCTTACTCTCTGGACATGTTTCATTATAAAGTAGACGTTGCAACAAAAGTGGTGGGTCTTCAAGAAAGACGAGTAAAACTTTTTCACACCTGCAGCACCCCTGAAACTTAGGAACAATGGTATGTTGAAATTTTCCTGTGTGCTCTTGATACCACATACAAGCTTTGCAAAATGGACATTCTCATACTATGTATCCTATATCATAATACTCTACATTCGCACATACATACAAATTCAAAATTAAAATTTCACAGTAAATATTTGAAAATTTAAGAAGGAAACTTACGCTGAAGATGCGAATCAAGTAACGGTACATTGGCAACTTCGTCATCAGTATTAGAAATATTAGCCAAACTCTGATCTTCATCGGAATTTTATTGGGTCTCATCAGATGAATAAGAAGCAGTATTGATATTAGGAGAATTTCATTATGAATATTGGTAGTAGTTGTTGATTGTGCCTGATTATTCATTATAGTTTGATGTTAAAGTGTCACATTGAAACATCTGAGTAGGTTAATTCCAGAAGGTCCATTAATTCTATTTTTTTACGAGTGTGATTTTGCAACTGATGCCTTTTCGATGGGGCAGTGTTTGTCAAGTTAGAAATATTTTCCGAAAGTGGTGTACGCATACCAGATACAGTTACTTGATTGGGAATTAAAAAAAAAGTGTGTTGTGACTAGGGGTGTGAAAAAAACCGATTTCAAATATTTTTCATAGATTTCAAAAGTCTATATTATTTGATTTAAAAACGAGTTCAAATTCATTTTATTAAAACCATTAAAAACTAGTGTCCACTTTTTAAAATGATTGTTTAATTCATTTTTTAAACTCTTTGTCTTTTTTTGTTTCATAGTCATAAATGACAATTAAAGTAATGTATATATAATAAATAAAACTTATATATATATATATATATATATATATATATATATATATATATATATATATATATATATATATATATATATATATATATATATATATATATATATATATATATATATATATATATATATATATATATATATATATATATATATATATATATATATATATATATATATATATATATATATATATATATATATATATATATATATATATATATATATATATATATATATATATATATATATATATATATATATATATATAGGGGTATGCAAAATAACCAATAATCATAAATCAAATTCCTATCCAAATTAATTTAAATTTTAAAATTCAGTCCAAATTTATATTTTAAATTTGGTGGCCCATTTATCAAATTAAACAAAGAATCAGTAATCATTTGTTTCAAACCATTCGGTAACCATTTTTCAATAAGTTTCAAAAATAAAAGTAGAATAGTTTGGAAAAATCAAGATCAACACCTATAATTTGCAATAAAATTAATTTGGTTTAAAATAGAATAAATTTAAAATAGATAATTTACAATAAATTTAAACTAGAATAAATTTAACGATTAATTGATTTTTGTAAGGTAGTTAGTAACAATAAATTTTTCTGCACCAATAAACCTTCCAGTAAGTTAATTAGCAGGTAAATGTACTTTGACAACTACTTGTTCGAACATTGCAAGACAATTGGTTAACATTTAAGTACCATATCAGTTAATTAATTACTCAACTCATGTAAGAATGTAACGCTTAATTAATACATGTCTCTTCTAATCTGCAGCATATATTTTATACAGGACAATTTAATTTTATATTTACTCTTTCGATTTAATATCTAGAATATAAAAACAAAATGTATCTTATAGTAAAAATATTATTTAAATCCTTTAAATTATTTTAAAATAATAAGTATATCAATTATTTGATAGTTTGCAATAAATTTAAAGTAGAATAAGTTTCAGGTGGTGTATCAATTATTTGATAGTTTGCAATATAATTGATTTTTTTTAAATTGATTTAAAACTGATTTTTTTAAAGAAAATAAAAAATTAATTTTGAGAGAAACCGGTTTAAAACTGGTTTTTAAAAAAACTGTTTTTTTTAAACCGGTTTGAAACCGAAACAATCCACTTGTAAACCGTTTTTTAAAAAATAAACCGGTTTTATATAAATGGTGTGAGATGTTGGATCGAACTCTAGTGTTGTCGAAGCCTGTTCGCAAGTAATGCGTGTTGTAGTCGAAGTTTGTTCTAACATGCATTAGTCAATATTGCTAGGTTTGTTAGCATGTTGAATTGTGCCTTATTTGTAAGCCCAATTGTTTAAGTTAGCTTGTACCCTAAGTTGGCTTGTAATGAGTAATTGTTAAAAAGCCCATTAGGTTAGTGTGCTATTTTTCTTATAAATAGGATGCTAGTTTCTCAATCTTGGAATAAGGAAAAATAGGAAGATAAAATCCTAATTTCAAGGGAGAGAGTTTATTTTGTTATTCTTGTATACTTGTAATCTTGTTCTAAAAGAAAGGAAAGAATAACATTTTAATAACCAATCCTTGTTATTCCTTATTATTTTACCTTGTCTTCTTTGTTAACCCTAACCCTTGTGTGTTTCTTGATAAGAAAGAAACCGTTTATACTTTGTTTAAAGGTATCCGATTCACAACAAATTGGTGCGGTGAGCGTGGAGAAGATGCCTTCAACAAAGTATGAGATTGTAAAGTTCACCGGAGTGAACGACTTCGGTCTGTGGCGCTTGAAGATGAAAGCCCTATTGGTTCAGCAGGGTTGTTTGGAAGCGTTGAAGGGTGAGGCAGTCATGGACACTGCGTTAACGGCAAAAGAAAAGACGGGCATGATCGAGAAAGCTCACATCGCAATATTGTTGAGCCTTGGTGATAAGGTTCTTCGACAGGTATCAAAGAAGACTACAACATCAGGATTATGGGTGAAACTTGAAAGTTTGTACATGACCAAATCTTTGGTGAATCGACTCTACCTGAAGCAAGCTTTATATTCATTCAAGATGAGTGAAGACAAAGTGTTGGCTGAGCAGTTGGATATGTTCAACAAGCTGATTCTTGATCTTGAAAATATTGATGTGAAGATCGACGATGAAGATTAAGCACTGTTGTTGCTGTGTGATTTACCCAGAACACATGCTCATTTCAAAGAAACTCTCTTGTATGGAAGGGAGTCCCTGACCTTTGAAGAAGTTCAATCAGCCTTGTATTCTAAGGACTTGAACGAACGAAAGGAGCATAAACCTTCGACGGTGGGCGAAGGTTTGACCGTTAAGGGAAAATTCTTGCGAAAGGATGGTAAGTTCGACAAGAAGAAAGGTAAAAGTCAACAAAGGTCTTATAGTGGCGAAACATCTAGTATTCGATGTTATCACTGTAAGAAGGAGGGTCACATAAGAAAGGTGCGCCCTGAACGCCTGAAAGATCATGGAGGTAATGGCAATGCAGCCATTGTTCAAGATGACTTCGACTCATCTGATGTTCTTGTGGTTTCAAGTGGCGACTCGAGGAAAGAGTGGATTATGGATTCAGGTTGCACTTGGCACATGACTCCAAACAGAGATTTGTTCGAGGAGCTATGTGATCAAGATGGTGGATTTGTGCTGCTGGGAAACAACAAATCTTGCAAAAATGCAGGTATTGGATCTGTGAGATTCAAGCTCCATGATGAGTCAATAAGGTTATTGACCGAAGTCAGGTACGTACCTGACTTGAAGAGAAATTTGATTTCTCTTGGTGAATTCGACAGAAAAGGATACATTTTTCAAGGAGAGAAAAGTATCCTAAGAGTCATGAACGGGTCGAAGGAAGTCTTGAGAGGCATGAAGAAACAAGGCTTGTATACCCTTGAGGCTGAGGTTGTAAGTGGTTCGACAAATGTTGCATCCACGAAATCTATGTCGAAGACAAAATTATGGCACATGAGATTGGGCCATGTCAGCGAAAAAGGCCTGGTCGAATTGGGGAAGCAGAACCTGCTAGGAGGTGTCAAAGTCGAAAAGTTGGAATTTTGTGAATCTTGTGTATTTGGTAAATCCTGTAGGGCGAAGTTTAACAAAGGCAAGCAAAGAACACATGGATCCCTGGATTACATTCATGCTGATATTTGGGGGCCTGCAAGGAATCCCTCACACTCAGGTGCAAGGTATTTTATATCCATCGTTGATGACTATTCCAGAAAGCTATGGGTATTCATTCAGAAGATGAAGGATGAAACTTTTGAGAATTTCAAAAGTTGGAAGATTCTGGTCGAAACTCAAACTGGCAGAAAGGTTAAGAGGTTGAGAATCGACAATGACCTTGAATTCTGCAACGAAGCGTTCGACAGTTACTGTGTTGGGTCTGGGATTGCAAGGCATAAGACTGTAGCAGGTACTCCTCAACAAAATGGCTTAGCTGAGAGATTCAATCGAACAATCCTTGAAAGGTTTAAATGCATGTTGGTTAGTGCTGGATTGAAGAAGGTGTTTTGGGCGGAAGCTGTTTCGACAGCAGCTTACCTGATAAATAGATGTCCCTCGACTGCCTTGGGAATGAAGACACCTGAAGAAGTTTGGTCGGGACATCCACCTAGTCTCAACAGACTGGGAGTATTTGGTTGTGTGGCATATGCTCATATTAGGCAAGACAAGGTCGAACCTAGAGCTCTGAAGTGCATGTTCATGGGATACCCTGAAGATGTTAAGGCTTATAGGCTATGGTGCCTAGAGCCAGGTCACAGGAGGTGTATCACTAGTCGAGATGTAGTTTTCAATGAAGCACAAATGGCTTTCAAGAAAACTGATGATGCTGACGAAGAGCTGGAACAAGAAGAGATTCCTGTTGAGGTGGAGCATGTTGATGCTGAATTGCTTACCCCAGATGAAGTCGAAGAAGACACAGATGTTGTCGAAGATGAGGAGACTGATAATGACTACCTGCTAGCAAGAGACAGGTCAAGGAGAGTCATCAAGCCACCTCAGAGACTTGGGTATGCAGATCTTATAGCTTACGCCTTAATCTCTGCTAGATGAAGAACCTAGAGACTATAAGGAAGTTATGAGGAGTCGAAAGAAGACTGAATGGATGAAGGCCATGGATGATGAGATGAAATCTCTTCATGATAACAGCACCTGGGAACTGATCAAGAAATCTGCTGGAGCCAGGTTAGTCAGCTGTAAATGGATTTTCAAAGTTAAGGAAGGAATCGAAGGAGTGACGTCGAAGAGATACAAGGCAAGATTGGTTGCTGGGGGGTTCACTCAGAAAGAAGGTATCGACTTCAATGATGTGTTCTCTCCTGTTGTGAAGCACATATCCATTCGAATGTTGCTTGCCATGGTGGCCCAGTTCGACCTTGAACTGGAACAGATGGATGTAAAGACTGCGTTCTTGTATGGTAATCTAGATGAAACAATCCTGATGAGGCAACCTGAAGGTTATGTCGAAAGGGAGAAGGAAGATTATGTGTGCAAACTGAATAGATCTTTATATGGACTGAAACAATCTCCTCGACAGTGGAATAGGAGATTCGACAAGTTCATGGCACACATAAGTTTCATCAGAAGCCAGTTTGACCACTGTGTTTACTTCAGATTTCGACCGGGTAATTCATTTGTTATTTTGTTGCTCTATGTGGATGATATTCTAATAGCAAGCAACAATGTCGAAGAGGTAATGAGGGTGAAGGTTGAACTCAATAAAGAGTTCGACATGAAGGATCTGGGAGCTGCGTCCAGGATTTTTGGGATTGACATCCGGAGAGATAGAAAGCATTCGAAATTATGCTTATCTCAAGAGGCATACCTACAAAAGGTTCTCGAAAAGTTTGGTATGTCGAATTCAAAGCTTGTTGTGACTCCGACAAACCCTCAATTCAAGCTGAGTATAGATCAGTGTCCCATCACTGATGTTGAAAGAACTTATATGAATAGCATTCCATATGCTAACATAGTAGGTTCTTTGATGTATGCTATGGTCTGTACTAGATCTGACATAGCATATGCAGTAAGTCTTGTAAGCAGGTACATGACGAATCCTGGAAAGGCTCACTAGCAAGCATTGAAGTGGATTTTAAGGTACATAAATGGGTCTCTGAATAGAGTCCTAATTTATGGTGGAGCCTTGGGTGAAGATAGTAAAGCAGCAATCGAAGGATATGTCGACTCTGATTATGCAGGTTGTATGGATTCCAGAAAATCTATCTCTAGATATGTGTTCACTATGTTTGGGACAACAATCAGTTGGAAAGTAACACTTCAGAAGGTCGTTGCCTTATCAACCACTGAAGCGGAGTATATTGCCCTAACTGAAGCTGTGAAGGAAGCATTGTGGCTTGAAGGTTTTGCAAAGGAGCTAAAACTTCAAGGTCAAGTTATCATTGTTAAATGTGATAGTCAAAGTGCAATACACCTGTCGAAAAATTCAGCCTATCATGAGCGAACCAAGCACATTGATATGAGGCTGCATTTCATCAGAGGGGTAATCGAGCGTGGAGAAGTCCAAGTGTTGAAGGTGTAGACAGATCATAATTCTGTTGATATGACCACCAAGACGTTGCCCAGTTGCAAGTTTTTCCACTGTATGCAGTTAATAAATCTGCATGAAGAAAGCTAGTTTCTTGATGTTATAGAGTTAGGTCCAAGGTGGAGATTTGTGAGATGTTGAATTGGGCCTTACTTGTAAGCCCAATTGTTTAAGTTAGCTTGTACCCTAAGTTGGCTTGTAATGGGTAATTATTAAAAAGCCCATTAGATTAGTGTGTTATTTCTCTTATAAATAGGATGCTAGTTTCTCAATCTTGGAATAAGGAAAAATAGGAAGATAAAATCCTAATTTCAAGGGAGAGAGGTTATTTTGTTATTCTTGTATACTTGTAATTTTGTTCTAAGACAAAGGAAAGAATAACAGTTTAATAACCAATCCTTGTTATTCCTTGTTATTTTACCTTGTCTTCTTTGTTAACCCTAACCCTTGTGTGTTTCTTGATAAGAAAGAAACTGTTTATACTTTGTTTAAAGATATTTGATTCACAACAAATGGTTTTAAGATCCAAACCAAACCATATATGTGGTTTGATTTGGTTTGGTTTATAATCCATTCACATCCCTAGTTGTGAGCCAGTTATATTTTCCTTGTTATAACATGAATTTTTCCTCTTAGTTAATATTAGCCTCCTCCGCTTTCTGGCAATTGAAGCAGGCGTGTCCTTGGAAATAAAATTCTATTTATCCATTATTGAATTATGTGCTGGTGTAGAGGCTCGCTTTGTTTACATGAGTTGACAAACAGAAATTGATAAATGAGCAGCAAGGAAAAGGATTCAACATATTTATGCATTTTAAGTTGTAAAAAAGAAACATAAAGGTGGTATAGTTATTGACAAACTTGGACAGATGATGCAGCAGTAGAAAAGTGCAAGTTAACTGATTAGTGTAATAGCCATCTCGAACTTGTTTTTACAAGAGAAGTTCAAAAAAAAATTATTTCCTGCAACTGTAAACAAAGCTTTGAATTAATTTTAGTTTTAAGGTGAACACGTATAAAGTTGTGAGAAAAATGATTGTCAGCTTGTTTGTACATACCAGATATTTTTTGTATATGGACTATATGTGTCTAACAACCGTGAATAAAATAGTAGTAGGGCTGGAAATGAGTCGAGTCGAGTCGAACTCACCTCAGCTCGGCTCGACTCGTTAAAAATTGTTCGAATTCGAGTTCGAGTTCGAGTTCGACACGAACTTTTTTTTAAGCTCAAACTCGACTCGTTATAAGTTCACGAACAGTTCGGTTCGACTCGTTAGGTTCATCTCATTAGGTTCAGCTCACATGGTTCACGAACTTAAAAACTATTTTTTTAAATATATATATTTTTTAGTATATTTGACATTTTAAATAAATATATATATTTTTAAATAAAATATTAAAATAAAATAAAAGTTATCATATTGAAATTTAACTTTATCTTCGAAATCTACTAATTCAAAAGCTACACAACTTTCAAGAGATACATTTGAGAGTCTAATTCAAAAACTACTAAATTGAAGATTAAATTTGTCTAAGATTTGAAGTAAATATTTAAACCTAATCTTAAAGACAGTATAATTATTTTCATATGTAATCGAGTTGACTCATGAACCTAACGAGTCGAACTATGTATAGTTCATGTTCAGCTCATTTAGTTAACGAACTTAATTTTTCGCTCATACTCAACTCATTTGGTTCATGAACCTAGTTCAACGATTTAATTGTCGAGTCGAATTCCGAACTATCTTCGAGTTGGTTTGGTTCATTGCCAGCCCTAAATAGTAGTAATATGGCAACATTGGGAACCAGAAGGTAATGTGAGTTGTGTATAAATGGTAGAAGAAAGGACATTTGAGGAGATGTTGGGTGTGTTGTCCTATTAAAGCAGGAAAAAAGTAGATAAACAAAGACCATCATACATATTAGCATACGACATGACATAGAATCCTTAATATAAAACTACAAAAAAAAAAGGATTGGCACCGTTAATATGAAATTTATCATATAAGTTTAAAACATAACTCTGTCTACTGTATCAATTAAACTAAGTTCAATGTTGTGAAATGTAAATCTAACTACTTGTCCATCTTTAAATCCATTGTTTTTTTTCAGAAAAATAGCCCAACCTTCGACCATCTCAAATGAGTAATTTTCTTCAGTAGGGTATCAGATTTGGAATTTAATCTGAACTTTATCAAGGCTTATTAATATAAGGAAGATGATATCTCTACATAACAGTTGATGAAGGAAGGTTGGACTCAACTTCTAAAAAAAGAAAATCAGTCATATACTATAGGAAGGAAAAAGATCGAACAAAAATAAATAAATAAATAACGACGTTGAAATAAATAGTATGAAGAACTTGAAGAAATGTAAAATTCCCAGTGATTTTTGGCCAAATATATTTGTGTTTCTAGACAGAACAATTTCAAAAGACAATTTGTTAGAATCACGGGTTGATAACGTGTGAAATTGTCAAAATTCTGGTAGTTGAACTTCCTCGTCTTCATTAGCTATAAACAAAAATAAACCATCATTGTAATATTGTAGATCTACCATGTGATATTTGTAAGGAAAAGCCAGGTAATTCATGAATTTCGTCCAACCGGTTGTAATGAGTGGATCAGCCACTTCCATTCCATTGAATAACAAATTTGTAGATACCATCAAAGATTTTCCAATGGGTATTGAGATGGTGATCAATCTGATGTAAAAAATAAGGATCTATTTCCAAGTATGGTTGCATATAGTTAAAGCGTAAAAGATTAGTAGAGCTGTATACAGATCTAAAGAAAAAATAGTGAAGAAAACATGAAAAAGCTAAGATATTGTGAAAAGCGTTTAAGGAAAACATGATACTTAAAGAATAGGTAAAAATAAGTGAACCGTACAATTTTATGGACTGCAAATGATGTAAAAGAGTGCAACAATGGTCTGCTGTCAAAAATTTTCCACAAATCCCCTTCAATATATTTCATGGTTACTTAATTAGTTTTGTCCTTAAAAGAAAATCGTATGAACATAATTGTGAGAAAGAAATAAGAATTGTAGTGTTTTATATGCAACATATTTTGTTACATGGCTTTCACCACACCAAGGTACAGTAAAAAGGTCCATTAAATATAAGGCAAACCATTATAACATGGTCAAACAACAAAATTGCATGAGGGCAGCAATCATATTTAATCAAAATATATTACATGATATTTCATTTTGGACATGCTTAACATGGCATGAAATCGTTGGTGCAGAATAGTTATAGTCAAACAGAATTAGAGTATACTACAGGACAAAACACCTATATATATTGAAACCAAAATACTACATGCCAAGATAGGTAAGGATTTATGTAGGTACAACTAACCATTATTCTCCAATTTTCTTAATCTTCTTAATTTTGGTTGAGGAGAGTTTTCCATCACACAAGTTAATAAAGGTTGTTGATTCACTTAAACCATCGGGATTCTGTCTCTTTGCAGTTGGTGTGACTGGATCTGGGTTATGCTTAGATGTAATTTCGAGATCCTATTATTGAGAAATTTGGAAAAATAATTAGTAATTGTGGAACACCACAATAAAATAAGGATAGCGTGTCATAAGTTAAATGGATATCGTAACAACTTCCCACTCTTCAACAACATCAGAGTTTGCATCATCAACACTCTCTTTAATCTAAACAACATTAAAGTAATATCAGTCTACGATTTTTTTAAACATTTAAACACAAAAAATCAATAAGGACTAACTACACAAATAAACGGTGACAATACCTGCAACAGTTATGGTGCTAAAGGTGGATGAGATGTTGTTACCTTTGCGTCAAAAGCGTAGAAGGATCACAAACAGTTTGATGAATAAAATTCGATCATCATTAATAAAACGGAGAATAAATACATGGCTTTGTTCCCATAGAGCCTTTAGTTATTTGATGAACAACTCATCTTGAAGAATCATCACAACAGAGCAACTTTACCATAGTGGATGCCACTTAACTTTAAAGGAAATCTCTAAACCCAAAATCACATAAACTGCTAATGGAAACTCTAAGGGATTATTAGTTCCAGCCTACATAGAAAATATTAGCATTAGCAAGGAGCGAAGTAGATGAGGCCATTATTAATTATCCAAATTTAAAATCAGGAATAAACCTTAATCATTGTATCGCGCATTTGAGCAACAAATACACCCAATAGTTGTGAGCATTCTCTGTCCTAGAAAACAAACTTACAACATTTCCCAGAATGAGTAACTTCAATATCTATTTTGTACCTAAGGTAACACGAGTAACGGTGTTAAGTGTCAGTATTACAAAAAAAGTGAATATAACTATTGTCATATGACAACTTATGGTAACTAAAGATTTCTAGCTCAGTGAAATGTCCGGTTTCACACAAGAAATAAGCTTTGTCACTGCGAGTAACCTTCAGGAACTCATGGAAAGCATGATAATAACAGTCATACTGCGATGCAATGAGCTTTTTAGTGGTAGCTACAGTTGCACAGAAGGTAATCTGCGTGTATCTGAAACAACAAAACCTGTGAATGTTCATAATCAATAGAAGTCTAATTAAGTTATTTATTCCATGAGGATAATAATTAGAAGTAATATATACGTCACGAAGTTTTATAATCTCATTGAGAGGTAGAACAATAGCCTTTGGAATTAATTTTTAAATAGGAGATTGCTGAGAATTTTCAGAGTTTTATGAATAGACGCGAGAATGTGAGGTTAGTTGGCCAGAAACATTAACCAATGAGTCTTTAGGGATGCTACATCAAAAGGCTACAAAAACAGTCAATAAAATATATTTGAAGAAGTTGTTTGCATGAACAAAACAAAACATGCCTTGTAGATGTCACATGCTAATAAAGTGGTTAATTGAAGGCAACTCAACATTGATGGACAATTTGATTATGTTGTATGTGTTTATAACAGAAATTGGATATTTTCCTGTGTTATGTAAGACATAGATGATTTTGAGTATATAACCTTTTAAAACCAGTTCAGGATATATGTTAAAAGCAGCAGAGTTAGAATAACCTTTTTCCTTGACTTTTGCGTACTTTAGCAAAATTACTGTTGGGCAATATGTATTGTTCCTCTCTTGGTTGAATTTGATGAATTGGCAGGCATACGATCCCAAATAGTACAACTGATGGTGTTTTTGATACAAAATTTGTAAGAATGGATATAACATTGTGACATTAGAGGAAGTAATACTGGAGGTAGAGTATTTTGATATTGCTTAATCATGAAACTTACACATTGTCTCTTAGGATAAAATTGATCTGCTATTTTTTACCCCTTGATTGGGTCTGTGCAAAACTTGTACTATCAATCAATTCATATGACGTCTAGAAAAAAAATATAAGAATCAAAAGGCATAACAAGAATATCAAGAAAAGGTTTATGGATACGCGCATAAACAAAGTTTGTCACCTATAAGTACACCCTTCTTAAATTTCCCGATCATGATATCAGCAAAACTGGTGAACTAGTTTGTTTTTGGGTGGAATGACATGTTTGTTAACATCCTTCACGGATGTTCCTCAGGTGAACTTAACTATATACTTGTGGCAAGAAGGCTTTGACACCATTAGCCAGAACCTTGAAGTTTGATATAATGTAAGTGTAGTCTAGCATTAACATTATATTAAAAGTCGAAAAATATGTTGTAGGCACAATGACGTGTATGTCAATCCCCTGCCAAAGAATGAAAGTACAAAGGACATCAAAAACCATGCTATAAACAACAAAATTAGTGTTCAAACTTGAAAATGTAAAACATTGGAAAAGAATTTCCGCATTCAATGGTGTGATAACAAAATAAGTTGCAGCCAAAGAACATCATAAATAAAGAACATGATATGAAGTGAAATTACTCTATAAGTAGCAGGTCAAAAACTATAAAACAAAAGGTAATGACCAATAACAAATAACTAATAGTCTGTAAGAAATACTACATCCATAAGAGATGTAAGAAATAAAGCAATATTCAAATGAATTATTATTTTCATAAAAGAAAGACAAAATGGACTAAATAAATCACAAAAGACATATTTGAGCAAATGCGTGTGACATATAAATAAATCTTTTCAGATCATCAAAAGCAACATGTACTTCATAAAAAAAGATAGCATACTACGTAAGCAAACTTAAATCTTTGTCAACGGCGATCATTTCGAAGTGTTCCATATTGTTCGAAACAACCGACTATTTATGGTGTACGTTAACTTTGACCTTCCACAGTTCTTTCATTTTGTTGATGTTGTTGATCTTCTAAAAGGTAAAGCCATGAAGGATGGAAGGAAGAAAGGATAAAATGGAGGAGCAATTGAGTAAAATGGGTTTGAAATGCAATGTGGAGAACGGGAGAAGGAAATGGAGGAAGTAATGTTATGAGTATTCAAAACAAAAGACACCATTTGTACTTAACATATCACAAAATATGAGCTGAGATGACATTTTATATTGCAAATCTTCCAAAATAATTGTAAATAATAGTAAAAAAATTGTTTTAGGGGTTTGAACAATGCAAAAGAAAAGTGTATCGATGCAAAGAACTAAATAAGCTCCAGTTGCACCCACTACAATAAATAATATTTTTTATGACGAAGCTTTCAAAATGAACAATATAAAACCGACGGTGTATGTAACGGAAGCACCTTGTTTTTAAAAAAAAATCAATTTGTTACCTAAGTTCTTTGTAAAGGCGACATAACAATATGCTCAGGGTTTTAGATTCGATTCTCAGGTCCTGCAGTTTTATGTTTTATATGGAACAAAAAAGGTACCATTAATTTTTATAGATTTTCTGTTGGATATCTTACCTCGGTTTTCAGAAAAGCTGAGATAAATAATCTCTAATTATTTTATTCTTTTTTGAACCAAAAAGACGCCTTAATTTTTTAAATTCTAACATCGGATATGTTACCTCAGTTTTAAGTATAACCCCGATAAAAATTCTTTATATTTTTTATTCACTTGGTGTCTATCTCATTCACTTCTCAAGCCCTAACGAAAGAACACTTCTCCTCTAGCCAACAAAAGAACACTTATTCTCCAACGAGCCCTAGCAAACAAAAAAAATCTCTCGCCGTTATTCTCCAATAGGTTATTATTTTTGTTGTTCTTCTTGTTGTGGCTTTGGTCCATTACTGTTGTTCTTGTTATTCTCCATTAATGTTGTTCTTATTGTTGTTGTCGTTATTATGTAATATTTTAATTGGATGTGTACTATTTTTATTTTTTAGAAGCTTTATGTGATTATGGATCATAGTTGGATGAAATCCAATAGATTAAGTGTAGAGTATGAGAATGGATTGAAACAATTTCTTGATTTCGCTAAAAAAACCTTCTTGACAATAATGGGATTTTTTTGTGTCCTAGTAAAAACTAATTTAATACAAAAAAAAACATCATAGGCATGTTATATTCAATTATTGTGGTTATGATGGAATTATTCAAAATTACACAAAATGGGGGCACGGTGAAGTGACAAAAAAGAGATCTTTGTCACAAACAGTTGAAGATGATGAAGTTATGAATGATACTCTAGAAGACATCACTCGTGATATTAGAGTTGTTGCTTTCAAGAAGATATCATCCGTAGATACTTTGCAAAGACACATGGAAGATTCGTTGTATTCGGGATGCAAAACATTTACAAGATTTTCGGTTGTGTTAAGACTATTTAATCTTAAGGCAAGAGGTAGGTGGACAGATAAAAGTTTCACTGAATTGCTTAAATTGTTGAAAGAAATGTTTCCCGAGGGTAAAACGCTTTCAAATCGTACTTATGAGGCCAAAAAGATATTGTATCCAATGGGGTTGGACTATGTCAACATACATGCTTGTCGTAATGATTGCATATTATATAGGAAAGAATTTGAAAACTTGAAGGAGTGTCCGAGTTGCAGGAAGTCATGCTACAAGAAGAAGGACAATGGTGTTGATGACGATGATGGTGTAACTAAAAAGGGTGTTCCTGCCAAGGTGATGTGGTATCTACCGATAATTCCAAGGTTCAAGAGATTGTTTATAATGTTAGTAACGCAAGGAATACTAGATGGAATGCATATGAAAAAGCGTGTGATGGAAAAATTCACCATGTAGCTGATTCATTGTAATGGAAGAAAACTGATTCCTTGTATCTAGATTTTTCCCTTGAACCGAGTAACCTTAGGCTTGGATTTTCCTCCGACGGAATGAACCCTTTTGGTAATTTGAGTATTAACCATACGTCATGGCCTGTTCTTTTCATAATTTATAACTTACATCCATGGTTGTGCATGAAGAGCAAGTATATGATGTTATCAATGATGATTTTGGGTCCAAAATAACCAAGAAACAACATTTATGTTTATTTAACGCCATTGATTGAAGATTTAAGACTTTTGTGGGAGGAAGGTGTTGATATTGCGTGGCATGTTATTTTGCACAATTAATGACTTTCCTAGATAGAGTAATTTGTATGGATACATCTCAAGGGACATAGAGTATGAACTATATGCTAAGTTGATACAATTAACTACCAATTACAAAATGGAAAAAAGATAGTTTATCTTGGACATCAAAAATTTCTAAGGCATAATCATCCATATCGTAGATTGCGGAAGGCTTTTAATGGAGAGCAGGAGTTTGATGTCGCTTCAAAGCTCTTAACTGGGAAGGAAGTTTATAGAAAAGAACAACACATTAAGGTTGTCTTTGGAAAGAAACAAAAAAAAGTTCGTGGAGAAAAATATTTGGAAAAAGAGGTCGGTATTTGTTAGAACAATGGTAGAGTGTCAGGTTTTTGTTATCGTCTCCATAGGGAATATGAGATATTGCCGCCGTTCGACAGTTGTTAAATTCGTAACTTTATAGTAACAAAAGGTTAGGTTTTTAAAGTAACAGTAGCTTTTCATATAAGTAAGAAATGCGATAAAATAATGGTTTGACCGTTTAAATAAAGATTGCCAAAGTTAGGGTTCGGTGATCGCTTTGCATGCATATGTTCGATCAACAAGATTCATAAAATCCATTTAGATGATAAATAAATTCACAACATCCTCTCAATGTGATTATTTCTAACTCACATTGTGGGTTTGCCATTTTAATCCATTGTTGATCTCTCACACAATCTATCTAAATGACAACATTAAAGTTTAACATTTTAGGTGAACACCTTCATTCATAACTATCTCTAGCTTACAAACAAAGATGGATGAAAACCTAGTTTAAGAGTTGGAAACTATCTTTCAATCATAACCCAACACAAAGAGTTATCATAAAAGCAAAGTTTTCACCATATATTCATCATCCAAGAGTTTACAAATTAAGATCAATACATTTACATACAAAGCTTGATGATCTCCTACATCTAACCTTGACAAAAGATGAACTTAGCTACTCATTCTCATGGGTAGCTTGAACAAGATGAAAATGGAGAAGATGAAGAACACCCACTTCAAAGGATTGATGATGGATGTGTTTCCACTTCTAAAGATTACAAGATGAGCCAAAAAGCTAGAAAAACTAAGCTATGTTCAATTCTAGGTCAGAAAATGTTATGTTGCCAATGTTCTAAGTCCCCCAAAAAGTAGCTAAAGCATGGTACTTATAAGGCACTAGAAAGTGTCAAAAAGTAGTTCTGTTTTCGCCCATTCGCTAGCCGAACAGAGCCCTTCGCCAGGCGAACATAAAATATCTTGGCACTTCAAGGTGCCTCCAACAAGCAAACCGCCCTTCTGGTGTGTCGCGCCTTCGCCAGGCGAAGCAAAACATTCGTCAGGCGAACATTCGCTGACATCACTCGCCAGGCGAATTTTGTGCTCTTTTGCTACTGGAATTGCAAGTGGAAAGCTGAGACTTC
Source organism: Lathyrus sativus (assembly GCA_963859935.3). Lineage (NCBI taxonomy): Eukaryota > Viridiplantae > Streptophyta > Magnoliopsida > Fabales > Fabaceae > Lathyrus > Lathyrus sativus. The sequence goes on along the minus strand of OZ012738.1, from coordinate 377,594,922 downwards.
TTCGCCGTAACCTTCGCCAGGCGAACGGTAGCGAAGCTTCGCTGGAACTTCTCGCCTGGCGAACTTTCTACCCTTTAGGTCTGGGAGTTTATTCTGAATTATTCGCCTTGGCTCGCCAGCACTCGCCGGGCGAACCTTCGCTGGAACTCGCTGGGCTTCGCCAGGCGAATGCTCTGATCTTTCAACATTCTACAGGCAGCTTCAAATTCATTCCTTCCAAGGTGCTCCTATTAGTGTCAAACCTGCACAGTTAACAGCAATATTACGAACATCATTCACTTGAATCACAACAAAATGAAACTAAACAAATTCTACTACTAAATCAAACACTACTAGATAAAAACAAGTAAAAACACTATTAAAAAAAGGTCAAGTATATACAACATTTGGGATCTAACAACTCTCCCCAACTAGCTTATTTGCATGTCCTCAAGCAAAGTATGCCTCTCAAAACAAAAAGGAGGATGTGCTTAAGAACCAATTCATTCAAAGTGAAAATATTCGACTCAAACACACAACAAATGCAACAAGTTAAATATTACACAATTCTACAATAGATAATGTACAAGAACTTGTTTCTAAAACAAATCAAACAATGCTTCAAGAAACAACTAATTCTTATGACATGTCATTCTAACACTCCACTTCGAAGAAGGATTAAAGTAAAAACGCACGAAAGCGTGGGACAAAAATTCACTCCAATGACAAATAATGCAACACTACACAATTCATACAATATCTAAATGCTCACAACAAAATTATGGAAGTTAAAGATCACATAGGACTTCAAGGGTTGTAGCTTGGTCGAGTTACAACAAAGGGTCATTTATAAGGCCATTGAAACGAAATTGCTGATGCTCGAGAACACTCACTATACAGGTATTTACAACATCACCACTTCATTCATCAAGTTCCTATAAATGCCAACCCTCACAAGTCTTTTGCACAGTTATTTTCTTTTTCTTTCCTTCAAGCAAGCATAATCTTTTTTTGTGTGTTCTATTTCTCTTTTCTTTTGATTATTTCTTTTGTCCCGGCAATGGAACCACAGTCTTTATTCACACCGCTTGCTTGAAAGGTTTTCACAATTTTCTCGACTTTCTCTGTTCTCCCCAACTAAATTCCAACTCTACCCAAAGTGAATGTTCCAAGCTTTTACAACAAGAAAAAAAATTTAAGCATAACAAGGTTCAAGAAGAAATCGAAAATTAGAAACTCGAAAGGCTCAAAAGGGGCTAACGAAAGTCACACTCCTCACAGGACATGTATGGAAATGGTTGTGCTCTATACAACAAGTGCCTTGATCCTCTCTAAAACTTCCATAAAATTATAAAGAACAAAAGATAGAGCATGAATTATAAGTATACACAAAATTCATCATTCATTCATAGCTTATATACAATTAAAGGGAGGATTCTTTCATTTGTGGTTTAGGACCTAAATGACATATCAAGCCTCAAAGTTGCAAAAAGAAGCAAAGTTACAAAATTGCTCAAAGAATAACAAGTTCTTAAACATTCTAAATTCTAGAATAAGGTAATAAGCACCTTGCCAACAAATTTGTGAGACGATAATATCATCGTCGTCCCACTTTGAACAAGATTTTTGCATATCTACAAAAGACACTACATGTCGACAATAGGGTGTTAAAATATTCACAACACAACCACCCTTAGATAAAACTTAACATAAAACTTAAACAATAAAGAAATAGTAATAAAAGTAAAAAAAACAAAATATGCTAATAATAATAATAATAAAAGATAACACTGTGTATAACACCAACAAAGTCAAAAGTACCTTAAAAGGTACAAGTACAAAATAGAAATTCAATCCAAAGTACATCACAAAACAACTGAATGGAAATACAAAATAAAAAAAAAACTTCACTTTGTAGCACAAAGGAAGTAACAACACACAAAGATCACTCCTCCTCCTCAGACATGTCATAACCATCATCATCGTCCTCATCACCCTCGTCACTGTCATCATCATCATCATCTACCTCATTACCAGCAGGATCATCATCCTCAGCATCCTCCCCCCTACCAAAACTGGGCCTGTCCACAGGCCATGCAGCATGCTCAAGGAATCGCTCCCTTGTCATCATCGAGTGGTTCTCGGTAGGGTCACGAATTTGCAGCTGCAAAAGCTACATGGAGTCATGCAGATCACAAGTGGCACGCTGCTGAGCGGCCATCCAATCCCAATTATAAGTACAAATCTCCTACTGAAATGGGGAGAAAGCAAGAGAAGCCTGACCAAATCCAGGAGTGCCCTTGGTACGCCTGCCGGTATCAGTACCGGCAGCAGAAGTTTCACCAACAGTAGGCCTAGCTCTATAAAATTTGTCAACATACTTATCATCGATCGCCGCAGGAATGGTCACCTGTCTCCTCTGAGGGATATCCACACCGGCATAAGCACAAAGCGACATAATAAGGCACGGGAAAGTTAGCGGGGCATTCTTGCGAGCCGCTATCCCTCCACGTCCACTTAAAACCACAACACGCATCTCATCAGCAATGATGCGTGCAATGTCAATTTGTACATTCTGCAGGATTGAATGAATAAAATGGGCAATAGGTATAGGCACCGAGCTGTGGTGGGACCTTGGCACTACATTCGTTAAAAAGAACAACAGAATTAGCTGCACCAACGGCTTCATATCAGTCCTAAGGTACCGAATGGCTACCCCCGAAGAGTTACGCACTACAATGTGCCCATCTAAGCACAAATCCCTGGTCATTGCATCCAAATCACGATGCTTGTTCAGGTCCCGGTGGTACTCATCTATCTGGCTTCCTAAAAGAGACAGAGGGTTACCCAAAGCATTACTTATAGCTCACCGATCAAACCTTACCGTGACACCACGGACTGTCGAGGCCCAACTAAGCACTTCACCATCATCCGAAATTGCATTTGCATAGAATTCCCGAACTATTTCAGCATTGTAACCATCCAGAGGAGTCATCAGACGCTCCCACTTTTTCGCTACAAACAGCGCGTCAATAGCACGATACGATCCAGTGTCACTCAACTGGAACCTCTTCTCATCCATGATGTTCCTCCTTTCGAGAGTTTCGTAGCGAGTAGCCTGAGTAGCACCACGAAACCTGTCTAAATCAAAGCGGATCGGTACGGTACGAGGAATGAAGGCCTTTCTCTTGTTGGGGTTGATCATCCTAGGTCCCATCTGAAAATAATGTTAAGCACAAACAACATAGAACCAAGATGTTAGAAAGAAACAACCAGTCCTAAACAGCAAAGAAAGAAAAATTCTGATGCATTCGCCTTGGTTCGCCAGGCGAATCTTGGCGAATGTTTGCTATCGCTCGCCAGGCGAATGCCAGCGAGTGTGCGAAAAATCTGAAAAACAGAGCCTCTTCTCTTGTGCCATATTTCACCCACAATGCATACAATCCCCTTTCACAAAATAGAATCGATTTGAAAGATGTTAACACTTTAATTTGAACAAAATCAGTGAAAGGGGGTTCTAAACCTAGCACAACTACAGAGGCAATGGCAAAGAGTTCTTACCAAAAGAACAAAGGAGTACAATAATAATGGCAAACAACATATACATGGTACAAAAATACAAGAAAAATCAGAATGCATAACTCGATGTTGAAGTGCAGAAAATCTAAGGAAAAGAGAGAGTAAGAGTGAAGGTTGCAAAATGTGAAAGTGTGAGAGTGGAGGCAAAGGATGGGACAGTTAGGATTTCAGAATGGAAAAATAAAAGAAACGGTTTATGGGCCCAGGTGGCCCATCCCAAAAATTCCCCAATTTTAACTGATGTGGCAATTCAGGGTGTGCTGATACGCCACACTCGCCAGGCGAAAGTCAGCGAAGATTCGCTGAGGCTCGCCGGGCGAATACTCGCCACCATTCGCCTGGCGAAGGTTAGCGAATATGACAGTAGGATTTGAATCTGCTGCATTGCTCCACTTCACAAGTCCACAGCCAACCTTTCTCAAAATGCATAAAATGAACATAAAAACATGTAAATACTTACAATGTTGAGGTGCCTCTCAACAAGCGCTTGTTTAACATCGGATAAGCTCGACGGTCCAAGATGCTCACTCCGGAACATCTAGACGGAAACTACAGCTTTGTCGGTCCACAAGACTGCCAAGGTATATCTTCAACCGCTGACCATTCACTGTCCAACTGTCCTTTTTCTCCAAATCCTCAATGACAACTGCCCCGAAAGTTTTTACCTCTTTAACGCGGAATGGTCTAGACCACTTTGACTTTAATTTGCCCGGAAACAATCTTAACCTGAAATTGAACAATAGTACAAGCTGCCCCAGCGCAAATTCCTTTTTACGGATCTTCTTATCATGGTATTCCTTCACTTTCTCCTTGTACAACCAACTTGAGTGGTATGCGGCATTGCGCATCTCTTCCAACTCAAGAAGTTGCACCTTCCTCTTTTCACCAGCCAACTCATTATCAAAATATAAAAATTTTAAGGCCCATAAGGCCTTGTGCTCCATTTCAACCGATAAATGGCGAGTTTTACCAAAAACCAATTGTAATGGAGTTAGCCCAATTGGAGCTTTATAGGCCGTGCGATACGCTCATAGAGATTCATCCAACTTTTGCGACCAATCCTTCCTAGAGTTCGACACGGTTTTTTCCAAAAATATTTTAATCTCTCTATTTGAGACCTCAACTTGACCATTTGCCTGCGGGTGATACGGAGTCATCACTTTATGCGTTACACCGTAATGTTGCAAAACTTTTTCTAACGGTGCATTGCAAAAGTGTGACCCTCTGTCACTTATCAGCACCCTGGGGGTTCCAAAACGGGAAAAAAATATTTTTTTTAAAAAACTTATGACCGTTTTAGAATCCGCCCTTGGTGAGGAAATCGCCTCAACCCACTTGGACACATAGTCAACTGCCACCAACAAGTATTCATTTCCAAAAGAGGGTGGGAATGGTCCGACAAAGTCGATACCCCAACAATCAAACAATTCTACCTCTTGGATATTTTGAAGAGGCATTTCGTCTCTCCTTCCTATCCCACCACTCCGTTGACAACTATCACAACTTTGCGCATGGGCATTTGCGTCTTTAAAAATAGAAGACCAATAAAATCCCAATTGAAGAACTTTATTTGCCGTTCTAGCCCCATTGAAATGACCGCCATAAGGCGAGTTATGACAGTGCCATAGAATACTTTGGGCCTCATCTCCCGTAACACAGCTTCTTAACAAATTATCACCTCCCAGCTTAAACAGATAAGGGTCATCCCACACATAGTACTTGGCATCCGAGAGGAATTTCCTCTTTTGATTAGGAGTTAGATCGGGCAACACAAAACCACTCGCCTTGTGATTTGCAAAATCCGCAAACCACGGCCTCACTTGAACTTTAAAGAGTTTCTCATCAAGAAACTCTTCTCGGATTTCCTTTTCTAAAGTAGTCACCTTCACGTTGACAAGGCGGGATAAATGATGTGTTACCAAATTTTCGGACCCTTTTTTGTCTTTAATTTCTACATCAAACTCTTGCAACAAAAGGATCCAACGGATAAGCCTTTGCTTTGAATCCGGTTTGGTTAGCAGATATTTTATCGCCGCATGGTCGGTATAAACAATCACTTTAGACCCAATGAGATATGACCTAAATTTTTCAAGTGCATACACTATTGCAAGCAATTCTTTTTCTGTTGTGGCATAATTAATTTGCGCCTCATTAAGAACCTTGCTTGCATAGTGTATAGCATGAAAAATTTTGTCTTTTCGTTGGCCCAACACTGCTCCAATAGCATAGTCACTAGCATCACACATTAGCTCAAAATTTGAATTCCAATCCGGAGCAACTATGATTGGAGCGGTGACCAATTTTTGTTTCAGAATCTCAAAAGCTTTTAAACATTCATCGGATAAGAGAAATACCTGGTCCTTGGCCAGCAAGTTACTCAAAGGCCTAGCCACCTTTGAGAAGTCTTTGATGAATCGCCGGAAGAAACCGACATGCCCAAGAAAGCTTCGGACACCCTTTACGTTAGCTGGAGGAGGCAACTTCTTTATCACATCAACCTTAGCATGATCCACTTCGAGCCCTTTTGACGAGACTTTGTGACCAAGAACAATCCTCTATGTCACCATAAAGTGGCATTTCTCCCAATTTAGCACCAAATTGGTCTTCACACAACTTTCCAGCACGGTTTCTAAATTTTCCAGATATAAGCCAAAAGAACTACCAAACACTGAAAAGTCATCCATGAAAACTTCCATTGTTTTCTCTATAAGATCGGCAAAAATGGCTTGCATGCATCTTTTGAAAGTTGTCGGCGCATTACACAACCCGAAGGGCATTTTGCGGTAAGCGAAGATTCCAAACGGACACGTGAAAGCCGTCTTCTCATGATCGGCCGGGTCAACCGCAATTTGGTTGTACCCGGAATAGCCATCTAGAAAACAATAGAATTGTTGTCCCGAGAGTCTCTCTAACATTTGGTCCATGAACAGAAGTGGAAAGTGGTCTTTCCGAGTTGCGGTATTTAACCGCCTATAGTCAATACACATTCTCCACCCCGTTGCTACCTTTGTTGGGATCCACTCGTCTTTCTTATTACGAATAACAGTAATGCCACCCTTTTTAGGAACAACATGCACCAGACTCACCCAAGGGCTATCCGAGATAGGGTAGATCATTCCGACATCCAATAATTTGACAACTTCCTTCCTAACAACCTCTTTCATTGTAAGATTTAAGCGGCATTGTGGTTGAGCCACCGGCTTAAAATCCTCCTCCATTAAAATTTTATGCATGCAATAGGAGGGATTAATTCCTTTGAGATCGGAAAGAGTCCACCCCATCGCTTCTCGATTCTTCTTCAACACATCAATTAAACGGGATTCTTCACTTTTAGATAAAAGGTTGCTTATGATAACCGGCTTTTCTTCGGTTTTATCTAGGAATGCATACTTCAAGTTATTTGGTAACTCCTTCAATTCAATCATTGGCTTTTCATCTTCAACCTCCTTTTTCAACACTTCCTCCTCCACTTCCCATGGTTGCAACTCTTTAAAATTATCAAGTTCCTTGAGGCATTCTTCAAGGGCTTGTTCTTCTTCAACGGTAAACATTTCAAAAGAGTCATCAAGGGCTAGCTCCATGGGAGTTATGTCATGAACATGTTTTGCAAATTCAAAGGTGGCTTCTTCAATTACATCAATCCGGAAACTGTCACGTTTGTCATTCGAGTGCTTCATTGCTTCAAAAAGGTCGAAAGTGACTTCTTCGTTTTGTACCCTCACCTTCATCAAACAGTCGTCTACATCAATCATCATACGAGCGGTTTTCATGAATGGTCTTCCGAGAATTAGCGGCGCATCATCGTCTTCCTCCATATCAATGACAATAAAATCAACCGGAAAGAAAAACTTGTCAACCTTTACCAATACATCTTGAGCTACTCCATGAGGGTGAGTAGTAGATTTATCGGCCAATTGCAACGTCATGCGGATGGCTTTAATCTCAATGTTACCAAGCTTTTTCACAATAGATAAAGGTATAAGATTGATGCTTAACCCCAAATCGATTAACCCCTTTCCAACATAAACGTCTCCAATTGTAACCGGCAAGGTAACTCGCCCCAGATCAACTTCTTTTCTCGGTAGAGTCCTTTGGATGATGGCACTACAACTCGCATCCAAAACAATTGTTTATGGTTCCGTATACGTTCGCTTTTTGGTGAGTATGTCCTTCATGAACTTGGCATATTTTGGCATTTGCTCCAAAGCTTCGGCAAACGGGATATTGACTTGAAGTTGTTTAAAGATATCCATGAACCGGGCGTAATACCGTTCATTTTCTCTCCTAGATGGAGCATGAGGATACGGTAAATTTTGGACCGGAGTAGTGCTCACTACCTCCTTCCTTCTAGAATTTCGCTCTTTTTTCTTCTTCACTTCTTCCACCACGACTTTTTCACTTGTTTTATTTTCAACTACAATATTGTTTTGATTTTCAACTTCAACCAATTTTTCTTTCTTTTCAACTTCACCATTTTTCTCATTATTTTCAACTTCATCCTCACTCCACTCCCCAACTCTACCATCAAGTTCATTAATTTTTTTCTCTACCTCTTTTTTTTTCACTCTCGTCAACTAACTCTTTTCCACTTCTCGTTTTAATAGCCTTACAATGCTCCTTAGGATTTGTTTGCGTATTTGCCGAGAAAGATGGTCCGGATTGTTGCTCTGCTAATTTCTTAGCAAGTTGACCAACTTGAGTCTCAAGATTTTTAATTGCCGCATCGTTACTTTTTTGATTCACCATTGACATTTGCATGAATTGCGTCAATGTCTCTTCCAATTTTGAAGCTACGACCGGTGGTTGTTGAGTTTGATAGGGATTTTGACGGTTGGAAGGACCACCCCCATAACCTTGGTTATGTTGATAGTTTCCCCTAGGTTGGTACCCTTGGTTGCCTTGATAGTTTTGTTGTCGTGGATTTTGGTGGTGTTATTGTTGATACGGTGGTTGTTGTTGATGTTGCCTCGGTTGGTAATCTCTTTGATTTGCCATGTAATTAACTTCTTCAAAACCTGGAGGTGGACAAAATCCGGTGTCGTGTTCACCTTTGCAAAGTTCACAACAAGCTATTTGTTTAGCTTTTGTCGGTTCTTTTAACTCTTTTATTTGTTGAGTTAACAGTTCCACTTGTTGTGAAATAAGCTTGTTTTGTGCAAGAATAGCGTCATTTGTTCCTAACTCGAGCACACCCGGTTTTCTTTGAGTCACCTCACGGTTATGATTCCCTTGATGATCATTAAGTGCCATCTTATCAATAATCGCAATTGCATCATCTGCACTTTTTGACATCAAAGGTCCTCCCGCTGTAGCATCCAATAAGGTTTTGTGAACCGAAAGGAATCCATTGCGGAAAATATGAACTTGAGTGAGCTCGTGGTAACCGTGTCCCTTGAACTTTCTTAACATAGATTTGTATCGCTCCCAAGCTTCGTTTAGTGATTCACTAGCTCCTTGAGAAAATACCGCTATCGCAGTTTTAGCCTCCATGAATCAATTATATGGAAAGAAACGTTCAAGAAACTTCTCTTCTAGAAGATTCTAATCTGTCATGATTGTTGTCGATTGATCAAGGTACCACTCCTTAGCTTTCCCAATTAAGGAATGAGGGAATAGTCTCCTAAAAAATGACTCTTCATCAGCTTCTGTTGCTTCCGTTGCGCCAGCAATCTCATAGAATTTTTTAAGATGGGTGAATGGATCCTCAAGGTCTAGTCCCGTGAAAGGATTTTGATAGACTAGAGCTAGGATTCCCATTTTCATCTCAGCTTGTCTTCCGTTTTGAAGATTCCGTGTGAACTAAGTTGTATGTCTTGGACTGTTCGTGCATGGAGTGGAAACTGGAGGTGGTGGTGGAGGTGCTGCCGTAGTTGGTGTTAAATGTGGTGATGGTGGTAGTGTAGAGGAACTTTCTCCTTGATCTTGTCTTTGTCTAGCTTGTTGCTTCCTCCGTCTTGTTCTACTATTCAGTCTCCTTGAGGTTCTTTCGATCTCTGGATCAAAAAGAATTTGGTCCTCAGGGATCTGTCCTCGCATAAAACAAAGGCTGCACACTAAACCAAACAAATTACAAGCACAAGTCAAAAATTCAAAGTTAAAAATTCAGCAACTATTGTGATGCTCGCAATATCAATTCGTATTCCCCGGCAACGGCGCCATTTTGTTAGAACAATGGTAGAGTGTCAGGTTTTTGTTATCGTCTCCATAGGGAATATGAGATATTGCCGTCGTTGGACAGTTGTTAAATTCGTAACTTTATAGTAACAAAATGTTAGGTTTTTAAAGTAACGGTAGCTTTGCATATAAGTAAGAAATGCGATAAAATAATGGTTTGACGGTTTAAATAAAGATTGCCAAAGTTAGGGTTCGGTGATCGCTTTGCATGCATAAGTTCGATCAACAAGATTCATAAACTCCATTTAGATGATAAATACATTCACAACATCCTCTCAATGTGATTATTTCTAACTCACATTGTGGGTTTGCCATTTTGATCCATTGTTAATCTCTCACACAATCTATCAAAATGACAACATTAAAGTTTAACATTTTAGGTGAACACCTTCATTCATAACTATCTCTAGCTTATAAACAAAGATCGATGAAAACCTAGTTTAAGAGTTGGAAACTATCTTTCAATCATAAACCAACACAAAGAGTTATCATAAAAGCAAAGTTTTCACCATATATTCATCATCCTAGAGTTTACAAATTAAGATCAATACATTTACATACAAAGCTTGATGATCTCCTACATCTAACCTTGACAAAATATGAACTTAGCTACTCATTCGCATGGGTAGCTTGAACAAGATGAAAATGGAGAAGATGAAGAACATCCACTTTAAAGGATTGATGATGGATGTGTTTCCACTTCTCAAGATTACAAGATGAGCCAAAAAGCAAGAAAAACTAAGCTATCTTCAATTCTAGGTCAGAAAATGTTATGTTGCCAATGTTCTAAGTCCCCCCAAAAGTAGCTAAAGCATGGTACTTATAAGGCACTAGAAAGTGTCAAAAAGTAGTTCTGTTTTCGCCCATTCTCCAGGCGAACAGAGCCCTTTGCCAGGCGAACATAAAATATCTTGGCACTTCAAGGTGCCTCTAACAAGCAAACCGCCCTTCTGGTGTGTCGCGCCTTCGCCAGGCGAACATTCGCTGACACCACTCGCCAGGCGAATTTTGTGCTCTTTTGTTACTGGAATTGCAAGAGGAAATCTGAGACTTCTTCACCATAACCTTCGCCAGGCGAACGGTAGCGAAGATTCGCTGGAACCTTCGCCTGGAGAACTTTCTACCCTTTAGGTCTGGGAGTTTATTCTGAATTATTCGCCTTGGCTCCCCAGCACTCGCCGGGCGAACCTTCACTAGAACTCGCCGGGCTTCGCCAGGCGAATGCTCTGATCTTTCAACATTCTACAGGCAACTTCAAATTCATTCCTTCCAATGTGCTCCTATTAGTGTCAAACCTGCACACTTAACAACAATATTACGACCACCATTCACTTGAATCACAACAAAATGAAACTAAATAAATTCTACTACTAAATCAAACACTACTAGATAAAAACAAGTAAAAACACTATTAAAAAAAGGTCAAGTATATACAACATTTGGGATCTAACTGCATTCTTTGATCTTCCATAATCGTCTAGTCTTGATGTAAGATATTGTCTTGATGTTATGCATGTGGAGAAAAATGTACGTGATAGTCTAATTGGAACACTTCTTAACATTAAAGGAAAGAGAAAAGATACTAAGAGATACCGTGAAGATATGGTTGTGATGGGTATACGACAAGAGTTATCCCTAAAAGAAGTAGCAAATAGAATCTATTTGCCCCAACATGTCACACTCTTTCTAAAAAAGAGAAAAAATTGTGATTATTTGTTGGGTATCAAAGCTCCCCAATGGTACTCATCAAATATGAATAAACTTGTTTCAGAGAATGATAACGAATTAGTTGGATTGGAATCTCATGATTGTCAAGTCTTGATGCAACAACTTCTACCAGTGGCTATTTGTGACTTCTTACCAAGTAATTTAAGGGTAATTATAACCAAATTGTGCTTATTCTTCAATGTTATACGTATTAAAGTTATTCATCCTAGAAATTTAGATGACTTAGAACACGAAGCTGCATTTATCTTGTGCCAATTAGAGATGTTTTTCCCTCCATCATTCTTTGACGTTATGGTTCACTTAGTTGTTCATCTAGTAAGGGAGATTAGAATTTTTGATCTAGTTTATTTATTGTGGATGTATCCGATAGAGCGTTACATGAAGATTTTTAAAGGGTATACAAAGAATCGTCACCATCTGGTAGCTTCGGCGGTAGAAAGGTACATTAGAGAAGAAAATATTGAGTTTTGTACAAACTATCTATCAGAAGCTTCCTTTATAGGAATTCTTGAGTCTCATCGTGATGGATTTTATGATGGTAGAGGTGTTCAAGGTTTAAATGTTAATACATTTTCTCGAGAAGTAGTTCTTGAAGCACATTTGGATATATTGAATAACCTTAGTGAAATTCAACCATACTTGACTGCTCACAAAAGTATTTCAAAGGAAAAATTCCACCAAGTGAATGAAAAATGGTTGTTGACAGAGCATAACAAAACTTTCATAATTTTTTTTAATGAAAGTATTCTAAAGAGAGTAGTGCATCAGATCTTCACAAATAGTTGTCACGTATGCCTAAGTTTACTGTAATTACTTAGAATGTATGTGGCATTTCTAAATATTCATTCTATATAAAATCAAAGATGATTGTAGCACCATGCAAAACAGTAGGGTTATGGTTGAGGCTGAATCCATGTACTTTTCTAGTTCCAAAGATAACAATCATATACTAGCCTCTAGGGCGTACTTTGGGGTCATTGAGGAGATTTTGGAGATTGACTATGTTACTTTTAAAGTGCCTTTATTTAAGTGAAAGTGGATTAACAATAACACTGGTATAGAAACCGTTGAATTGGGATTCACACAGGTTGATATTCGTAAGGAAACTTATAAGAACGAACCTTTCATCATGGCATCTCAGGTAAAACAAGTTTTTTATGTCACTGATCCTTATAACACTAGTTGGCCAATTGTCCTTCAAGGTAAACATCTTCCTAATAGTACTGATGAAAATCAAGATTTTAACTATGAGACGCCTTATTTATCAACACATATAGGTCAAGCATCTGAAAAAAATAATTCAGATGATGTGCATGTTATTCGTTGTGATCATGAAGAGGGGATATGGAAAAGCTAGTAAGTAAATGTTTTATATCCATTTGAAATTTATAATTAATCATTTTACTCCTTTTTAATCATTGTAATATATATTTAAAGTTGTTGTTGATTGACCCAATTAGTTTCAAATGTTGTTCATAGGCTCCTAGGTCGAAAATAGTGAATGTTTTCACGAATACTCGTTCAACAGTACTAATTTTCAAAAGGGCCTTAACTGAGCGGTGATTCTCAAGTCAGCTTGGTCGGGACTCACTCCCTATAAGCCTCGTCGAATATATCACCTTCCTATAATAAGTTCGCTCAATTCCTAGTGTAGGTCTTATCTTACCACACAAAGGGCACCAACCCAAAAGCATAAATAAAAGCAAATATACAAATAAGCAGATATATATAAAATAATAAACAAGCAAAATAAAACAATATAGGGAAACCTAGCCTTTAATCCCCAGTGAAGTCGCCATTTTTGTCGCGGTGAGAATTGGATATCAAATTATTAGATTAACTTGAATCTTAATTCATGGTTCACCACCGGTCTTTAATTTGTCCAAAGGAAGGGAAAAAGATTGAATTACCCACAAGATTCAATGCAAATGCAAAGTTAGAGAGTTTTAGGTTCGGGGTTTGGTTAAACTTAAGGAAGTTGCTAACATCCTAAGAATCTGTAGTACTCTACAGGAACCTCTTGTTTTATCGTGTTTATTGTTGTTTGCTAAGGGTGAAAAGCCTAGTGGTTTATTTCTAAGTATACTCGCCAAGACGTCGTATCTTGTGCCTACATATCCTGACGGGAACGGAATCAGAGTATTTGTAGTTCCCCTAAAAGGGATTGAGGAACTTCTTGACTATGGCCAAGGTTCCAGGGGGATAAGGTTTGTTGATTGATACTAGGAGAAAAGACGAGTCGTCATCTTAAGGGAGAACACTCGACTTAACCACCACAACTTGTAGGAGATGGTCTTTGCATCGTCTTGAGAGAAGGGCTCAAAAACTCGGATTTCATCGATGAGTATGCCACTATCTCCCTTAAGCGGAAAAGATCCTATATCTCTTGATAATATTATGGGACAGGAGAATTATATCTCAACTGTCAAGATGACTCACGTCTAATTCTCTTGTATGGAGCATAGTCGATTGAATTGAATTGAAACGGTTTATCTATGTTGAAAGAGAAAAAGGTCCTCCTTAAGGGGTAGGATCTAAGCCTAAGCTGATCAACTTGAGAACACAAGGATCAAAGGGAGTATGATGCAAATGAGGTGCAATGCGCACAACTTATGAAGTCATGTGCAGGTTCTTCCTTTGGACGCACATGCGTATAAAATAAAGATAAAGCAAAGATGATGATAAAAATGATAAACTCAGAACAATAAATATAAACGTTTAAAGACAAACCAAGTACGTGGTCGTGAATATTTGAATCGAGATCGAAGTTTAGAGGATAGAAATCGGGAGCGCATTAATTAAATTTTATGTAAGGTTGATTTCTAGAAAAATTGTATTAAAAGGATAAATTAGTTTTTTTTAGTAAAACTCTAAGATTAAGAATTAATTAGGTTTGAAAGAAATAAAACTTAGATTATTAAATAAATTGGTTTTTGGTTATTAAAAGAAGTTTTACTATTTTATTATTAAGGAGATTTTTATTAAATAAAAGGTTATATTAGTTAAAAAAGGAATAGGTTTTCTTATTATATAAAAAGTTGGTTGTTATTAGTAAATAAAATACAAATTATCTAGAATAAAAAAGGTTTTTATTAGAAAAATGAACAATTGTTTTAATTAAATAAAAGTTATTAAGTGATGGGAATAAATTTATTAATTGAGTGAATAAATGAATTAATTATTAAATAAAAGGTAATTTAATTAAATAAAATAGGTTAACTACACAAAAAAAGAGTTATTTTATAAAAAAAGGCTGATTAAATAAATGATTTAATTATTAATTAATTAATTGAAAAGGTTAATGATTATATTAAATAAATGGCAGGTTAAGGGTTAATTAATTAAAAAAATAATAATTAAGTTATAATTAGGTTAGTCAATTATTAAGATTTAGTGAATGATTAGTTAATTAAAAGAGATTACGGGATAATGAAAGGTTAAGGGGGAGGGGGGGGGCGGACGGTTTGCATGCCAAAAGCAGGAAAGGATGCACTGTGAGGTGCAACGTGGGACGCATGATGAGATCAGGCAAGGGATGGGTGGTGATGTGTGTGAGGGTGCATGGTATTACCGTGGGCGAGCATGCATATGAATATATAATATAAAAGCCAAAACTGAAAAGAAAAAACCCTAAAAATCTAATCTTCTCTCTTCTTCCCACCGCCGCTGCTCTCTTTTCTCTCTACTCTCTTCTCTCCACTCGCCATATTCTTTCATCTTCTTCGCTTAACTGTAAAAAAACAGAAATTATTATGTTAGAACCAAAGTTCTTACCCTAATGAGATGGAGCGATGATGAACACGAAGTGTTCTGAGCTTTGCGATTCTTTGGTGATGGGTTTGTGTTCTTGTTGTTGGATAGTGAACATGTTATTGACGGTTTGGTTGGGTTTTCATGAACTTGGTTTTTGGCTTACGGTTTTGCGATTTGAGATGTTTTTGAGCGATGATGAGTTTTGTGCTCTGAGCCTTGTTGTGTTCGCGGTTATGGGTTTCGTGGTTTTTGAACTCTTTTGTGGGTTTGAGATTGCGGATTTTCGATTTGTGGCGATTTTTTTTTTCTCTGATGTCCCCTTGATGTTCTTCTTTCTTCTTCTTCTTATATACCTCAACCTCAAAATGATTTGAGAATAAAACCTTAAAGGACCTTCCTTTTTTAAATTATTTGGTCTGAAGCTATTTGGAAGGTTTTTTATTTGTTTTGGAATGATGGGGCTGTTAACTTCTTTCCCTTTCCGTTTTGACATTGATGATGTTCCAAATTCGTTTGTAGGTATTGATGGCGATATTCCAATTTCGTTTTGATTATTATTGATGATGTTGATTTTTGTTGTACTTGGCTTCATTTTTGGAAAGTTTGGTAAATCCTTAAAACTTTTCCATCTTCGTTTTTGATACGTTGATGGTTTGTTTTGGAAACCTTTGTGGGCCTTGTTTGGACTTGCGGTTTTGGACAACAATTTATTTTTAATCTTCTTTAATCTTCTTCAACGAACAAATATTACCTGGTCTTTTCTTTGGGTTGCATTGTTCCGTCCATTTTTAGAAACGGAAGCTGGTGGCAAATCCATTGTTGCCCTTCCCCTGTTTGGTTACTTGCAGACTTGATGATGATTTTCGAATCTGAGGGCGCCATACTTCTCTTTAATGAAACTGAACATGATGTAAAGATTAATTCAAA
Organism: Lathyrus sativus; assembly: GCA_963859935.3. Lineage (NCBI taxonomy): Eukaryota > Viridiplantae > Streptophyta > Magnoliopsida > Fabales > Fabaceae > Lathyrus > Lathyrus sativus. The sequence continues at coordinate 377,578,782 of OZ012738.1, read as the reverse complement.
CAATAAACTGATAGGTGTCTTTTTGCAGGTAAACTTATGACCTCTGACGGTGGCAGCAATGAAAAATTCTTGAAGTCCCAAAGGGCCAACGGAGTCACCACTTAGTCTTTAGGATTTAATTTAGGATACCTTGATGTAACCAATAATTCTTATAACCGTTGTAGCTTGTAAATGATAATGTAAACCAATTTTGAATATAATGTATAAAAAGTTGATGTCTTGTAATTAAAAAACGTCTTGTGATTATGAACTTGGTATCGATTGCATATAGTTGAAACAAAAGAAGCTCTTGAACGCTTGCAACCAAAAGTCCATCCTTACGTCCTAAGAAATTTAATAAATAAAACCATCTTGCCGAACATCGAGCAGTCAAACCGAACATGCCTAAAGCCATATCTCCACCATGAACTTGATTTGTGAATTAAAATGACTTAAGATGGTAATTGGAAAACTTCAAAATAATCAGAGCTTAACCCTTTGTAGCATGGACCAAAATATCACTACAATATCTTGGAAAGTCATAAAACTCAAAGTATAGTCATTTCTGCTCTCTTTGAAATTGTGTCTTGTGACCTTAAAACATTCTTGATAATGACAATGCGCCTTTAAAAAAATCCAAAGATTGTCAGAAATGCTTAAATTGAGAGAAAAAGTACAACCAAACTTGACATACTTGTGTCGCTACTGCGAAAACGGTGTCGGCAATGACAGAAGAGTCACCACCGTTCGTTATTTATCCCAACGAGGGAAAGGAAACGATCAGAAAAACCTAACGAAAATGGGAGAAGATAGGTCATCGCAACCGTGTCTCGGGTTCGGGAGTCGGTTACGCAAGGGGAAGGTATTATCACCCCTCAAGTCCGTCGTACTCGACGGGATCCACGCTTGGTTATCCATCTAAAAGGGTGATTGAAACTATCTACGCTAAAGGTCTCAAGGACAAAAGAAAAGAAAACTGACTAGGCAGAGCATCGCTGCTCTGTGCCTACGTATTCCCTCGTGGAATGGGAAAGTCAGAGTCAACGTAGTTCGGCTAACTATGGGTGAAAGGGGGAAGGTTGCTCGCCGAGACATCGTCGTCTCGTGCCTACATATTCTCATCTGGTATGAGAAATCAGAGCAAACGTAGTTCGGGAAAATAAGAACACCGGTTGGTTCAAATGTTTTTACCCGAGTTGGGTTAACAAAACAGTTCTAGCAGTTAGGCGTACACAGCTCGACCATTGGAGACTTAGGCGTTACCTGTTTGCGGTAGAACTAAGAGTTAAAAAACTCTTATTTATGAAAAGGTTTTCCATTATCAAGGGTCCCAAAGGACAAAATGAAGTTTGAAATTATTTTTGTGTCTTTTAGAGAAGAAGTGCATTGATTATTGTTTGTAACTCATGTTGCACTAAAGACTATGACCTAGGAGCGAATGCGTCGCATATCGTCCAAAGGACATACACTAACACTCTAGAAAATTGAGAGGCAACCACCCAATCATCATTTCCCAAGTACTTAAGGCTCATAACGCACAACATTCGTTAACCTTTATTAAATGTTTTGAACTGATTTGAAGATGAGAGGAAGAGAGGGCAAACTAAACGAAGACTAGTTCAAACCTAGCAGTTGTTGTGCAAAATGGCCCTATGTTTGAGGATAGGGAATGCAACCTAATATTGTCATGCATGGTTTGAATCCTAGAGTCTATCATAACCATCCTTAAACAAGGAAATTATAGATCCTAAGGGAGCATGGTAATGAAAGCAAAAGAAGAAAGCATAAGTAAAGCACAAGATATAGAAGATGCAAGTATGCATATGCAATGCAAAAATAAAAGCAAAGGGAGGAAAAAGTGTGGGGTGAACACCTCCACAAGCACATCTCCTTTATTAATGCAAGATAGAAATGCTAAACGAGAATTCAATCAAACATACAAGATGGAATGAAAAGGAAGGAACAAGTCTTAACCTAATCAAACATCAATCATGAGTCTTAAATCAATCAACATGGAAGGAGAATGAACCCTAAATCAAAAGGGGATTTGGAATAAGAAAGGAAAACAACAAGGTATCCCAAATATCATTCAACCAAAGTATCATCGTGATTTGTGCAAAAGAAGCACAAAAAGTGTCCTAAAAGTTCACCATCTAAGACATGCTTCAAGTACCTCCACAGGAGGTACTAAGCTATCTCAAATGGTGTCCTTTAATTATGCGACAGAAATGGGGGAGAGGGAAGGGTGCACAAAATCCAAATCATTCATACCAAGAGGAAATGCAAGCTAAAACATGTAAGAATGCAAAACATATATCATGTGAAACCCTAATTGAAAACTCTAAAAGATGCACAAACTTAAACAAGTTATAAACACAATTTGGACCCATAATTGAGCATACACATACTTCAACACTTCTATAACATGAATCCACAAGAATCAGGGGTTCAATTAATGCACAAAAGTCATTTAGAACACAAACTAGCTCATGTATTAGGGTAAACATCACACAAAGATGACCTAAAATGGAAATTACACTAAAAATAGAAAGCACATCCAAAAAAATGCCAAATAAACTCCTAGACAACCCCTAAGGTGTTAGGAACCAGGGGTCAAACGTATGGAGACTAAGCCCAAACAAAACTATGCAAATAGAGGTGAAATTTAAAGGGATACCCTAAATGCAAGGGGGAATCGAGGTTCATAAAGACTAACCTAAAAACCTAACCAATATGCCGAAAAGCAGGGGTAAAATTTTCCAAGAAAATCTATTAACATGTCAAGAATGTGAGGGAAATTTTTCAACCATAAACATGGAAAGTTCATCAAGAAATAAAATCAAAATCATGGGAGATGCAATTTTAACCCAATTAAATTACCTCAAAATGTAAAAATCATTTTTAATTGGAAAATGGCTTAAAAAATTAAGAGAAAAATTTCTAAACTCAATTAACATTCTAAAATGTGTGGAAAATATTTTTAAGGATTTTTATCATCATCAGAGGTATTTTATTTGCATTAAAATCACAACTGAAAATAAGATGGAAAATAGAAGAAAAAGAAAAGAAAATAAGCAAAGGCGTGTGGCAAATAGTAAACAAATCCCGTTCATTTGTTGGGCTTTCTATGGAAGGAGGTGTGAATATCATTTAGGTCCAGGTCCAAGACTCAGTTCAGAGTGGCCAAAGCTCACCGTTTCACTAAACCTATGTGGCAGTCAAATACACGCGTGTGAGGGTCAAAAGGGAACAGATGGAATCCTAGCCATTGGATCAAGATTGGTCAAATAGTCAGAGTTCAAGATGGGCTCACACGTAAGCAAGGCGGAGGAATTACCAGACGGCGGCGTCGATTTTCTTCTCCAGTGGGCTTGTCGAAGAAGAAGATCAAGACTGAACCAAAACGTGAAATTTTCTATACCAATCTATTCCTCTCACTGCCTAGATCATGATTCTAACGTTTGTTTTAATTTTTTGTCTATAAATAAGGCAACACGAAGGATCCAAGATTCAAGGTCGTATCACAAACTAACATGAACAAGAACCAAACTAATCCATAAATGATCTATGATGATAGGGCTTCAAGAATACATGAAAATGGCGCATGATTGATCCATGATCAGAGAGAAATTTGGAAAGATAACTTACCTAACGGAGTGCTTCCGTTGGGCCTTGATTTGTGGATGAAACTTATGGAAAAACAACCAGAAAGCTTCAAGGAACTTCAATGGAGCCTGCTATTACCTTTAATTGGATTGAATTGCCTTGGATTTTGACTTCACTCTTCCACTTTTTCCTTCACTCGTGTAACCGAATTCTCCTTCGATTATGATCAAAAATCACCTCTTGAAGCTTTGTACATGATCTAGATGTTATATACTTTGGATCTGAATGCTTGTGGAGGCCCAATTATGGCATGTTAAGGTCAATTGAAAAATCCAACTTTGAACTTCAAAGCTCCAAAATTTGCGTGGGAAGATGGCTCTAACAGCTCCAATCTTAGCTCAAACACATTTCTTGTGGTGTAAGGTGATCTAATGGACAACATTGATCCCTTGAAACAATCTTGTGGTTGGTTTAGGATGTGTTTCTTCATGGTAAAGTAACTTGAAAAATGGCATGTCAAAATGCATCAAAACTTAGTTCTGAAATTGGCATTGTATTTTTTATGTTTAAGGGACTAAAAAAATGCACAAATATGTCATGAGATGATTAAAATGAATTTAATTAAAGTCATGGCTTTTAAGTACTTTTTCATGGAAATTCCTTCACCAATCTTCATGTACAAGCCATACCCATGATAAGTGATGGTTTAATGATGAACTTGAGTTCATTTAATGCAAGTTTGATGTTGGAGAAAGTTCCATTTGAAGTGTGCAAATTCATGAAAATGACCTATAACCAAAATGACCTATAATCAATGTTTCCCAAAATACCCCTACCTTGCAAGCTTTATATGTTGAGCTCTACAAATCAGATGAAGGACGTTTAGTACTTTTTGGAAAGCTAAGATCATAAGGAACAACTTTCATGTTTGGGTCAAAGTGAGGAGAAACATATTTCTTGGTCAAAAATGCCTTGGAAGTTGGTTGACTTTTGTTGACCAAAATCACATTCATCTAAGGACCCATAACTTGTCAGCATCATAACTTGAGTTCTAGTACTCAAAAGAAAGATAGAAACATGCTCTACAAGTCTAATGTTGGAGTCAAGATGAGATGAAACTTGTATCTTGAGATATGTGGTCTTGAAGCTAGGCACTAAAATAGGGGATTTTACACTAACAAGCTTAGAAACCCTAGCTTAGCAACTCCTCACACTCTTGATTCTTCTTGATTTGATCTTGGAATAACATCTTAGATGCCTCAATACAACCCTCAATGATCCAATGACTTGGAATTAAGTCTTAATCTCCTTCAAATCCTTAGATGACTTTGCTCTAGGCAGATGAAACCCTAGGTGTGCAATCCTCTTACTGCGACCTCTTGTACATGATATAATCACTTGGATAAGCTCCCCAATGGCTCTCAAAAGCACTCAATAAGCTTTCAAGACATTCTCCTTCCATAACCATGGACTCATGATCCCCTGATTATCTTCAACTGGCCTCCAAGATAGGAGATAAACCATATTCACCCATCTGCTCTTTCAAAGAACTTTGACCTTCTCTTGATGATGATAGGCACATGACCACTTGAATAAGACCTCTTTCTTAGGCTTATACCCTGGGTAACCTTCTCTTTCTATGAACACCTCTCTTGATCCCCTATAAATGGGCAATGATATGCAAATGCTAATGCTATGAGAATGCAATGAAACATAAACCAAATAAAGAAAAGGTTGGGAAAATTTTGGGGTGCAACAGCTGCCCCTATTCAAGCGACTTGGACCTGACTGGGTGAAAAGCAATCGACCTTCAACCAGTCAAGGTAAAAGACGGTTGAATATCAATGAACCCGGAAATTTGCCAACCGCGGAAATCCCCGAAGAAAACTGAATCTGATAAACATCTTGAATACTCTGCTGGGGAAGAGAAACATAACCAAGCAACACTTTTAGGGAAAACATGATCATATGAACGCGTCCATCAAAGATGGCGCCATGGTCTGAGACATTTCAAATTTCCGGAGTCTGGATACTCAACGAAATAACTGGAGCCTGAATGCTCAACGCAATAATCGAAGCTTGAACGCTCAACGTAACAACCGGAGCCTAGATGCTTAACATACTAGACCGAAACAAACCGGAGCCTGAACGCTCAACGTAAAAGCCGAATCTTGGATGCTCAACGTAATCACCAGAGCCTAGACGCTCAACATAAATGACCGGAGCCTGAATGATCAACGTAAAATGAATTCATCACAAACTAGAGATCTGTCGGAGCATGAATGCTCAACGTAATAAACTGGAGTCTGAACACTCAACGTAATAACCGGAGCCTGAACGTTCGACGTAATAACCGGAGCCTGAACGCTCGACGAAATTGACCGGAGCCGGAACGCTCAATGTAAAATCCGCAATAAACCGGAGCCTGTACGCTCAACGTAATAACTGGAGCTTGGATACTCAACGTAATAACTGGAGCCTGAACGCTCAACGCAAATGGACCGGAGCCTGAACGCTCAACGTAATAATCGGAGCCTGAACGCTCAATGTAATATCCGGAGCCTGGATGCTCAACGTAATTTGACCGGAGCCTGAATGTTCAATGTAACACCCCGATTCCCAAATTATAAATAAAACGATTCAAATAACATATATCAGAGTATCACTCCCAACCCGGATGTCACAATTCACATAAAAATTCCACAAGACATTTTTTTCCAAATAAATATTAACTGATTTATCCAATAAAATTGCAGCGGAAAGGACATAGCCTGTCATAACTCAAAATATCATATATACGCCATCCATAATACACAAAACATCATGTATCATCATATGTACAACCATAGGCCATCTGCCTCAAAACATAATAAACATGGCATCATCAAGTATCCATACATATCCCAAAACCAGATACGCCACTGGGGCACACATAGTCAACACATAAACAAGTAACTCCCAAAAACGCCCCGGTGTTGCGTATCAGAGCAACCTACAAAGACGCCTCAATCCAAGCTAGCTAAGCACCTGGATTGTCTGTACTTCCGAAGAAGCACAAACCACAACAACAACAAAGGGGTGAGAATCACGATCAAATAATAATGGCATATACGTACATGAAATAAAAGGTAGAATCATATAAATCATTTCATATACATAATAACTGGACTCACTGTCCCACTACCAACCACAACATCCAATCACGCAACACATGCGCACACACTCATCCCAAAACGTACGGTATCGACTCGCAACAACGATGGGCAACTGGCCATCAACCCTCCACACAGGAGCACATATCAACGATGGGCACCTGACCATCAACCCTCCACACTGGGAGCACACCACACTGATAGGCAACTGGCTATCACCCTCCACTATGGGAGCACATCTCCGATGGACACCTGGCCATCACCCTCCCCACTGGGAGCACACCATTAACATCGATAGACAACTGGCTATCACCCTCCTCTATGGGAGCACACCATATAATATTGATAGGCAACTAGCTATCACCCTCCACACAAGAGCACCACAATAATATACCGATGGACAACCGGCCATCACCCTCCACACAGGAGCACCACAACCATATTCACACGCATCATACATCTAGCACACTAAGTGCAAAACGATCCAATGGATCCACTCCTCACTCAGAATATATACGCGACGCCCAAGGCGTGCCAATCCCACGGATCCACTCATCATACAACCTATCACACACAATGCACACGAGGCATGCCGGTCTCACTGACCCAACCTCATCACAAAATAGCACATAAGTGCAACCCATCATAAGTGTATCGATCCTAATGATCCACATAATCTCACACGCGGCACACACAGTGCACCCGTAACATATTCATATCGTGCATTTCTATGTTCGACTCATAATCCTCCGATTATGGTAATTGCGATAAACTCCGGCCACGAGGCCCTCAATACCCTTCACCATACTCTCATTATTCAGCTAACAACTCATTATAACTATCTGATTGCACCCAGCATCCAGCACTGCACATAGCCTTCACATTCTGAATTCTGCTACACTCGCTACCTGCTCGCTACGCGAGCTCCTAGCGAGTGTTCGCTACTCGTTCGCCTAGCGAACCACCACGCAAAACACACATCTAAGCTACTGCCAGGGTTCGCCACAAACACGCCCAGCCAACTAGCTAGCGAATCCTACACCTCATCTTCTGCCAAAGCTCGCTACGCGAGATGTCAGCGAACGTTCGCCAGGCATCCGCCTAGCGAAGAGCTAGCGAATCCTGCGAATTCTGCAGAAATAAGTTCTGCTGTTCTGCAACAGCAGCTACCCTACTCCCCAATTCTCACTAAAATCATGTTAATCTCATCGGCTACGCTTATTACCAAACATTCCACCCAACCACTACTCAATTCACTCAACCAAACCTCGTTCTTAACCGATTAAATCAACTTCGACTCAGAACCGAGTCCAACTCCGAAAACCCCAAACGCTCATATCATCATCTCTACCACACATGCAACAATGCCAATACCATAACTATAATCACAACAGAAATTAAACCACACATTGCAGCAAACAATCATCATCAAATCAACATAATCATACAATTATCCAAACATTGGGTTAGGGATTCCCCTTCGACCAATTTTTCATGTAAAGCCAATTAACCGTAAAATCCCCCCCCCCCCTTACCTCAATCGAAGCTTTGATGTTGATAATCCTCTTCAATTTCCACGAATTCTGATTGTCCCAGCTTCTTCACTTGATTGTGCTTGCTTGTTCTTCACCAACTTGCGTTCTTCCCCTTCCCGTCTTTCTCGTGCGTGTTCCTCTTCCTTTCCTTCCAACTCTATTTTCCAAAATGATCATACCATCCTTAATACCCCAAAATCATTTTATTAATCCAAATAATAATTATCTTAATTCTTTTAATTCCATAATAATAATAATAATTTCTCTCACCATATTAGTGTTAATAAAAGTAATAATAATAATAATAATAATAATAATAATATTAACATAATTATTAATATTAATTATTAATCATTATTATTATCAATTACCCCCCACTAATATTATGCTCCTCATTATTATTCAATCCACACACAACGCGAAACTATAACACTGGAAACTGGAAATAATAAAAATGGGTGTTACATTCAACGTAATAAATCGGGATAAATTGGAGCCTGATCGCTCAATGAAATAAACCGAAATGAACCGCAGCCTGAATGCTCAACGTAATAACTGGATCTTGAACGCTCAACGCAAATGGACCGGAGCCTGAGCGCTCAACGTAATAACCAGGATAAACCGGAGCCTGGACGCTCAACGAAATAAACCGAACTGGACCGGAGCCTGAACGCTCAACGGAATTGACCGGAGTCTGGATACTCAACGGAAAAAGAAACTCATATCAAAAATTGGAAACTTGCCGGAGCCTGAATGCTCAACGTAAATACGGGAGTTTGAATATTCAATGAAATAAGCCGGAGCCTGGATACCCAAAGAATGAAAGAATGCCCATATGAAATTGCCATAGTCTGGCTACCACACGAATTAAGAAATCACATTTAAACCTGTCATGATCTAGATACCATATATTGAATTACCGGAGTCTGAATACTCAACGAAATTGACCAGAGTCTGGATACTCAACGGAACTGACCGGAGCCTGGAGGCTCAACGTAATAGTCGGGATAAACCGGAGCCTGAACACTCAACGAAATAAACCGAAGTAAACCAGAGCCTGAATTCTCAACGTAATAAATCCAACATGCATTGGAAATTTTTTGGAGCCTGAATGCTCAACGTAATTGGCCGGAGTCTGAACACTCAACGGACATAGGTCACATTTGAAACTGGAAATTTTCCAGAGCCCGAACCTTCTACGTAAAAGCCGGAGTCTGAACACTCAACGTAACTGGCCGGAGTATGAACACTCATCGTAAATGATCGGAGCCTGACTGCTCAACACAATAGCCGGAGCCTGAACGCTTAACGCAACAACCAGAGCCTAAATGCTCAACGCGATAACCGGACCCTGAATGCTCAACGCAATAACCAGATACACCACCACTTGGAAATCTGCCAGAGCCTAAATGCTCAACGTAATAAACCCAACATACATTGGAACTTTACCGGAGTCTGGATACTCGACGAAAATTGACCGGAGCCTGGATACTCGACCGGAAAAGAAATATATCCTGAATTGAAAGTTCACCAGAGTCTGAATACTCAACAAAGATGACCGGAGCTTGAATGCTCAATGAAATAGCCGGAGCCTGAACACTCAACATAATAAACCCAAGTAACCGGAGCCTGATTGCTCAACGAAATTGACCGGAGTCTGGATACTCAACGGACAACGTGATTCTCACATTGGAAATTAACCGGAGTTTGGATACTCGACGGACTAAGGAACCCGTCACTAATACTTATCAGGGTCTGAATACCACACTGATGAACAAGGGAAATCATCACAAATATGAAGCTTACCGGAGTCTGGATACTTGACAGAACTGACCGGAGTCTGGACACTCAACGGACAAAAGAATATACCAATTGGAGATTTACCAGAGCCTGGACACTCGACGGAAAAGCCGGAGCCTGGATGCTTGACGTAGATAACCGGAGTCTGGATACTCAACGAACAAAGAGAAAATACTAATTGGAGATTTACCGGAGCCTGGACACTCGACGGAATCGGCCGCAAATATACTCATCAAGGTCTGGATACCACCTGTTTTCACAACAATACGACCAACCAAAGTCTGACGACACTGCTAGGGAATACCATAAGCCGGGGTCTGGATGTCCAACGAGATAATTGGAGTCTGGATACTCGACAAGATTGACCGGAGTCTGGATACTCAACGGACAAACAAATTTGAAACCACCATGGTCTGGATACCATTCGAGCAAAAGATAACCTGTCAAATTGTCGGAGTCTGGATACTCTACGTACAAAATGAATCAATGATTTGGGCATTGGTCGGAGTCTGAATACTCAACAAAATTTACCGGAGTCTGAATACTCGATGGACAAAGGAAAACATCTCTGACACTACCATGGTCTGGATACCATATGGGATTGACCGGAGCCGGGTTGCTCAACGAACGATGCACCAATAATAGCCATCGTCGTGGTCTGGATACCACAAGGACTAGATAAAACACATAATTTGTCACGGTCAGAACACCATAATGGAAACGAGATCAAACCTCCGGAGATTCACCTGAAACGAAGAGGTAACAACCTGGCTTATGTTTCACATGCACATGTTTGAAAATGGCGTAATGCTCCATATGAAATGGAAATGCTACGCATTTGGGTAGATGCTATGCACGAATGCAGATGCAACGGAACCGCTTCAGCAAAATAAATGCTGGTGAAACAAGGTCAACTCTGCTAAGGATGGCTAGATATGCCTAACACACATAGACCCATGCTGGGGAAACACAATCTGCAAAACAGTAATTCTACTCCATTGGAGATCAAATCAAATCTTGAACGGCCTCCCAGGATACGACTCTCTTGGGAATAGATGACCCGACTGGGAAAATATGATAACCAATTTACTCTGCTGAAGAAAATGCCTTGAACGGACTTCCGAGATACAACCCATTCTGGGAAACAAATCACTTGAGGAAAGACAACCAGACGCTGGAATCAAATCATGCCTGCCAGGGAACCAACAATTCTGCAGGGGGAATCAGTATCAATCACCGAGATCGACCGCGCTCTACTGGGGATATGATCCTGAATAGTCTGCCAGAATATAACACTCTGGGGAACATCACATCTGTTGGGGAATACCGAGCCAACTGCTTAGGACCGAATCCAAACTTGCTGGAGAACAATATCACACCTTCTGGGGACTACTCAGCTGGGGGTGAATCTACCTCTGTTGTAGACTAATCAGTGATGAATTCCCTGGGGGAGTTTGCTAGAGATTGTCCACTGAAAGAAGCGACATCAACCTCTACTTGGGGGAACAAATCCATAGCACAGTTCTCTGTTCAGATTCTGTGGGGAAACAAAACTCCTAGACCACCGCTAGGGGGAGGCTTCACACCTGCTTTTATGAAACCAAATTCGCTGACTCGTCGGGGAGTAGTCTTAGACCTGTACTCTGAGGGGATTAAATGTATACTACCCAACTGCTGGGGATAAGCGTATACACTTAACCTGTACGGATATATCAATCTCGACTCTCCTGTGGAATCTTACTCTCCTGTAGACCTCAGTCTAAGCCTGCTGAGGAATGAGCGCATACAAACGCTCTGCTGGGAATAAGTGTTCACACTCAAAGGCTCCTTCAACCTGTATATCCGACCCTGGCTGGGGATATGGAGGTGCACCGCCTCCACTTGCTAAGGAATGAGTCCCTAATGGGGAGAATAAACTTGCTTGAGTAACTGCCCCAGTGTAATTCAATTTTCCCTGGTCTAATATCTAGGACGACAAGGAAAGTTTGTCATGGAACAACCTCGAGATGGCTTGTCCCTGAATCTGTAACACGAAAGGATTTGTCCCCAATTTTGCCCCAGCCCGTGGGATCTCTACACCATCTTCATCGAAAGGAAACCTGAACTTTCTGTACCCTACTGGTTTGGTATGAACTACCTCAGCATTTTGAACCTCGAAGAGGTGCTTCATAATAATTTCCCTCTGGCCAAGAATAGCCCAGGTGCTCTTAGGGTAATCAGCCTCAAACTTGCAACGACTTTTCCCCTGACTAGCTGATTTATGGAGTAGTACCCCTGACCACTTTGAGAGATTTATCAAATCTCGACCTGATTAGCCCAGATCAATTGTCTTTTGGATGGCTGACCCCCATAATATGATCATTTGATATAGCTTGCCCCGGTTCTACGATGTGTCAGGCGTTCTGCATTCTATCCTGATCACACTTTCCACTGTGGAAACTTTCCTGTTGTCAAGCGCTTACTCACAAGTGAAACAAATTGTTCTGCATAAAATATATGTTAATGCAATTCCTATGACAGTTTTGAAATCCAAGCCTGTTCACTGGAAAAAATTGCGACATACAATGAATAAATCACGTATCAAAATGTCAACATCAGTACAACGCTGTAAGAGGAATCCTTTTAGGAGTCAGTTTCGACGCGATCTTTAACGAATTATGCTTTCGAAACAACCCTGCTTCAATTAGGACTTTTACAGGTTGTAACATGGTCAGGTTCACGGTTAAGAAATAAAGGATAAAGGCTCAAAGTTTATTTTAACCGACCCATTCTAGTTGATGTTCTCCACTCCTATGTTCAGCTAATTCGACCTAAGCGCTCACCTTTCAAAGGTTAAATGACAGGAGTGATGGTTCAAGAAACCACAAATTTTCGGAGTGACAGTCACTCACTTTTCGTGTTTGGTGCCTGGAGTCACATGACTTGTTCTTTCGAGGATTTTTCTTTTGTAATCCTTTTTGATTTTCTGCTTTTTTCCTAAATTTTGCCTAGACTGGATCTTTTGAGCTTCTTTTGATTTCGGGGTCCAACGGGATGCCCTAATTTTTGCCTAAGTCGCTTGTTTGTAAGACTTGACTTAGCGAGCTTCTTTCTTTGATTCTCTTTCTTTTTCCGAACAAATCGTGTGACACCGGCTTGTCTGACTTGTTAAAGGGAATGTGACGTTTCACTCCTTGGTCGGTGATGGATACCCATTGTGGATTTTTTAGGCACGACCTATACAGGTGTGATTTATCCTCGAACGAGAACACTCCTTTTTGCTATTTGGACGCTCGGTAAAATTAATTGACACCTACCCTACCCCGGGTTAAGATTGAGGGTTTTTTCGTTTATTAGAAAGAAACTCCTACTATTAGGCTCAAAGGGGTTGACAAGGGATTATCTTCCTTATATCTCTGGTGTTTAGGAATTTGAAACAATGCATGCACATCATCAACAGGTTTTATTCAAAAGCATACAATCAGAAGTTTTTGTCTTTCAATTTCGTCATCCTCCCCGGACTCCGCTTAAACAAGCGTCAGACATCAATTAAAAACATAAGTGAACACAAATGGATTTAATCAAAACATGCACATTTATTTCATTATCATTATCAATTGAAAACAATACAATTTTACAAACGAAATTTGCATTTAAACAGGAAAGAAACTACAGATGCAAAGCAAATGACATGATAAAAACAAAGATTGCCAGCTTCAGGGAACCGGGCTTTCAAATCTTGCTTGCTGCTGAGTCAACCATCTTCAAGTTCAATCAGATGAGAGGTCGACATGCACCCTCAATCTTCCTTTCGGAAAGGAAATGTACCTCTTGTCGATCAACTATTGCACCCTGGCTTGCAAGGCCTGGAAATTTTCAGTTGAGTGTCCTATGGATCCTCCATGATATCCGCATTGAACACTGGGATCATATCCGGGAGGGTACGGCTCTGGCACTGGCTTGAGAGTTTTGGGCTCCACCAATGAGTTTTGAATCAGATGCGGCAGCAGTTGACTGTATGACATCAGAACTGGATTAAGATGAGCATTCCTCCTTTCCATATTGTTGTGAGGCCCATTCTAATTCTGGCGCCGAGGGTTTTGTTGTCGAGGAGCATGAGGTTGTTGGCGCTGATTAGGGCATCCTTTATGCTCAGGTGCTTTCATTCTCAGATTTAGCCCAGGAATCGACAATAGTTGTGGGCGTGGAGATTTTGCAGTCTTAAATTGCACGACACGCTCTTGACCTGATACAGCTTCAGGAGAAATAAGAGGGACAACCACCTCTTTGGCATTGAATGGACCAAGACCACCTGGTACACTTACTCTGCCTGGCGTGAATTTGACTTCCTTTGAATCGATTAAATCCAAAACTACACGCTTAAAAGGTTTGTAGTTCTTGATATGGTGCCCCGGAATGGAAATCACAGTGAGCGCTTACATCATAGCCCGGTGGTAGCTCACCCGTAAGTGGAGATATAGTCCGAAGTTTAACCAATTGAAGTTGAAGCAAGAGTTGCAAAAACTGAGTATAAGTCATAGGGATCTGATCAAATATTCTCTCGAGTCCTTTGACCATACCTCTTAGTCTTAAGATTGTCTCGTGGAAAACTTGGGATCTCAGGTTGGGCCATGGATCTTTGAGGCACATCACGCCTTGGGAGAGACTCCACAGATAGGGGTGGAATCATCATTTTTGCAGCGGTTTCAGGCACTTGATCACCCTCTTTTCTTACCACATTCCTCATTACTCCTGTGACCAGGCCCATCTGAGCCTTCAGTTGCTAAACCTCCTCCTTAAGCGTATTCTGCTCCAAACATAAGGCCTGCATACCTGCCATGAACTGCCCCATCTGGCTTCGAACTTCCTTCAATTCAGCCTGAATTTGTTCCATTACTGTTTGCTGATTCCCTCGAGTTGGATATCTGTGGAAACTGAACTGCTCAATCCTGTTACTGAAGAACACCAAACGGAGATAAGAACATGAGGACACCGAGAACAACCTGCGATGAAAATGATAATGCAAGATGCAAAATGCAAACATGTCTATGTGTTTACAGGGAGATCTCCCCCTTGACCCCAGTTTCAATAAACAGGAGCAATAGAGATGTACCCCATGACAACTCTCTCATATATCAGGCAAGATCATTCCTGAAGGTTTCAAAGACGCCCGACTCAGCCATGGGAATCAGACCAAATAAAGGTCCTAACTCAGGTATCGGAAACTTGCATACAACAATCATCTTTCTGTCTACTTTCCTTTTTTACAGCAAATCAATACCAGGATCAACGGAAAGACGAGAACCTTTCGAACACATAGACATGCAATGTTAAATGCAGGATGATTATGCAAATGCAAATGCAACTAGGGGATCAAGATTGTTGTGCTGTTGATCGAGAAGAACCAACGCTCTGCTTTAGCAAGAACATAACATTGCTCTGATAATAGGAACCTCTGATATCAAGAACACAGATTCATACTGCAAAGAAAACCGGGTAGTCTGAAAGTCAAGGTTTCCTGTATAACCAAATCCCTCTCATAGATATGGACCTATCCACTGATAAGGTTCGGCATCCTATGCGTTCATCAGTGTCACATACTTTCAAGAAACGATGGTACGTTCACCATTTCTGGTTTGGCATCATAATCTCCTGAAGAGGCCTCACTTAGCTGAATCACAAATGATCGGTCCCCAGAGTCGACAACCCTAAGATCTGAAATCCTCTCAACGGTCCACTGGGCTGGAAAGAAAGTCACCAAAGAGAACCTCGTCTGAGCGTGAATTTCGTGGGAACTAGTGCATGCCTAACATACAGGTTCACCACTACTTTCCGCTTCTAATGTTATGTTTGTGCTCAAGCCTGGGTCTGACTTATCTCTCAATGGAACAACCCCACCCACAACAGCACAACAATAATGATACACAATGTTGAATATTAAATGCGGGAAAATAAAGTACAACACATATATACATACACCCAAAGATAAACAAGCAAGCGCTAGGATTGACTCGCATAGGGAACCGTTGGAGTCCCCAACAGAGTCGCCAACTGTCGCTACTGCGAAAAAGGTGTCGGCAATGACAGAAGAGTCACAACCTTCGTTATTTATCCCAAGAAGGAAAGGAAACAATCAGAAAAACCTGACGAAAATGGGAGAAGACAGGTCATCGCAACCATGTCTCGGGTTCGGTAGTCGGTTACGCAAGGGGAAGGTATTAGCACCCCTCACGTCCATCGTACTCGACGAGATCCACACTTGGTTATCTATCTAAAAGTGTGATTGAAACTATCTATGCTAAAGGTCTCAGGGACAAAAGAAAATAAAAGTGACTCAGCAGAGCATCGTCGCTCTATGCCTACGTATTCCCTCGTGCAATGGGAAAGTCAGAGTCAACGTAGTTCAGCTAACTACGAGTGAAAGGGGGAAGGTTGCTCGCCGAGACATTGCTTTCTCGTGCCTAAGTATTCTCATCTGGTATTCTCATCTAGCAGTTAGGCGTACGCAGCTCGACCATTGGAGACTTAGGCGTTACCTATTTGCTATAGAACTAAGAGTTAACAAAAATCATGTTTATGAAAAGGTTTTCCATTATCAAGGGTCCCAAAGGACAAAATGAAGTTTGAAATTGTTTTTGTGTCTTTTAGAGAAGAAGTGCATTGATTATTGTTTGTAACTCAAGTTGCCCTAAAGACTATGACCTAGGAGCGAACGCGTCGCATATCGTCCAAAGGACATACACTAACACTCTAGACAATTAAGAGGCAACCACCCAATCATCACTTCCCAATTAATTAAGGCTCGTAACGCACAACATTTGTTAACCTTTATTAAATGTTTTGAATTGATTTGAAGATGAGAGGAAGATAGGGCAAACTAAAGGGAGACTAGTTCAAACCTAGTAGTTGTCGTGCAAAATGGCCCTATGCTTGAGGTTAGGGAATGCTACCTAATGTTGTCATGCATGGTTTGAATCCTAGGGTCTATCATAACCATCCTTAAACAAGGAAATTAGAGATCCTAAGGGAGCATGGTAATGAAAGCAAAAGAAGAAAGCATAAGCAAAACACAAGATATAGAAGATGCAAGTATGCATATGCAATGCAACAATACAAGAAAAGGGAGGAAAAAGTGTGGGGTGAACACCTCCATAAGCACATCTCAACCTTTATTAATGCAAGAAATAAATTCTAAAAGAGAATTCAATCAAACATACAAGATGGAATGAAAAGGAAGGAACAAGTCTTAACCTAATCAAACATCAATCATGAGTCTTAATTCAATCAACATGGAAGGAGAATGAACCCTAAATCAAAAGGGGAGTTGGAATAAGAAAGGAAAACAACAAGGTATACCAAATATCATTCAACCAAAGTATCATCATGATTTGTGCAAAAGAAGCACAAAAAGTGTCCTAAAAGTTCACCATCTAAGACATGCTTCAAGTACCTCCACAGGAGGTACTAAGCTATCTCAAATGGTGTCCTTTAATTATACGACAGAAATGGGGGAGAGGGAAGGGTGCACAAAAGCCAAATCATTCATACCAAGAGGAAATTCAAGCTAAAACATGTAAGAATGCAAAACATATATCATGTGAAACCCTAATTGAAAACTCTAAAAGATGCACAAACTTAAACAAGTTATGAACACAATTTGGACCCATAATTGAGCATACACATACTTCAACACTTCTATAACATGAATCCACAAGAATTAGGGGTTCAATTAATGCACAAAAGTCATTTAGAACACAAACTAGCTCATGTATTAGGGTAAACATCACACAAAGATGACCTAAAATGGAAATTACACTAAAAATAGAAAGCATATCCAAAAAATGCCAAATAAACTCCTAGACAACCCCTAAGGTGTTAGGAACCAGGGGTCAAACGTATGGAGACTAAGCCCAAAGAAAACTATGCAAATAGAGGTGAAATTTAAAGGGATACCCTAAATGCAAGGATGAATCGGGGGTCATAAATACTAACCTAAAACCCTAAACAATATGCCCCAAAGCAGGGGAAAAATGGCCCAAAAAAATCTCTTAACATGTCAAGAATGTGAGGAAAAATTATCTGCCATTAACATGTAAAGTTCATCAAGAAATAAAATCAAAATCATGGGAGATGCAATTTTAACCCAATTAAAATACCTCAAAATGTAAAAATCATTTTTAATTGGAAAATGGCTTAAAAAATTAAGTGAAAAATTTCTAAACTCAATTAACATTGTAAAATGTCTGGAAAATATTTTTAGGGATTTTTATCACCATCAGAGGTATTTTATTTGCATTAAAATCACAACTGAAAATAAGATGGAAAAAAGAAGAAAAAGAAAAGAAAATAAGCAAAGGCGTGTGGCAAATAGTAAACAAATCCCGTTCATTTGTTGGGCTTTCTATGGAAGGAGGTGTGAATATCATTTAGGTCCAGGTCCAAGACTCAGTTCAGAGTGGCCAAAGCTCACCGTTTCACTAAACCTATGTGGCAGTCAAATACACGCGTGTGAGGGTCAAAAGGGAACAGATGGAATCCTAGCCATTGGATCAAGATTGGTCAAATAGTCAGAGTTCAATATGGGCTCACAGATAAGCAAGGCGGAGGAATTACCAGACGGTGGCGTCGATTTTCTTCTCCAGTGGGCTTGCCGAAGAAGAAGATCAAGACTGAACCAAAACGTGAAATTTTCTATACCAATCTACTCCTCTCACTGCCTAGATCATGATTCTAATGTTTGTTTTAATTTTTTGTCTATAAATAAGGCAATGCGAAGGATCCAAGATTCAAGGTCGTATCACAAACTAACATGAACAAGAACCAAACTAATCCATAAATGATATATGATGATAGGGCTTTAAGAATACATGAAAATGGTGCATGATTGATGCATGATCAAAGAGAAATTTCAAAAGATAACTTACCTAATGGAGTGCCTCCGTTGGGCTTTGATTTGTGGATGAAACTTATGGAAAAACAACCAGAAAGCTTCAAGGAACTTCAATGGAGCCTGCTATCACCTTCAATTGGATTGAATTGCCTTGGATTTTGACTTCACTCTTCCACTTTTTCCTTCACTCGTGTAACTGAATTCTCCTTCAATTCTGATCAAAAATCACCTCTTGAAGTTTGTACATGATCTAGATGTTATATACTTTGGATCTGAATGCTTATGGAGGCCTAATTATGGCCTGTTAAGGTCAATTGAAAAATCCAACTTTGAACTTCAAAGCTCCAAAATTCGCGTGGGAAGATGGCTCTAACAACTCCAATCTCAGTTCAAACACATTGCTTGTGGTGTAAGGTGATATAATGGACAACATTGATCCCTTGAAACAATCTTGTGGTTGGTTTAGGATGTGTTGCTTCATGGTGAAGTAACTTGAAAAATGATATGTCAAAATGCATCAAAAATTAGTTCTAAAATTGGCATTGTGTTTGTTATGTTTAAGGGACTCAAAAAATGCACAAATATGTCATGAGATGATTAAAATGAATTTAATCAAAGTCATGGCTTTTAAGTACTTTTTCATGGAAATTCCTTCACCAATCTTCACGTACAAGACATACCCATGATAAGTGATAGTTTAATGATGAACTTGAGTTTATTTGATGCAAGTTTGATCTTGGAGAAAGTTCCATTTGAAGTGTGCAAAGCCATGAAAATGAATTATAACCAAAATGACCTATAATCAAAGTTTCCTAAAATACCCCTGCCTTGCAAGCTTCATATCTTGAGCTCTACAAATCAGATGAAGAACTTTTAGTACTTTTTGGAAATCTAAGATCATAAGGAACAACTTTCATGTTTGGGTCAAAGTGAGGAGAAACATCTTTCTTGGTCAAAAATGCCTTGGAAGTTGGTTGACTTTTGTTGACCAAAATCACATTCATCTGAGGACCCATAACTTGTCAGCATCATAACTTGAGTTCTAGAAACCCAATGGATGAGTTCTAGTACTCAAACGAAAGCTAGAAACATGCTCTACAAGTCTAATGTTGGAGTCAATATGAGATGAAACTTGTATCTTGAGATATGTGGTTTTGAAGCTAGGCACTAAAATAGGGAATTTTACACTAACAAGCTTAGAAACCCTAGCTTAGCAACTCCTCACACTCTTGATTCTTCTTGATTTGATCTTGGAATAACATCTTATATGCCTAAACACAACCCTCCATGATCCAATGACTTGGAATTAAGTCTTAATCTCCTTCAAATCTCCAGATGACTTTGCACTAGGCAGATGAAACCCTAGGTGTGCAATCCTCTGACTGCAACCTCTGGTACATGATATGATCACTTTGATAAGCTCCCCAATGGCTCTCAAAAGAACTCAATAAGCTTTCAAAACATTATCATTCCATAACCATGGACTCATGATCCCCTGATGATCTTCATCTGGCCTCCAAGATAGGAGATAAACCATATTCACCCATCTGCTCTTTCAAAGAACTTTGACCTTCTCCTGATGATGATAGGCACATGACCACTTGAATAAGACCTCTTGCTTAGGCTTAGACCCTGGGTAACCTTCTCTTGCTATGAACATCTCTCTTGATCCCCTGCAAATGGGCAATGATATGCAAATGCTAATGCTATGAGAATGCAATGAAACATAAACCAAGTAAAGAAAAGGTTGGGCAAATTTTGGGGTGCAATAACCTGCACAAGCTAGTTAGTCGCAATAAAAACAAATACGAGAATATAAATCCAAACAACGTAAGAAATGCATAAAGAGGTGGGATCTTAAAGTAAAAAATTAGGGTGTGACAGATACCCCTATTTAAGTTTCTTTTATCCGGAGATATGGAGATTGAAATCTTCGACTCAACGTAATAGGAAGGACTTAAATACAAACATTACACAAATTTTTGGCCGTAAGATACCACCAAATGCATATGATATGAAAATGCAAGACAGGGGGTCCTGTGGAGACGTGTAATGCCACAAGAGAAAAACTAGACATAGCACGCGAGAGACACAAGGTCAACGGAAAACAGGCTCAAACAAAGCGAGACCCCACGAGGAAAGGCCCGACTCCAGCAGTGAAAACAAACAACTACCATCGGGGGAATCTCAAAAATATAGTAGCTTAAACAATGGGCAAGAAACTTGAAATCGAAGGATAATTTACTGTCGGGGCGTGGTATCCCAGACAAAGGTAATAACCAAAATGAACTTTCCTGCTCAAAAGAAAAAATTCAGCTTTTCTTTAATTGAGTACTCCACTTGAAAGGGGTAAAAATAAACCTCCCCACTGTTGCACCCCAAAATTTGACCAACATTTATTTACCCAGAAAGATTTGTATGAGACTTTGAAACTAGCAAAGAAAGTTATTCAAGTGTTAAAGGATTGATATCTTTGTCAGAGAACTCAAGAGATCCTCAGAGAGATTGGTTGAAACCAAGGTTGTGTGTCTCATAACTTGAGAGTTGTGGGAGCTCCTCAGATGATTCTGAGACTATGAGGATGGACTTGAAGCTTTGAGAAAGCTTATGAGATGTCTTGAGAGCCATCATGAAGCCCAGAGAGGTCATTGTACAAGAATTCAGAAGACTCAGCCATGAGTGGTGGAATTAGGGTTTGACTGGGTCAACCCTAGGTCAACTGATGATTTGGAGAGGGTTGAGACCTAATCCAAGAGCCATGTGATCATGGATTGATGCATTGAGATGCTATAAGGATGATTCCTAGACCAACTCATCATGATTGAGGAGTTTGAGAAGTTTCAAGCTAGGGTTTCTAAGGCTTGACAGTGTAAAATCCCCTAGTTTGATCCCTATCTGCAAGGCAGTTTAGCTCAAGATGTGATTGTCATCTCATCTTCCCAACAACATGAATGTTGTAGAGCTTGTTCTTAGCTTTAATTTGAGTACTAGAAGTCCTTGATATGATTTGTAGAGCTCAAGTTATGACTTTGACAAATTACAGGTCATCTGAGGTATGTGAATCTGGGTCCTTGAAAGTCACCCAACTTGCATCCAACTTTTTCCCTAGTAGGATGATTCCTATGAACTCTTGGTCAACATTAATGTTGTAGAGCATCTTCTTAGATTTCTATATAGTACTATAAGTCCTTGATAGGATTTGTAGAGCTCAAGTTATGACTTTGACAAGTCAAGGGCATTTTGGTCATTTGGAGGTTATAGGTCATTCCAAGCATAAGGCCATAACTCCTATTTCCAAGCTTCAAATGGAAAAATCTTAAACATAAAACTTGCTTAGAATGATGTTGTAAGGCTAGTGGAGAGGTCATGAGATGTTGAAAAGGCTTGTATCAAAAAGTGATAAAAATGGCCTAAAATGGAGGCATAAGTTAAATAAGTTGAAATTGAAAATTGGAAATCCCAAGTTACACATCCAAACCGTGTCATATAATAGGTCATTTTGACTCTAAAAGACATTATAAGAACAATGGTTCAGCCACAATTTTGATTTGAGGCCTAGATCATAGGGCTGCTTTGGAAATGGCTTACTTGCATCTTAAGGCACCAAAGCAAAACATGAAGAAACTCAATATACAAGTTAGTTATGCATTTCAACACATCATACATCTCATGTGGGGAGAATTTCAAGTCAGAATTGGTGGTTACAAGAGGCTTGGCATGAGATAGCATATGGTGAGAAGTGAAATCAAAATATCATGAGATGAGAAGTTCAAATACTCATTGGATTGTTCCAGAAAGTTCTGGACAGTTCTAACAAGTTCTATATAATGGTTAGAGCTTGCTCAGATGCAAGGTTGGTGAGAAAAGTGAGAAAAGAGAGAGAGTGCTATCTTGTTGCTTCCATTGCAAGTCAAATTTCAATTCTACATTCTTCTTCAATTCCATTCCTTTTTTCTATACAAACACACTCCATTGATGATTCTGAAGTTGTGCAGGTCAATTTGAGAGCAAATCCATGGTGAATTGAAGAGTTGGTGATTGAACTTTCAAGGTAGCAAGTCAGAATCGAATTCTGAGATTGAAGCTTCCTCCATCAAATTTGTTGCAAACAGTAGCAAGATTAGCATCTAAGGAAACTTTCTGAAGAATTTCAAGGCTTGAAGTGAAGGATTTCACCATCTGTTGATCAAGAATAACCAGGTTTGCAAATTCTCCACTACATCATAATTTATGCATTGCTAGGTAGAATTGTTAGTGTAGAAAAGTTAGAGACACATAGGTGATGGATTTTGGAGAGTTAGAGAGCAATTGGTGAAGGTTGAATATTGGACACCATTTCTTTGATGATCAAGAACTCGTGGTATAGTGAGATATAATTCATGTTAGATAGCTAATTTCACTCAGTGTGAGTTGGTGAGTATTCTGATGCAAGAAAATTCAAGAATAGTTGAAGTTGGTGATTGAGCTCATTTTTGATCTTGGATCGGGTTCAGTGATTTAGGATGTTTCAGTTGATTTTAAGAGCATGGTTGGATTCAACATAAAATTCTAGGCAAGATAGGGTCTTGAATTTCTATTTTCCATGAAGAATTGATGGAGTTCGTGTTAGAGGAAGATGAAGCTTAATACTCTGCATTTTCATGGCGTCCCTTGCAAACCCTAGCTGGAGGTTGAAGACGAGAGCATGGTGTCGCTTGCGCGAAAATAAGGTGCCGGTGTCGCTACTGCGAAAATCGGCGCCGGCTGAACAGAAGAGTCGCCACCTTTCGTTATTTATCCCTCGGAGCGGGAAAGGAAACGATCGGAAAAACCTGACGAAAAAAGGTAAGACAAGCTGTTGCACCCTAAAATTTGCCCAACTTTATTCACTTGGTTTATGTTTCAATGTCATTAGCATTTGCATATAGAGTCATGTACATAGACTAACCATCTGCATAGCATAAGCATAGCAAGTCATTCAACAGGGGACCAATCATTATTCTCATCTCTAGAGGCCTATTAAGAGGTTATTATCCCAATTCAATCTTATTCAAGTCATCAGGAAAGAATTTGAAAGCAAAGAGTGCAACAAATCAAGCCTTGAGTCCATCTCCTAGTTGAGGGTATCTGAGGGTCAACAAGAGGGTTGTGAGCTGTGAGTTGAAGGCATGGAGAGTATCTAGACATTATGAGAGACTTAGAAAGTCATTTAAAGAAGGAGACAAGTCATTGATGAGAGCACAAGAGCTATAGCTGAAGGCAGTCAGCTAGGGTTTCATCTGGGTCAACCCTAGGTCAACCCTAGGTCAATTGACTGATTTAAGGGGCATTCAAGTCTAGTGGAGAGATATGGGGTTCATCATTGGACATATAAAGGAGGATATGGAGATATGCCAAGAAGAATTCAAGAGAAATCAAGGAGAAGAGGAGTTTCTAAATTAGGGTTTCTGTGTAAAATCCCCTAGTTTAGGTCAAATTTCCAAGCAAGATAAGTCAAAATGCTAGCTTCAAATGGCTTCTTGGCCAACATTAAACTTGTATAGGATCTCAAGACCTTTAATTTGAGTGGTGGAAGACATCAAGGAGATTTATAGAACTCAAGTTATGGTCCTTGCAAGTTACAGGTCATCTGAGGTGTCTGAAATTTTGTCTGTGAAAGTGACTTGACTTCCAAGCAATTTTTACCCCTCAAGGAGATTTCAAATGAATTCTTGGTCAACATAAGAATTGTTCCTCATTGTCTTAGCTTTCTATAATGGTATAGCATGCCCTCATATGATGTGTGGAACTCAACTTATGGTCTTGACAAGCAAAGGGTGTTTTGGGCATTTGTGAATTACAGGTCATTTTAACCTATGTTCAAAACTCATACAAGGAGGCCTCAAATGGAAAAACTTACAACATCAAACTTGCTCCAAATGACATTTTGAGTCTAGAAAGAAGGTCACAAATTGTTGGAAAAGCTCATAACATGAAGTTGCATGATTGGTCCAAATTTGAACTAAAATGGCTTATAATTTGAATAAAGTCAAAGTGAAAAATGGTTTGAGAGATTTATAAATCCAAATGGAGACTTCCAATATATGATTTTGAATGGAAAAGACATTCTAAGAACAATGGTTCAAACACTTTTTTGAGCTTAGTGGAAAAAATCAAAGTTATTCATGGTTACTTGCATTTGAAGAAACATTTCAAAAATCAACCAATGTGGAATGCAAGGGAATGTGGCAAGATGGTTCTAGAAAGTTCATGTGAGCCCTATATATTCATGAAATCAGAATTGAGCAAGGGTTGGATTCATTTTTCACCAAAATTTCCCAAAGTTTTCTCATTCTTTCTCATTGCAATTCTCTCCAAATTTCCCAAAATCTTCATCAATTCTCATCAACATTGATCCTCCTACATTCAATCATCATCCTGGATCAGAATTGAATCAAAGATTTGGTGGTTAGAGCTCAATTTCGAGCACTTTCTTCAAGAACACACAAGCTGCAAATTCAGTTGGAACTCAAGATCCAGTGCAAGACTCCTCAAAGTGTTGCATACAGAATCAAGTAGTGCAATTGTAGATCAAGATCCACGCCTCAAAAGCCTCAGATCCACAAGTTTCATCATCATCCACAAGATTTCACACCAGGTGCATTTTCTCTGCCACAGCTTGATTTATTTAGTTTAGCATGGTTTTGTTAGTTTAGATATGATGTAGGATGTTAGTAGAGCAATTAGGATGAGTTTGGAGTAGTTTAGTGATGATTGTTAGCAGGTTGTTAGAACTGTTTGGATCAAGAACTCGTAGGATCTTGCATGATAACCTTAGCTTGTTAGTTTAGAATGATCACCATTATGCATAGAGTAGATTAGTATAGGTTTGGTTGAGAATTGTTGTGATGCATCTCAGTGTATTTTCATGGAGTCAGAACTTGTCTCGATCGGGTTTATTGATTGGCTGAGTTTTAATGCAAACAAAGACCATAGACGTATAGAGGGAGAGATTTAGAGTGATTTTCATGTTTATATCGTGGTGTTTCATGGACTGTGGAGAGAGAACAGGTTGGTGGAAGTTGGTTCGTGCATGAGCATTCATGGCAGAAACCCTAGCTCTCATAGATTCAAGGAGGAAGACGAAATCGTGGCCATCCATCGTGTGTTAGACTTTGACTCAGAGCTTAGATCCTGTGGCTCTCATTTGATTTTGAATTTGGAGGGAAGTGTAGAAGCCCTAAACGCACCGTTTCATTAATTGAAACGGGCGGGCCTAAGTATGTTTTGCTAATCCCACCACCCCAATGCTGAGCCCACTATGTTTTGAACGTGATTTCATTCCTATTTTCACCCCCTGCGCTTTTTTTATTTTTCATTGTTGCTGACTTGTTCTGGGCCTGATATAACTTGCTATGCGCACCCCACCACTGCCTGGCCCATCCAAATATAAACTGAGCGTGCTTGCTGAATAAACCCCCCTCCATTTCATTTCATTATATTCTTTTATTTTCTTTAATTTTTTTTTATGCACTTTCAAAAATTCATAATAAATAGATAAAAAATCATTTTTAATCCATTCTTTTTACATCATTTTCATTAGAATGTGTAGAAAATTGTCATTAAATAAAAATTGCATTTTATTTTTATTTGATATTTTTTCCATATTTTCTAAATAAATGTCATTTTAAATAGCTTCATTTCATGCATGATTTTGCTAATTTTTGTTCTATTAGATGCTTTCATATTTTTTGTCCATTCTTTTTAGGTTGTTTAGATGAGATATTGAACTTGTAGAAATAATTTAGTTCCCATTTTTAGGAATTAATTTTAGGTGCTTAATGTAGGCTTGAACAACATGAACAAATTAGGGTTTTTAGGTGATGACTTAAGAAGTTTGATTCTTTCCCTTAGGACTTAGGGTTTGACTAGTTTAGTTATGGGACTATAGGGGCTATGGGTAGTTATCAGATCCCTTAGAGAAAAGTCAGGATTCCCCTACTGCTATCAATATGCTGTGTATGCCTGATTGATTGGTGTGGTGTGCCCTCTGGGGATTATTGCTTGCTTGCTTGGGTATTGGGATTGTCTGGGGACTTGGGAGAGCTGAAGACTTGAGAAGATGGAGACCATTGGAGATCCAAAGATTGAAGATCAACTGCCAGAGTTGGAGAGGAGGTTCTTGCTAGCAGCTGCTGAGGAGACTAGGGCTTAGGAGCTAGGCAGAGCTCTAGGTTAGAAAGTTTGTTTCTCAAACATGGATTGCCTTGTCTGCATCCATTCTTATCTGTGATTCAGAGTCTCTCTAAGACACTCACCCCCTTCCTTTGGAAGGCTTGGTGATAGTGTCTATGAGATAGAACTCTTGAGAGAAAATGTCTCTTGTGTTAGAAGCAGTCTGTTCACCACCCTTGGTAGTCAACTGATTGCTTAACACCCAATTCACTCTTGTGACTAATCCCTCATCCTGGAGGTTTGAGCTTGAAGAAAAGCCATTGCAGATAGAAGACTGATGATCAAAGCCCTTGCCTGAAGGTCATGAAGATGGAGATTGATGCTTGTTGAAGCCTGTAGCTGATTGGAGATTACTTGAAGCCAGATGTTGATTCAGAGCTGCTGATGCTGTTTCTTTTGCTGTTGTATTTCATTGCTGATGTATTGATTGGTTTTCTGGACTGTATTGTTTGCTGTTTACCCTGTTAGGTTGAAAGTGAAGCCCGTTCACTTTTGCCTATTGTTTTCTAGGTTCGAGGTTGAGTGGGACTCCCTTGCCTCGCTTGTACTGTTGCATCCATGCATTTTACTGCTGTATATATCTGATATTGTTTCTGTTTCTGCCTATCCCGTAGGATCTCTGTTTCTCTCTGTGCAAGAGAGGAGCATGATAGACACTAGGTCTTAACCCATGCATGATAACATTAGGTTAGTTTGATTCCCTTCGCAACCGTAGGTTAGAGTTCTGTCTCCTTCTCTCTCAAAACAAACAGAAAAACACATAAAGATTTCAAACACAATAAAAGACACTTCTTCCGTAACAGAATGCGAACTCATCAAAACGTCATTTTTGTCCGCTTGGACCGCTAATCAGAAAACCTTTTTTTTAGAAAGAATAAAATCAACCAAGACGAGCTTGTGTCTTCCGTGGCCCGAACTACGTTTGCTCTGATCTTCCATGCTGTGTGGAAGTACGTAGGCATAGGATGCGATATCCTAGCGAGCAACCTTCCCCTCCTTTCCCGTAGGTAGGCGAACTACGTTGACTCTGATTTCTCGTTCCAGTCGAGAATACGTAGGCATAAAGTGCGATACTTTGCCGAGTCATTTTTATTTTCATTTTATTTTCTTTTTTAACCCTTGACCTATAGTTTAGATAGAATAACAATCCATACCCGAAAACAAGCGTGGATCCCATCGAGTACGATGGACGTGAGGGGTGCTAATACCTTCCCCTTGCGTAACCGACTCCCGAATCCAGGTTTTGGTTGCAACGACCATACCTTTCCCGTGTTGTGCGAGGTTTACTCTGAGCGTTTCCTTTCCCTCCCGTGGGATAAATAACGCACGGTGGCGACTCTTCTGTTCAGCCGGCGCCGATTTTCGCAGTAGCGACAGCTGGCGACTCTGCTGGGGAGCCAACGTCCCCTGGCTGCTAAGGACTGCGATGGTTCTTATGCATTTGGGATCCAACGTCCCTTGAGAGAGTCAATCCTAACGTTTGTTTTCCCGTCGAGGATTTTGTATGGATTTATATTTCTAACCTTTTATTTTCAGCATTATATATTGATTATTATTGCTGTATCTTGGGGTGTGACGGGTGTTCTGATATTGAGTGAGAAGCCGGACCTGGGCTTGAGTGCACCTAGAATTAGAGTAGAAATTAGTGGGCGCCCGCTTGCTTTGCTTGCTTTGGTGTCCCATGAAATCTACACTCAGACGAGGTTCCTCTGGTTGGCCTCCTGCCCCTTCCTTTGGTTGGCGTGGGTTGCTGGTTAGTTGGATTGTCGACTCTGGGGACCGATCATTTGGAAGTTGGCTAAGTGAGGCCTCTTCAGGAATTGATGATGCCACTCCTTCTGGGAATCGTATCATCAACCCTGAAAGTCTGTGACGCCGACGACCGCATAGGATGCCGTACCTTGTGCCAGTTATAGGGCCACCCACCTGTGAGAGGGTTTGGGGTTATGCAGGTAACTAGACCTTCAGACTACCGGTTATTTCTTGATCAGAGATCCTGGGTATTTATGGAGAGTTAGGAGGTCTGTCAGAGACCATTTGGAGATGTGTTTTGAGGTCTGTCAGAGACCAGTTGGAGAGTTCTGAGGTCTGTCAGAGACCAATTAGAGATGTGATTTGAGGTCTATCAGAGACCAGTTGGAGTTATGGTTTGAGGTCTGTCAGAGACCAATATTGGAGCTTTGTTTTAGGTCTATCTGAGACCAGGGCTTGAGGACTTCTGGATGGTCTATCTGAGACCTTTCTTGATTGGGTTCAGGCTATTCAGCTACAGCTTTGGTCCCTGTTGCATGTTACTTGCATTGCATTGCCTGCATATCCATTACCATTTGCATTTCACTAACGTGTGTCTGTGCTGCAGGTGCATTTGCATTTCCCTAGTTCTAGTGCCCAGACTTCTGAGTTTCGATCATGACTAGCTTAAGGAGAACGGTTGCTTACAAATTGCCTACTCCTGATATTGTTCCTTTACTGGGGTTGATCTCTCTTGCTGATGAGGGTGTTCGTAGGAGCTTCCGGATGAGCTATGGTAGACTACTGAGATTAGTGTGCAAACCTACAGAGGTAGAGTTAGATGGGCTGTATGCTTTGATGCAATTCTACGACCCTGCTTTGAGGTGCTTCACGTTCTCTGACTTTATTATGGGACCAACCCTGGAGGAATATGCTGAGTATGTTGAGCTGCCCGTGCAGAACCAGGTTCCATTCATTCATTATGACGCCAAGCCCAAGCCGGAGGAATTGGCAAAAGCTTTGCATATTGATGTTTCTGAACTTGTGACTACTGTCTCCCGTGGAGTTCCAGGCTTCTCACTCCAATTCTTAGTTGGTAAAGCCCAAGAGTATGCCAAGAGCGGGTGCTGGGTTGCTTTCAATGCTGTGTTGGCTTTGTGCATTTATGGCATAGTATTGTTCCCCAATATACCGGATTTTGTGGACTTTGATGCTTTCTACTTGTTCGCCGCTGGTAATCCTGTACCTACTTTACTCGGAGATCTCTACCACTCACTGCATTACAAGAATGAGAAGGGAAGAGGGAAGAATGTTCATCTGTGTGTACCCTTGTTGAGTAGGTGGTTTGAGAGTCACCTCCCTAAGAGAAGATCTGTTGCAGAGACTACAGTTCTAGCTGGTTGGCCAGAGCGCCTGATGAGGCTATCGTCGGAAGATATGGAGTGGTTTGATCGAGACCTGTTGGGATCTGAGCTCATCTTCAGTTGTTCTGGGTACCCTAATGTGTCGTTGATAGGAAGAAAAGGGTGTATCAATTACAACCCTTCTCTATTCATTCGCCAGTTCGGATATGCACTGAAGAATCCACCTCAGGAGGAAGAAGTACAGGAATCTCTGTACTTCACAGGTGATTTGAAGGGGGAGTTATTAGCCAAGCTGCAACATGCCTGGACGCGTATTAACCGCAGAGGGAAGCCGTTGTTAGGGAAGAATGACTGTCAAGCCTATGCACCTTACAGGGTTTGGATCCAGGAGAGAGCAAGTCGGTTGCGGATGCCGTTTCCAGATGCACCAATTCTTGTTCCCGTTCCGGTAGCAGAGCCGACTACTGTTTCTAGGGAGGCCTACGAGCAAGTTGTGAAGGAAAAAGAAGCCTTGATGAAGGTCAACGAAGGGTTAGAGCAAGAGCTAGCTCAGATACGCAGTGAGAAGAACAAGGCCGTATATGCTTTCCAACAACAGATCGAGCTAGTAAACAGGTTAGGGGCTGAGTTGACTGAAGAAAAGAAAAAGCGTGAACGTCTGGGGCAAGAGTTCAGAAGCTCCCATGACATGCTGGAAGCCAAAAAGAAAGCGCTCGACGCAGCACACCGAGAGATATCTTCTTGCAATAAGACTTGGAATGCTACACTCACCAACAATAAGAGGAGGGAAGATAAGCTGAAGCAGCAAATTTCCGACCTCGAAGAAAAATTGAAGTCTAGCATCAAGAAGTGTGAGGAGGAAGTGATGACCCGGTATAGTGTCCAGCATGCACTGAACAAGGCAATCAAATCCAGAGATGAAGCAGTGTCTCAGAAGCGAAAGTTAGAAGATTGCTTCGGAGAAGCAACATGGGAAGAAACTGCTGAAGACGTACGCCGTGTCCTTAAGAGGAGAAACCAGCTTGTTGAAGGGCTGCTTGATCGACCAAGCCATCCTGAGACCAAGAAGTTGATAGAGGAGTACCAGACTTTCGGGAGGATTTGATCATTCCATGTAGTAACTCGTATGCTTTATTTGCATAGTGCTGACCATCACCAGGATTGTTGGTTGAGGTCATGCCTTCTTTGTATTCTCAGTGATATTGTACCCTGGGCTTATTGATTCTCTCTGCAATATATGAGGCTTTCTATGATTCAGCTCCGATATTCCTATTGTCAGCACTGTCACTGCACCGGCACCTTCGCACTAGAACTGGGGGAATGAACTTCCCTAATGCACAGACACATTGCATTGCATTCATATTCATATTGCATTACAGGTAATCTTTGGATGGTGTCTTATTTCCTGCTCTGTACCAGGTACTTAACAGGATTGCAGATCAGCATCCGCACCGCTATTCTACACGCTCCAACTGTCGAAAAGTCATGGACCAAATGCAGAACGAGATGCAAGATGTGCGCGAGAAGCTCGCCCTCTTCATGCAGACTATGGAAGCTATAGCAAAAGGGCAGGAGAATTTGCAGGCCATGGTCCAGCCTCTGTTGGCTCGAAACGCTGGTCATGGTAATGAAGATCATCAGTCTGTCCGGGTTGATACTGCTCATGGAGACGGCACTCCCACGCCAGTGGCTCCGCCCGTAGTCAATATACCTGCCGCTAATGTCAACAACGCTACCGCTGCTGTGAATGGTAACGTCGGAGTGGGGAATGAGACTGCTGTCCATAATGTTGGGCTGGGTGATGTCAATTTGGGAGATAATCTAGGAGGCAATGGCTTTGTCAATACTGGATTCGGATTCAACGATCAGGGATTCGATAACACTGGGAAGTATGGCTTTAATGCTCAAGGCTTTGGGCAAGATGGTTATGGTATGGTCAATCAGGGTTACGGAGGCTTTGGAAACGGAAACGGTACTGGATTTATGGCTTTTGGTCCTGCTGGAGGTGTTCAAGGGTACGGCAACAGAGGCCGAGGTCCGGGAATGAATCAGATCAGAGCTGGACGTAATAATGGATATGATGGGTACGGAGCTGGAAACGGTCTGTGGCAAGAAGATCAGCAGGAGGACGCCTTCTCCGGAGGAGGTTTTGAAGGGCCGATGGATGATTCCCAAAAGATTAGAATGCTGGAAGAGCAGATGAAGGGAGTCCTAAACCAGAGTGCTGTGGGTTTGGACATGGCAACAATGGGCTTGGTACCTGGCTTGAGGGTGCCAATTAAATTCAAAGCTCCTGTGTTCGATAAGTATAAAGGAGACACATGTCCGAAAGTGCATGTACGAGCTTATTACAGAAAGATGTCTGCATACTCAACTGATGAAAGAATGCTAATGCATTTCTTTCAGGATAGTCTATCAGGCCCTTCCCTAGAGTGGTACATGGGGTTGGAGCCAACTGATATCAAGACATGGAAGCAATTGGCGGAGGCGTTTGTAGCCCATTACAAGTATAACAGCGACCTGGCACCCAATCGGGTCCAGTTGGCCGGGCTGTCGCAGAAGAAGGGGGAGAGTTTTAAAGAGTACGCGCAAAGGTGGCGCGATATGGCTGCCAGGGTCCGTCCTCCTGTAGAAGATAAGGAAATGAATGATATGTTTGTCGGCACATTCACAGGGCTGTTCCATGATATGCTGTTTCATACGTCTCTGGCCAGTTTTTCAGACCTGATTCTAATGGGGGAAAAGATTGAACGTAATATTAAGCAAGGAAAGTTCCAGGTCGAGGAACCAACTGCATCTGGCAGTAATAGGAAAGCTTATGGTGGGCGCCGTCAGGGCGAGGCAAGCGCAGTATTTGGAGGCCGAGGCCGAGGCCGAGGCAGGGGACGAGGTCAATATCGTCAGCCGCAGCAGGTGTCGAGTGTTACTATCCCATATCAACAACAACCACTCCAGCAACAACAACCGGTTCAGCAGCAACCAATGCCACAGCAGCAGCAGCCTCAGCAGGGGGCACAGCAAGCTCAACGAAGATTCCAGGGCAGTAAACCGAGAAGAGTGTTTGAGAAGCCTCCCTCAACCTATGCTGATTTATTGCAGACATTGTTGGGATTGAATCTGGTAGAGAAAAGAACTCTGGCGCCGATAACGGGAGCTCCCCCGTTCGGCTACGATGCAAGCAGGCACTGTGAGTTTCATTCTGGAGCCCCGGGTCACGATATAGAAGGTTGTCATGCTTTTAAGCACGTTGTGCAGGATCTTTTGGACAACAAGACTATCAATTTCGGAACGGCAGGTCCGAATATAGTCCAGAAACCCATGCCTAATCATGGGGCAAACGCCATTCTGACTGAGGAAGGTCTGAATCTTATTATGAATGTTGAAGATTTGAAGACGCCGCTGAGCGAGATAAAGAGCCGACTGTTACAAGGAGGTGTTTACCCAGGATGTAACGAGTATTGCTTAGACTGTTGGACCCTAGCTGGGGGGTGTGAGGATTTGAAGAAAGGCATTCAGGCCTTAATTGATGAGGGCATATTGCAGTTTGATCGAGCGGCAACTGACGAGCCTGCATGGGCAGTGGTGGATAATCGGAGTGATGTGGCCACGGTAACGATTCCTCGGAAGACGATCAGTATTGCAACACCAGCTCAGCGACCACCGATCACCATAACTAAGGCCGGGCCAATCCCGTATGAGAACACGAAAGCAGTCCCATGGTCATATGGGTTAGAGGTGTATTGTGACGGGATAAAGATTGATGTTAGCAAACAGCCGGTGGAGATTGTGGATAATGTTGTTGGCTCAGGAGGCATGACGAGGAGTGGCAGGATATTTATATCTCCTGAAGTGGAGGCTGAAAGACTAGCGAAAGGAAAAGGGAAAGCAGTTGAAAATGTTCCGGTACAAGCAAGTGAAAAAGAAGCAGCATCGAAGGATGTAGAAGAGTTCATGCGCTTGATTCGAAAAAGTGATTATAAGATTGTGGAGCATCTGCAGCAGACACCGTCCAAAATATCTATCCTATCGTTGCTGCTGTGTTCGGAAGCTCACAGAAATGCTTTGCTGAAAGTCCTGGACACTTCTTTTGTACCCCAGGATGTCTCCGTAAATCAGCTAGAAGGAGTATTGGCACATGTGAATGCAGGCCACAGTCTGGG
This sequence comes from Lathyrus sativus, assembly GCA_963859935.3. Lineage (NCBI taxonomy): Eukaryota > Viridiplantae > Streptophyta > Magnoliopsida > Fabales > Fabaceae > Lathyrus > Lathyrus sativus. The sequence goes on along the minus strand of OZ012738.1, from coordinate 377,544,393 downwards.
CTTTACCGATTTTGACTTGACTCCGAAAGGGAGAGATCATAATATGGCATTACACGTATCTGTTGAGTGTAGAGGATCAGTAATGTCGCACGTATTGGTTGACACCGGGTCATCTCTGAATGTGCTGCCCAAGAAGGCGATGATGAAGCTGGATGTTCGAGGGATTTTGTGTACACCCAGTGATTTGGTAGTCAGAGCATTTGACGGCACGCGGAGAACAGTCTTCGGATCGATTACCTTGCCTCTGCAAGTGGGGCCGGAAGTGTTCGCAACTGAATTTTATATCATGGATATACAGCCTGCGTACAGCTGCTTGCTGGGAAGACCCTGGATTCATGGAGCAGGGGCAGTCACGTCTACCCTGCATCAGAAGTTAAAATATATGGTCGGGGACAGTGTAGTCACCGTGTGCGGGGAAGAAGACATCCTGGTCAGCCATCTATCTTCATTTAAATATGTGGAAGTCGACGGGGAGATCCACGAGACACCATGCCAGGCATTCGAAGGTTTGCGCATCAAGGACAAAGGTCCCGGGCCGAGCAAAGTGCCAGAGATAGCCGTCTCATCGTATAAAGAAGCTCAAGCTCTAGTGGAGGCAGGAGAAGCAAAGGGCTGGGGCAAAGTGCTGGACATTCCTGTGAAGATGGACCGGTTCGGACTGGGGTACCGACCGTCGTCATCAACTCCTTCCGTGGGGGCCCCCCGTTTCAGAAAGCCGATTATCATCTCTGCCAGTGGAGTATGTCATGAAACTGTCAATGCTGCTTCAGAGTCTGATGAAGGAGACAGCGACTGTGATATGGATGCCTGGATTCAGCCAAGCACGCCAGGACAAGGACTGTGCAACTGGTCTATTCAGGAGCTTGTTCCTGTGACTTTTAAACAGTAATGCTTTGCTTTATTAATTGTTGAATAATCTGATGTCTTGCCCGGGGCATCAGGATTTGCTTAGGGCTGTGTTGTTATAAACATTGCGTGTTAATCATTAAATAAATGGCGTTTTTTCATGTGCAAATACTGTAATCTCTGTCCTTCTTGTTTTATATTTTTCAATAAAATGGCAACGTGGTTATTCGCTTTATACGCATTTTGAAGCGCTTAACCGTTCCTTTTGCAGGATAACATTTTCAGATGACATCCTTGAACCACCTATGACTCGTCCCGACTTCGATCACCCGGTATTCCAGACCGAAGAAGAGGTTGTCGAGGATAGCGACGTTCCTGAAGAACTGTCTTGGTTAGTGAAGCAAGAGGAAAGAGCCATTCTGCCTCATGATGAGGTCATCGAAATTATCAACTTGGGGTCGGAAGGGGTTGAGAAGAATATTCGTATCGGAGCCGCACTGCAGAGTGATATCAAGCGAAGACTGGTTGAAATGCTCCGAGAGTATAATGATGTATTCGCTTGGTCGTATGAGGATATGCCAGGGCTCGATACAGATATGGTCGTGCATCGTCTGCCACTGAAAGAAGATTTCCCACCGGTCAAACAAAAACTTCGCAGAACTCGACCAGATATGGCAATGAAGATCAAAGAGGAGGTTCAGAAACAGTGGGACGCTGGTTTCCTGGCTGTGACGAAGTATCCTTCATGGGTTGCCAACATCGTACCAGTGCCAAAGAAAGATGGCAAGGTTCGGATGTGCGTGGATTATCGAGATTTGAATAAAGCAAGCCCAAAAGACGATTTTCCACTTCCCCACATTGACGTGTTAGTTGATAATACTGCTCAGTACTCCGTATTCTCCTTCATGGATGGCTTTTCAGGCTATAATCAGATCAAAATGGCGCCAGAGGATATGGAGAAGACTACTTTCATAACGCCGTGGGGAACATTTTGCTACAAAGTGATGCCCTTTGGTTTGAAAAATGCTGGGGCAACATATCAGCGTGCGATGACGACTCTTTTCCATGACATGATGCATAAAGAGGTCGAAGTTTATGTTGACGATATGATTGCCAAATCCCAGACGGAGGAAGAGCATCTGGTGAATCTGCTGAAGTTGTTTAAAAGACTTAGGAAGTTCAGGCTGAGGCTGAACCCTAATAAATGCACCTTCGGGGTGAGATCGGGTAAGCTCCTGGGGTTTATCGTAAGCGAAAGAGGAATAGAGGTCGATCCTGCTAAGATAAAAGCGATTCAAGAAATGCCGACGCCTAAAACAGAGAAAGAGGTGCGCGGGTTTTTGGGGAGGTTGAACTACATTGCCCGGTTCATATCTCACCTAACAGCCACGTGTGAACCATTATTCAAGCTGTTGAAGAAAGATCAAGCTGTAACGTGGAACGAAAATTGTCAAAAGGCGTTCGATAAAATAAAGAAGTATCTGCAGGAGCCTCCTATTTTGATACCCCCGGTGGCAGGTAGACCCTTGATAATGTATTTGACGGTTCTCGAGGGAAGCATGGGTTGTGTTCTCGGTCAACACGACGAGACGGGGAGAAAAGAGCATGCGATCTATTACCTGAGTAAGAAATTTACAGACTGTGAATCTCGATACTCAATGCTGGAGAAAACTTGTTGCGCGCTAGCCTGGGCCGCCAAGCGTTTGAGGCAGTACATGCTGAATCATACAACCATGCTCATCTCGAAGATGGATCCTATCAAATATGTATTCGAAAAGCAGGCGTTGTCAGGTAGAATTGCCCGTTGGCAGATGGTCTTGACCGAATATGACATTCAATACGTCTCGCAAAAGGCTATAAAGGGGAGTGTGCTGTCTGAGTATCTGGCGGAGCAGCCTATTGAAGAGTACCAATCGATGAGGTTTGATTTTCCTGACGAGGATATCATGTACCTAAAGATGAAGGATTGTGAAGAACCATTGCCAGACGAGGGACCAGAGTTGGGGTCCAAATGGAAGATGATATTTGACGGAGCTGTGAATGCTTACGGTAGTGGGATAGGGGCAATCATCACCACGCCACACGGGTCGCACATCCCGTTTACTGCCCGATTGACCTTTGCCGTTACCAACAATGAGGCCGAATACGAAGCTTGTATAATGGGGCTTGAAGAAGCCATTGATTTGCGAATCAAACATCTAGACGTATACGGAGACTCAGCTCTGGTGGTGAATCAGATCAAAGGGGAATGGGAGACACGGCAGCCTAATTTGATACATTACATGAATTATGCAAGGAGATTGTTGCCTTTCTTTGACAAGGTTGAATTGCATCATGTACCGCGGGCAGAAAATCAAATGGCTGACGCCCTTGCCACTTTGTCTTCCATGTACAAGGTCAACTTCTGGAACGAAGCTCCCCAAATCACTATCTCTCGGTTGGACAGGCCAGCTTATGTATTTGCTATCGATGAAGCATCTGATGACAAACCGTGGTATTTTGATATCCTTAATTTCCTGAAGAATAAAGAGTATCCGGCTGGGGCGTCCAGTCAAGATCAGAAGACTCTCAGGAAATTAGCGGGTAATTTCTACTTGAATCCGGATGGCGTCTTGTACAGAAGGAACCACGACTTGGTGTTGTTGCATTGTGTAGACGAGAAAGAGGCAAAGCTTCTCATGGAGGAAATTCACGAAGGTACCTTTGGTACGCATGCTGGTGGGCATGCTATGACGAGAAAACTGCTAAGGGCAGGTTACTTTTGGCTGACGATGGAAACTGATTGTTTCAAGTTTGCGAGAAAGTGCCACAAGTGCCAAATCTATGCTGACAAAATACACGTGCCTCCAAGTCCTCTAAATGTGATGTCATCTCCATGGCCATTCTCGATGTGGGGAATCGATATGATTGGAAAGATCGAGCCGACGGCTTCTAACGGGCATCGGTTCATTCTAGTAGCAATCGATTATTTCACCAAGTGGGTGGAAGCGGCGTCTTACGCGAATGTAACGAAGCAAGTGGTGGCTAGATTCATCAAGAGAGATATCATTTGCCGATATGGGATTCCCGAGCGGATAATCACGGATAATGGTTCAAATCTGAACAACAAAATGATGAAGGAGCTCTGTCAGAATTTCAAGATCGAACATCACAACTCCTCTCCCTACCGACCCAAGATGAATGGCGCTGTTGAGGCGGCCAATAAGAATATCAAGAAAATTATTCAGAAAATGGTGGTGACTTATAAAGATTGGCATGAAATGCTACCTTTCGCTTTGCACGGTTATCGTACGACGGTACGCACATCAACCGGGGCAACTCCGTTCTCGTTGGTATACGGAATGGAAGCGGTATTACCATTGGAAGTTGAAATCCCTTCTCTGAGGGTATTGCGAGACGTTCAGCTGGACGAGGCAGAATGGGTAACGAATAGATTGAACCAACTGAGCTTGATGGATGAGAAGAGGCTAGCTTCTCTGGCATACGGTCGTTTGTACCAGAGCCGAATGAAGAAAGCGTACGACAAGAAGATACTTCCGCGAAGCTTTCAGACGGGCGACCTTGTGCTGAAAAGGATTCTCCCGCCGCAAGCAGATCACAGGGGCAAGTGGACCCCCAACTACGAAGGGCCATACGTTGTCAGAAAGGTCTTCTCAGGAGGAGCGTTGTTGTTGTCCACCATGGACGGAGAAGACTTCACGTCGCCTGTGAATTCGGACGCAGTTAGAAAATACTTTGCTTAAAATAGACCCGCTGGACAGAAAAAGAGAGTCCAGGCAAAAATGGGGCATCCCGGCGAACCAAAAACAGAATGAAAGGTTCGGGCAAAAGTTAGGGATAAAATTGAAAAATGTACACCCGCGAAGTTGAAAACCTACACTGGGCGGCTTCGGCAAAAAAGGGTATCCCGGTGAGCTGAAAACCCGTAAAGGGCGGTTCACGCAAAAGTTAGGGATTTGAAAGGCAAATGACTGCAGTCCGAATTTGATATTGCAATGAGCATCAATGCGGGAGAATATATTTGAGGAGCCAGTTATCGGATACAATCTCTTCAGAAGTGGGGATACCGGGAAAGCATTAGAGTCGGATGAGTCATAGGAGGATCATTTCGTGGTGTTCATCTGCATCCCGTTGCCGACATGTGTACAAAATCTAAGTTGTCAAAATATTCATGCTTCTTGTGCATACTTGTATATTTGCTTTGTGTAGCTTCCTCATTTCAGGAGTTACATCCCGTGTACAAAAAACTCCGCCCAGTCAGGGGCCCAATCAATGAAAATATGTTATTCAGTATTTGACACTGTTCTTTACTGTTTTGTGCATGATAAAACGCCTAAGTTTAGTGAAGCTAGCATGAGTATAACATCACTGGCCCTTGCCAACAATCATTAAAGCTTTGAATTAACTGAGTGTAACGTCACTAACCTGAATTGATTTGATTGCATAGGCTTGTCGTGTCTTGTTTGTGTTGTTGCAGGTTTCATAATCATACGAGGAAGATGATCAAAAGATTGCAATAACGAAAGACTTGATCCCCACGCAGGTCATGCATGTTCTTCCTGAAGAAGGATAGATTTCCCCAGCTAGCCGTAGCTTATCCAAAGGACGTGCTCCAGAAAAATTATTCGTCCTCAGCAGAGTTTGGCGATTCTAAGATCATAAGGCTGTATTCAGACAGGTTCATCTTTCCCCGCAGGGTCATGCACTCTCCCCCAGTGGAGTCAGTTAATTTTCCCCAAGAGAATCATCCCATCCCCAGAGGAATTCTCTTTGCAAGTGTTTTCATTCCTTCCAGTGGAATTCGAAGATTATGACTCTCCCAAGCAGAGTTGATGGTGGGTCCTGTCATTTATTTTGTCAGAGATACTGTGTAATATCAGTTCACGTTCCAGCAGAAAGTCCGATCGTACCAGGCACATCCGCTACTCCCCAGCAAGGTTATATTCCCCAGCAGGGGGTTACCTCAACAAGGCGTTTGGTTGGAGTTCCCAATTTCCCAGCATGGTTGACTTCATCCCTTCGGCATTTATTTTGCTGTAATAATTCTGTAGCATCTGGCTATCCCCGGCGGAGTCGGCATTATCCTTCCAGCATTTATTTCGCTGAAGCAGTTCCTGTACTTTAGCAGTTCAGGTGGAGAGAAGTCTTGCTCAAATGAACTACCAAACAGTCAAGATCTCGGCATGGGGCATCCAATGTCAGTTTCGGTTGTATTCCCCACAGAGTTATCAGGATAAGTGTCTCTTTATTCCCAAGCAGAATTAGTTGTCATCAGGGGTTCCATGAGCCAGAATTTCAGAGGCCGCCGCCGGTTATCAGAGCAGGCGTCCGATAGTTTGGTTTCCAGACATCCCCAGTAGAGTCCATCTCAAAGTCGCTGTCACGTCAGTGCTAAGAAGTTTGTGGGTGAGGATCATTGGAGAACTAAGTCCTGACGTGGACAATTTACTCCTAGATTGACGAGATTTCTTCAGAAGTGGGTCCTAACGTGGACGATGTAGTCCTTACGCGGACATATCAAGTTGGATTCCTTACGTGGAAAGAGATGATTCCGTACGTGGAAAAAGATAGTTTCCTTACGTGGAAACGACAGCATTCCTAACGTGGAAAGAGTGGAGTCCTTACGTGGATAGATTAAGATGGCATTCCTTACGTGGAAAAATGTAGTCCTGACGCGGACAAATCGGAAGACAATGTTTCCTGACGTGGAAAGAAGTTGGTATTCCTTACGTGGAAAGATCAGAGTCCTTACGTGGACATATCAAGAGCATCCCTTACGTGGAAGAAAAATGGTTTCCTTACGTGGAAAGACGAGTTTATTCCTTACGTGGAAGGATTGAATCCTTACGCGGACATATCAAGATTGATTCCTGACGGGGAAAGAAATGGATTATTCCTGACGTGGAAAAGTTTAGTCCTGACGTGGACGGATTCAGAAGAAGAAGTATTCCTAACGTGGAAAGAAAGCGTGTTCCTTACGTGGAAGAGAAAGAGAAGTTTCAGCTCCTTACGTGGAAAGATTGAGATTCCTTACGTGGAAAGAGAACATGATTCCTTACGTGGAAAAGAGACGGAGATTCCTAATGCGGAAAAGATTGAGTCCATACGCGGACATATCAGAAGCGGATTCCTTACGTGGAAAGAGGTGATTCCTAACGTGGAAAGAGTGGAGTCCTTACGTGGACAGATTAAGATGGCATTCCTTACGTGGAAAAATGTAGTCCTGACGCGGACAAATCGGAAGGAATTGGTTGCCTTATGTGGAAAAGTTATGTTTCCTTGCGTGGAAAACGGATAGCATTCCTTACGTGGAAAGAGGCTTGTATTCCTGACGTGGAAAGAAAGAGTGTATTCCTGACGTGGAAGGGGTTTAGTTCTGATGTGGACAGACTCAAAAGAAGATTTATTCCTTACGTGGAAAAATTGGGGTCCTTACGTGGATAAATTCAAGAAAAGTTGATTCCTGACGTGGAAGAATGATGTACTCCTTACGTGGAAAGTTGAGTCCTGACGTGGACAGGTTCAGAACCAAAGTTGAATTCCTTACGTGGAAAGATTGGAGTCCTGACGCGGACATGTCAAGTGGTATTGGAGTCCTTACGTGGAAAGATTGATCTAGTTCTCCTTATGTGGAAAGAAAATTGCTTCCTGACGTGGAAAGATGAAAGGTTTAGTCCTGACGTGGACAGATACAGAAGAGATGATTCCTAACGTGGACAGGTGTTACTCCTAACGTGGACGATGTTATTCCTAACGTGGACAGGTGTTACTCCTAACGTGGAAGAGTTTTATTCCTAACGTGGACGATTCAGTTTATGGAAATGCAGACGAATTATCCCCAGCGGAGTTGCCGAGATTTTTCTGGATTAACAGCAGGTGGAGTCCTGACGTGGACAGGTTTTAGTTGAGATTTCTTCGTATTAATGACAGACAGAGTCCTAACGTGGACAAGCAAGCAATCTGTTATGACAGAATCCTCTTCAGAACGATGAAGACAATCCCCAGCACAGTCGCACGTGATCAGTGGGTTGCTGTAACAGTCAGATTCAGCTGATGAATGTCGTTCCTCAAGCAGGAGCGCAATTTAATTTTGTGGTTGGCAAATTTCTGGGTTCCTAGTATTCAACCGTCTCGTACCGCGAATGTCTGAAGGCTCCGGGCTCTTCACCCAATCGGGTCCAAGCCGCTTGAATAGGGGCAGCTGTTGCACCCTAAAATTTGCCCAACTTTATTCACTTGGTTTATGTTTCAATGTCATTAGCATTTGCATATAGAGTCATGTACATAGACTAACCATCTGCATAGCATAAGCATAGCAAGTCATTCAACAGGGGACCAATCATTATTCTCATCTCTAGAGGCCTATTAAGAGGTTATTATCCCAATTCAATCTTATTCAAGTCATCAGGAAAGAATTTGAAAGCAAAGAGTGCAGCAGATCAAGCCTTGAGTCCATCTCCTAGTTGAGGGTATCTGAGGGTCAACAAGAGGGTTGTGAGCTGTGAGTTGAAGGCATGGAGAGTATCTAGACATTATGAGAGACTTAGAAAGTCATTTAAAGAAGGAGACAAGTCATTGATGAGAGCACAAGAGCTATAGCTGAAGGCAGTCAGCTAGGGTTTCATCTAGGTCAACCCTAGGTCAACCCTAGGTCAATTGACTGATTTAAGGGGCATTCAAGTCTAGTGGAGAGATATGGGGTTCATCATTGGACATATAAAGGAGGATATGGAGATATGCCAAGAAGAATTCAAGAGAAATCAAGGAGAAGAGGAGTTTCTAAATTAGGGTTTCTGTGTAAAATCCCCTAGTTTAGGTCAAATTTCCAAGCAAGATAAGTCAAAATGCTAGCTTCAAATGGCTTCTTGGCCAACATGCAACTTGTAGAGGATCTCAAGACCTTTAATTTGAGTGGTGGAAGACATCAAGGAGATTTATAGAACTCAAGTTATGGTCCTTGCAAGTTACAGGTCATCTGAGGTGTCTGAAATTTTGTCTGTGAAAGTGACTTGACTTCCAAGCAATTTTTACCCCTCAAGGAGATTTCAAATGAATTCTTGGTCAACATAAGAATTGTTCCTCATTGTCTTAGCTTTCTAGAATGGTATAGCATGCCCTCATATGATGTGTGGAACTCAACTTATGGTCTTGACAAGCAAAGGGTGTTTTGGGCATTTGTGAATTACAGGTCATTTTAACCTATGTTCAAAACTCATACAAGGAGGCCTCAAATGGAAAAACTTACAACATCAAACTTGCTCCAAATGACATTTTGAGTCTAGAAAGAAGGTCACAAATTGTTGGAAAAGCTCATAACATGAAGTTGCATGATTGGTCCAAATTTGAACTAAAATGGCTTATAATTTGAATAAAGTCAAAGTGAAAAATGGTTTGAGAGATTTATAAATCCAAATGGAGACTTCCAATATATGATTTTGAATGGAAAAGACATTATAAGAACAATGGTTCAAACACTTTTTTGAGCTTAGTGGAAAAAATCAAAGTTATTCATGGTTACTTGCATTTGAAGAAACATTTCAAAAATCAACCAATGTGGAATGCAAGGGAATATGGCAAGATGGTTCTAGAAAGTTCATGTGAGCCCTATATATTCATGAAATCAGAATTGAGCAAGGGTTGGATTCATTTTTCACCAAAATTTCCCAAAGTTTTCTCATTCTTTCTCATTGCAATTCTCTCCAAATTTCCCAAAATCTTCATCAATTCTCATCAACATTGATCCTCCTACATTCAATCATCATCCTGGATCAGAATTGAATCAAAGATTTGGTGGTTAGAGCTCAATTTCGAGCACTTTCTTCAAGAACACACAAGCTGCAAATTCAGTTGGAACTCAAGATCCAGTGCAAGACTCCTCAAAGTGTTGCATACAGAATCAAGTAGTGCAATTGTAGATCAAGATCCACGCCTCAAAAGCCTCAGATCCACAAGTTTCATCATCATCCACAAGATTTCACACCAGGTGCATTTTCTCTGCCACAGCTTGATTTAGTTAGTTTAGCATGGTTTTGTTAGTTTAGATATGATGTAGGATGTTAGTAGAGCAATTAGGATGAGTTTGGAGTAGTTTAGTGATGATTGTTAGCAGGTTGTTAGAACTGTTTGGATCAAGAACTCGTAGGATCTTGCATGATAACCTTAGCTTGTTAGTTTAGAATGATCACCATTATGCATAGAGTAGATTAGTATAGGTTTGGTTGAGAATTGTTGTGATGCATCTCAGTGTATTTTCATGGAGTCAGAACTTGTCTCGATCGGGTTTATTGATTGGCTGAGTTTTAATGCAAACAAAGACCATAGACGTATAGAGGGAGAGATTTAGAGTGATTTTCATGTTTATATCGTGGTGTTTCATGGACTGTGGAGAGAGAACAGGTTGGTGGAAGTTGGTTCGTGCATGAGCATTCATGGCAGAAACCCTAGCTCTCATAGATTCAAGGAGGAAGACGAAATCGTGGCCATCCATCGTGTGTTAGACTTTGACTCAGAGCTTAGATCCTGTGGCTCTCATTTGATTCTGAATTTGGAGGGAAGTGTAGAAGCCCTAAACGCACCGTTTCATTAATTGAAACGGGCGGGCCTAAGTATGTTTTGCTAATCCCACCACCCCAATGCTGAGCCCACTATGTTTTGAACGTGATTTCATTCCTATTTTCACCCCCTGTGCTTTTTTTATTTTTCATTGTTGCTGACTTGTTCTGGGCCTGATATAACTTACTATGCGCACCCCACCACTGCCTGGCCCATCCAAATATAAACTGAGCGTGCTTGCTGAATAAACCCCCCTCCATTTCATTTCATTATATTCTTTTATTTTCTTTAATTTTTTTTTATGCACTTTCAAAAATTCATAATAAATAGATAAAAAATCATTTTTAATCCATTCTTTTTACATCATTTTCATTAGAATGTGTAGAAAATTGTCATTAAATAAAAATTGCATTTTATTTTTATTTGATATTTTTTCCATATTTTCTAAATAAATGTCATTTTAAATAGCTTCATTTCATGCATGATTTTGCTAATTTTTGTTCTATTAGATGCTTTCATATTTTTTGTCCATTCTTTTTAGGTTGTTTAGATGAGATATTGAACTTGTAGAAATAATTTAGTTCCCATTTTTAGGAATTAATTTTAGGTGCTTAATGTAGGCTTGAACAACATGAACAAATTAGGGTTTTTAGGTGATGACTTAAGAAGTTTGATTCTTTCCCTTAGGACTTAGGGTTTGACTAGTTTAGTTATGGGACTATAGGGGCTATGGGTAGTTATCAGATCCCTTAGAGAAAAGTCAGGATTCCCCTACTGCTATCAATATGCTGTGTATGCCTGATTGATTGGTGTGGTGTGCCCTCTGGGGATTATTGCTTGCTTGCTTGGGTATTGGGATTGTCTGGGGACTTGGGAGAGCTGAAGACTTGAGAAGATGGAGACCATTGGAGATCCAAAGATTGAAGATCAACTGCCAGAGTTGGAGAGGAGGTTCTTGCTAGCAGCTGCTGAGGAGACTAGGGCTTAGGAGCTAGGCAGAGCTCTAGGTTAGAAAGTTTGTTTCTCAAACATGGATTGCCTTGTCTGCATCCATTCTTCTCTGTGATTTAGAGTCTCTCTAAGACACTCACCCCCTTCCTTTGGAAGGCTTGGTGATAGTGTCTATGAGATAGAACTCTTGAGAGAAAATGTCTCTTGTGTTAGAAGCAGTCTGTTCACCACCCTTGGTAGTCAACTGATTGCTTAACACCCAATTCACTCTTGTGACTAATCCCTCATCCTGGAGGTTTGAGCTTGAAGAAAAGCCATTGCAGATAGAAGACTGATGATCAAAGCCCTTGCCTGAAGGTCATGAAGATGGAGATTGATGCTTGTTGAAGCCTGTAGCTGATTGGAGATTACTTGAAGCCAGATGTTGATTCAGAGCTGCTGATGCTGTTTCTTTTGCTGTTGTATTTCATTGTTGATGTATTGATTGGTTTTCTGGACTGTATTGTTTGCTGTTTACCCTGTTAGGTTGAAAGTGAAGCCCGTTCACTTTTGCCTATTGTTTTCTAGGTTCGAGGTTGAGTGGGACTCCCTTGCCTCGCTTGTACTGTTGCATCCATGCATTTTACTGCTGTATATATCTGATATTGTTTCTGTTTCTGCCTATCCCGTAGGATCTCTGTTTCTCTCTGTGCAAGAGAGGAGCATGATAGACACTAGGTCTTAACCCATGCATGATAACATTAGGTTAGTTTGATTCCCTTCGCAACCGTAGGTTAGAGTTCTGTCTCCTTCTCTCTCAAAACAAACAGAAAAACACATAAAGATTTCAAACACAATAAAAGACACTTCTTCCGTAACAGAATGCGAACTCATCAAAACGTCATTTTTGTCCGCTTGGACCGCTAATCAGAAAACCTTTTTTTTAGAAAGAATAAAATCAACCAAGACGAGCTTGTGTCTTCCGTGGCCCGAACTACGTTTGCTCTGATCTTCCATGCTGTGTGGAAGTACGTAGGCATAGGATGCGATATCCTAGCGAGAAACCTTCCCCTCCTTTCCCGTAGGTAGGCGAACTACGTTGACTCTGATTTCTCGTTCCAGTCGAGAATACGTAGGCATAAAGTGCGATACTTTGCCGAGTCATTTTTATTTTCATTTTATTTTCTTTTTTAACCCTTGACCTATAGTTTAGATAGAATAACAATCCATACCCGAAAACAAGCGTGGATCCCATCGAGTACGATGGACGTGAGGGGTGCTAATACCTTCCCCTTGCGTAACCGACTCCCGAATCCAGGTTTTGGTTGCAACGACCATACCTTTCCCGTGTTGTGCGAGGTTTACTCTGAGCGTTTCCTTTCCCTCCCGTGGGATAAATAACGCACGGTGGCGACTCTTCTGTTTAGCCGGCGCCGATTTTCGCAGTAGCGACACAAGGTCATCGCAACCATTGTCTGGATTCGGGAGTCGGTTACGCAAGGGGAAGGTATTAGCACCCCTCACGTCCGTCGTACTCGACGGGATCCACGCTTGTTTTCGGGTATGGATTGTTATTCTATCTAAACTATAGGTCAAGGGTTAAAAAGAAAATAAAATGAAAGTAAAATGACTCGGCAAAGTATCGCACTTTATGCCTACGTATTCTCGTCTGGAACGAGAAATCAGAGTCAACGTAGTTCGCCTACCTACGGGAAAGGAGGGGAAGGTTGCTCGCTAGGATATCGCATCCTATGCCTACGTACTTCCATACAGCATGAAAGATCAGAGCAAACGTAGTTCGGGCCACGTACGACACAAGCTTGTCTTGGTTAATTTTATTCCTTCTGAAAAAGGTTTTTCTGATTAACAGTCCAAGAGGACAAAAATGACGTCTTGATGAGTTCACATTCTTTTACGGAAGAAGTGTCTTTTATTGTGTTTGAAATCTTTATGTATTTTTCTGTTTGTTTTGAGAAAGAAAGAGACAGAACTCTAACCTACGGTTGCGAAGGGAAACAAACTATCCTAATGTTATCATGCATGGGTTAAGACCTAGTGTCTATCATGCTCCTCTCTTGCACAGAGAGAAACAGAGATCCTACGGGATAGGCAGAAACAGAAACAATACCAGATATATACAGTAAAGCAGTAAAATGCATGGATGCAACAGTACAAGCGAGGCAAGGGAGTCCCACTCAACCTCGAACCTAGAAAACAATAGGCAGAAGTGAACAGGATTCACTTTCAACCTAACAGGGTAAACAGCAAACAATACAGTCAGGAAAACCAGTCAATACATCAAGAAATGAAATACAGCAAAAATAAACATCCTTAGCAGCTCTGGATCAATATCTGGCTCCAAGTAATCTCCAATCAGCTACAGGCTTCAACAAGCATCAATCTCCATCTTCATGACCTTTAGGCAAGGGCTTTGATCATCATTCTTCCATCTGCAATGGCTTTTCTTCAAGTTCAAACCTCCAGGATGAGGGATTAGTCACAAGAGTGAATTGGGTGTTAAGCAATCAGTTGACTACCAAGGGTGGTGAACAGACTGCTTCTAACACAAAAGACATTTTCTCTCAAGAGTTCTATCTCTTAGACATTATCACCAATCCTTCCAAAGGAAGGGGGTGAGTGTCTTAGAGAGACTCTGAATCACAGAGAAGAATGGATGCAGACAAGGCAATCCATGTTTGAGAAACAAACTTTCTAACCTAGAGCTCTGCCTAGCTCCTAAACCCTAGTTCCTCAGCATCTGCTAACAAGAAACTCTTCTTCCACTCTGGATGTTGATCTTCACTCTCTGGATCTTCAATGGCTTTCATCTCCTCAAGTCTTCAGCTCTCCCAAGTCCCCAGACAATCCCAATACCCACACAAACAAGCAATAAACCCCAGAGGGCAAACCACACCAGTCAATCAGATAAACAGAGTATTGATAGCAGTAGGGGAATCCTGACTTTTTCTAAGGGATCTAATAACTACCCATAGCCCCTATAGTCCCATAACTAATCTAGTTAAACCCTAAATCCTAAGGGAAAGAATCAAACCTCCTAAGTCATCACCTAAAAAAACCCTAATTTTATCCATGTTGTTCACACCTACACTAAGCATCTAAATTTAATTTCTAAAAATGGGAACTAAATTGAATCTATAAGTTCAATATCTCATCTAAACAACCTAAAAAGAATGAACAAAAAAATATGAAAGTATCTAATAGAACAAAAATTAATAAAATCATGCATGAAATGAAACTATTTAGAATGCTATTTATTTAGAAAATATGGGAAAAATATGAAATAAAAATAAAATGCAATTTTTATTTTTTTATAATTTTCTAGACATCCTAAAGAAAATAATGCAAAAAGAATGAATTAAAAATGATTTTTTAGCTATTTATTATGAATTTTAGAAGATGCATAAAAAATTAAAGAAAATAAAAGAAAATAAAAATGGAATAAAATGGAGGGGGTGAGAATAGCAGGGAAGGCACGTTCAAAATAATGGGCCTATTAAAATGGGGGGTGTGGATAGCGCTCTGAGCCCAACCCCCCAATTAATGAAACGCAGCGTTTCAAATCTTTGAAGTTTCCCTCCGTTTCTGAATTTGAATGGGAGCCACACGATGAGATGATTAAGTCAAATGTTCTGGACGATCCAAGGGCACACAGTCATCGTCCCCAATTGAGCTAGGGTTTGCAGAAAAACCCTGATTCCATGCACAACCTTCAAGCTTCTCGTTCTCCCTCCACACGCCATGAAAACGCACGATGTAAAAAGCGAAATTCATCCACTTCTTCCCCTCTACAAGTCTATAACCATAGCTTACCTTAAAACTCACTCTATCAATCAACCCGATGAGAATAACAGTCATGCATCAACATTTTCATCTGCCATCAAGTGCTTCAATTCGTACCAAAACCTATCCTCATCTACTCTACATCTCATACTAGTCATTTTAGGCTGCAAAGAGAGGATTATCATGCTATATTCCAAGTGTTATGAACCTCAACAGAATTTGTGCACCGTGATCAAATCTCTCGAAACTTCCTCAAACTCATCCTATTCAGTCCTCTACCTTATCTTAACCATTTTACACTATCAAAAACCCTACCATGCTACCTAAGCCAAGCAAAATGAGCAGAGATACCAACCTGTTAAAAATGGAGAAACAGCTATGGAGATCTTCAATTCAATACTTGCAAGGACTGGAAATTAATCTACACACCAACACTTTGATTCTGTATGCAAATATTTGGGCTCAAACTCCTTGCATCATATGATTCCAATTTCTTGAACCTTGAATGATGAACTTTGTATGGCACTCTCCTTGACTGATTCAACCAAAATGAATGTGTGAATCACAAACTATGGATGACAGTGATGAGATTCAGATCAAGAATGATGAGAATTGGTGAGGGATTGAGGGAGTTTGAGAAGTTTATGCAAGAATGAAAAAATGTGGAAAACTTGAGATTTTGAGCAAATGGGAGCACCAACCCTTGCATGAACCAGCTTGCATGAATATATAGGTTGCATTAGAACCTCCTAGAACATTGGAGAACTTTCCCTTTACACTTTCCCTTCCAATTTGGATTATGTTACTTTTAATTCAAGCAACCATAGATAACTCACAAATCATGACCTAAGCTCAAAATTCCACTTTAGCCAATGTTTTTAGAATGCCTTTTCCATTCAAAATGACCTATAATTTTGCATCATTTGACCAAGATATGAAAAATACCATTTTTTAAGCCATTTCCCTTCATTAAATTCACCAATTTTGAAATCTTGTGCTATGGACATTTCCAATCTCTCATGGTCACTTTTCTAGACTCAAAATGTCATTTGGAGCAAGTTTGATGTTGTAAGTTTTTCCATTTGAAGCTTCCTTGTATGAGTTTTGGGCATAGGTTAAAATGACCTGTAATTCACAAATGACCAAAATACCCTTTGCTTGCCAAGACCATAAGTTGAGTTCCACACATCATATGAAGGCATACTATACCATTCTAGAAATCTAAGACAATGAGGAACAATTCTTATGTTGACCAGAAATTCATTTGAAATCTCCTTGAGGGGTAAAACTAGCTTGGAAGTCAAGCCACTTTCACAGACAAAATTTCAGATACCTCAGATGACCTGTAACTTGCAAGGACCATAACTTGAGTTCTATAAATCTCCTTGATGTCTTCCACCACTCAAATTAAAGGTCTTGAGATCCTCTACAAGTTTCATGTTGGCCAAGAAGCCATTTGAAGCTTTCATTTTGACTTATCTTGCTTGGAAATTTGACCTAAACTAGGGGATTTTACACAGAAACCCTAATTTAGAAACTCCTCTTCTCCTTGATTTCTCTTGATTTCTTCTTGGCATATCTCCATATCCTTCTTTATATGTCAAATGATGAACCCCACATCTCTCCAATAGACTTGAATGCCCTTTAAAATCAGTCAATTGACCTAGGGTTGACCTAGGGTTGACCCAGATGAAACCCTAGTTGACTGTCTTCAGCTGTAGTTCTTGTACTCTCATCAATGACTTGTTTTCTTCTCCAAATGACTTTCTAAGTCTCTCATAATGTCTAGATACTCTCCATGCCTTCAACTCACAGCTCACAACCCTCTTATTGACCCTCAGATACCCTCAGCTAGGAGATGGACTCAAGGCTTGATCTGCTGAACTCTCTGCTTTCAAATTCTTTCTTGATGACTTGACTGAGACCATAACCTCTTGATAGGCCTCTAGAGATGAGAATAATGGTTGGTCCCCTGTTGAATGACTTGCTATGCTTATGCTATGCAGATGGTTAGTCTATGTACATGACTCTATATGCAAATGCTAATGATATTGAAACATAAACCCAATGAATAAGGTTGGGCAAATTTTAGGGTGCAACAGCTGCCCCTATTCAAACGACTTGGACCCGATTGGATGAAAAGCCCGGAGCCTTCAGACGTTCGCGGTACGAGACGGTTGAATACTAGGAACCCAGAAATTTGCCAACCGCAGAAATAAACTGCACCACTGTTTGGGTAACGACATCCACTGCCTGGATCTGACTGTTTGCAACCCACTGATCTCGTGCGACCGTGCTGGGGATTGTCTTCATCGTTCTGAAGAGTATTCTGTCATAACAGATTGCTTGCTTGTCCATGTTAGGACTCTGTCTGTCATCAATACGAAGAAATCTCAACTAGAACCTGTCCACGTTAGGACTCCACTTGCTGTTAACCCAGAAAAATCTCGGCAACGCCGCTGGGGATAATTCATCTGTATTTCCATAAACTGGATCGTCCACGTTAGGGATAAAATTTTTCCACGTTAGGAGTAACATCTGTCCACGTTAGGAATAACATCGTCCACGTTAGGAGTAACATCTGTCCACGTTAGGAATCATCTCTTCTGCATCTGTCCACGTCATGACTACCCTTTCCACCTTTCCTCGTCAGAATGCAATCTTCTTTTTCCACGTAAGGAGAACCGTATCAATCTGTCCACGTAAGGACTCCAGTACCACTCAATATGTCCGCGTCAGGACTCCAATCTTTCCGCGTAAGGAATACAACTTTGGTTCTGAACCTGTCCACGTCAGGACTCAACTTTCCACGTAAGGAGTACATCATTCTCTTCCACGTAAGGAACATGCTTCCTTTCCAACGTTAGGAATACTTCTTCTTCTGAATCCGTCCACGTCAGGACTACACTTTCCACGTAAGGAATCTATTTTCTTCTTCCACGTTAGGAATAATAATTTCTTCGATTTGTCCACGTCAGGACACTGATCTCGTCTTAGTTTGTCCACGTTAGGACTCACACCTTTGTCTGATCTGTCCACGTCAGGACCCATGATTTGCCAACACAAAGAAAGATAACTGCTGAGAGGAACTGGTCCGCGTCAGGACGCCAACACAAAGAACACTCACTTTTGTCAACGTCATGACTTCCCATTTTACCAACTCCGAGAACCCGAATCTGTCCACGTTAGGACTAACACGCTTCACCAACCCGGGGAAATAAACCTGTCCACGTTAGGACGCCCACTTCTGAAGAAATCCCGTCAATATAGGGATAAGTTGTCCATGTCAGGACTTAGTTCTCCATTGATCCCCACCCACAAACTTCTTAGCACCGACGTGACAGCGACTTTGGGGCAGACTCTACTGGGGATATCTGGAAACCAAACTACCGGCTGCCTGTTCTGATGACCGGCGGTGGCCTCTGAAATTCTGATTCATGGAACCCCTGATGACAACTAACTCTGCTTGGGAATAAAGAGAAACTTATCCTGATATCTCTATGGGGAATACTGCCGAAACTGACATTATCATTGAATATCTCATGCCGAGATCTCGAGTGTTTGGTAGTTCATTTGAGCAAGTGCTCTCCCCCTGAACCGCTAGAGTACAGAAACTGCTTTAGCAAAATGAATGCTGAAGACAATGCCGACCCCGCCGGGGATAGCTAGATGCTACAGAATTATTCCCGCAAAATAAATGCTGGAAGGGTGAAGTCAACCATGCTGGGAAATTGGGAACTCAAACCAAACACCCTGTTGAGGTAAACCCCTGCTGGGGGATATAACTTTGCTGGGGAATAGCCGGCATGCCAAGTATGCTCGGACTTTCTGCTGGAGAGTGAACTAATATTACACGGTATCCTTGACAAAACAAATGACAGGACCCACCACCAACTCTACCGGGGAGAGTCTTGATCTCCGGGTTCCACCGGGAGGAAAGAACGTTTGCTGAAAAGATAGGACTCCGCTGGAGGAGAGTGAATGACCCTGCGGGGAAGTTTGAACCTGTCTGAATACCGCCTTACGATCTTGGAATCGTCAAACTCTACTGAGGGTGAATAACTTTTCTGGAGCATGTCCTTTGGGTAAGCTACGGCTAGCTGGGGAATTCTATCCTTCTTCAGGAAGAACATGCATGACCTGCGTGGAGATCAAGTCTTTCGTTATCGCAATCTTTTGATCATCTTCCTCGTATGGTTATGAAACCTGCAACAACACAAACAAGACACGACAAGCCTATGCAATCAAATCAATTCAGGTTAGTGACGTTATTTTCAGTTAATCCAAAGCTTTAGCAACTGTTGGCAAGGGCCAGTGACATTATACACACGCTAGTTTCATCAAACTTAGGCGTTAATCCAGCACAAAACAGTAAAGAACAGTGGCGAGTATCGAATAACGTATTTTTATTGATTGGGCCCCTGAATGGGCGGAGTTTTGTACACGGGATGTAACTCCTGAAATGAGGAAGCTACACAAAGCAAATATACACGTATATAAGTATGCACAAGAAGCATAAATATTGACAACTTAAATTTGTACACATGTCGGCAACGGGATGCAGATGAACACCACGAACTGATCCTCCCATGACTCGCCCGACCCTAATGCTTTCCCGGTGTCCCTACTTCTGAAGAGACTGTATCCGATAACTGATTCCTCAAACGTATTCTCCCGCATTAATACTTATCGCAATTATCAAATTCGGACCGCAGTCATTTGCTTTTCAAATCCCTAACTTTTGCGTGAACCGCCCTTTACGGGTTTTCAGTTCACCGGGATACCCTTTTTTGCCGAAGCCGCCCAGTGTAGGTTTTCAACTTCGCGGGTGTACATTTTTTTCAATTTTATCCCTAACTTTTGCCCGAACCTTTCATTCTGTTTTTGGTTCGCCAGGATGCCCTATTTTTGCCTGGACTCTCTTTTTCTGTCCAGCGGGTCTATTTTAAGCAAAATATTTTTTAACTGCGTCCGAATTCACAGGCGACGTGAAGTCTTCTCCGTCCATGGTGGACAACAACAGCGCTCCTCCTGAAAAGA
Organism: Lathyrus sativus; assembly: GCA_963859935.3. Taxonomy (NCBI): domain Eukaryota; kingdom Viridiplantae; phylum Streptophyta; class Magnoliopsida; order Fabales; family Fabaceae; genus Lathyrus; species Lathyrus sativus. The sequence goes on along the minus strand of OZ012738.1, from coordinate 377,524,224 downwards.
CTTTACTGACAACGTGTGGCCCTTCGTAGTTGGGGGTCCACTTGCCCCTGTGATCTGCTTGCGGCGGGAGAATCCTTTTCAGCACAAGGTCGCCCGTCTGAAAGCTTCGCGGATGTATCTTCTTGTCGTATGCTTTCTTCATTCGGCTCTGGTATAAACGACCGTATGCTAGAGAAGCTAGCCTCTTCTCATCCATCAAACTCAGTTGATTCAACCTGTCTTTCACCCATTCTGCCTCGTCTAGCTGAACGTCTCGCAATACCCTCAGAGAAGGGATCTCAACTTCCAATGGTAATACCGCTTCCATTCCGTATACTAACGAGAACGGGGTTGCCCCGGTTGATGTGCGTACCGTCGTACGATAACCGTGCAAAGCGAAAGGTAGCATCTCATGCCAATCCTTATAGGTCACCACCATTTTCTGAACGATCTTCTTGATATTCTTATTGGCCGCCTCGACAGCGCCATTCATCTTGGGTCGGTAAGGGGAGGAGTTGTGATGTTCGATCTTGAAATTCTGACAGAGCTCCTTCATCATTTTGTTGTTCAGGTTTGAACCGTTGTCCGTGATTATCCGCTCGGGGATCCCATATCGGCAGATGATATCTCTCTTGATGAATCTGGCCACCACTTGCTTCGTTACATTCGCGTAAGACGCCGCTTCCACCCACTTGGTGAAATAATCGATTGCTACTAGGATGAACCGGTGCCCATTAGAAGCCGTCGGCTCGATCTTTCCAATCATATTGATTCCCCACATCGAGAATGGCCATGGAGATGACATCACATTTAGAGGACTCGGAGGCACGTGTATCTTGTCAGCATAGATTTGGCACTTGTGACACTTCCTCGCAAACTTGAAACAATCAGTTTCCATAGTCATCCAGAAATAACCTGCCCGCAGCAGTTTTCTCGTCATAGCATGTCCACCCGCATGCGTGCCAAAGGTACCCTCGTGTATTTCCTCCATGAGCAGCTTTGCCTCTCTTTCGTCTACACAACGCAACAACACCAAGTCGTGGTTTCTTCTGTATAAGACGCCATCCGGATTCAAGTAGAAATTACCCGCTAACCTCCTGAGAGTCTTCTGATCTTGACTGGATGCCCCAGCCGGATACTCTTTATTCTTCAGGAAATTAAGGATATCGAAATACCATGGTTTGTCATCAGATGCTTCATCAATAGCAAATACATAAGCTGGCCTGTCAAGCCGAGAGATAATGATTCGAGGAGCCTCATTCCAGAAGTTGACCTTGTACATGGAAGACAAAGTGGCAAGGGCGTCAGCCATTTGATTTTCCGCCCTCGGTACGTGATGCAATTCAACCTTGTCGAAGAAAGGCAACAATATCCTTGCATAATTCATGTAATGTATCAAATTAGGCTGCCGTGTCTCCCATTCCCCTTTTATCTGATTCACTACCAAAGCTGAGTCTCCGTATACGTCTAAATTCTTGATTCGCAAATCAATGGCTTCTTCAAGCCCCATTATACAAGCTTCGTATTCGGCCTCATTGTTGGTAACGGCAAAGGTCAATCGGGCAGTAAACGGGATATGCGACCCGTGTGGCGTGGTGATGATTGCCCCTATTCCGCTACCGTAAGCATTCACAGCTCCGTCAAATATCATCTTCCATTTGGACCCCAACTCCGGTCCCTCGTCTGGCAACGGTTCTTCACAATCTTTCATCTTTAGGTACATGATATCCTCGTCAGGAAAATCAAACCTCATCGCTTGGTACTCTTCAATAGGCTGCTCCGCCAGATACTCAGACAGCACACTCCCCTTTATAGCCTTTTGCGAGACGTATTGAATATCATATTCAGTCAAGATCATCTGCCAACGGGCAATTCTACCTGACAACGCCTGCTTTTCAAATACATATTTGATAGGATCCATCTTCGAGATGAGCATGGTTGTATGATTCAGCATGTATTGCCTCAAACGCTTGGCGGCCCAGGCTAGCGCGCAACAAGTTTTCTCAAGCATTGAGTATCGAGATTCACAATCTGTAAACTTCTTACTCAGGTAATAGATCGCATGCTCTTTCCTCTCCGTCTCGTCGTGTTGACCGAGAACACAACCCATGCTTCCCTCAAGAACCGTCAAATACATTATCAAGGGTCTACCTGCCACTGGGGGTATTAAAATCGGAGGCTCCTGCAAATACTGCTTTATTTTATCGAACGCCTTTTGACAATTTTCGTTCCACGTTACAGCTTGATCTTTCTTCAAGAGCTTGAATAACGGTTCATACGTGGCAGTTAGGTGAGATATGAACCGGGCGATGTAGTTCAATCTTCCTAAAAACCCGCGCACCTCTTTCTCTGTTTTAGGCGTCGGCATTTCTTGAATTGCTTTTATTTTAGCAGGATCGACCTCTATTCCTCTTTCGCTTACGATAAACCCCAGGAGCTTACCCGATCTCACCCCGAAGGTGCATTTGTTAGGATTCAGCCTCAGCCTGAACTTCCTAAGCCTTTTAAATAACTTCAGCAGATTCACCAGATGCTCTTTCTCCGTCTGGGATTTGGCAATCATATCGTCAACATAGACTTCGATCTCTTTATGCATCATGTCATGAAAAAGAGTCGTCATCGCACGCTGATATGTTGCCCCAGCATTTTTCAAACCGAAGGGCATCACTTTGTAACAAAATGTTCCCCAAGGCGTTATGAAAGTAGTCTTCTCCATATCCTCTGGCGCCATTTTAATCTGATTATAGCCTGAAAAGCCATCCATGAAGGAGAATACAGAGTATTGAGCGGTATTATCAACTAACACGTCAATATGAGGAAGTGGGAAATCGTCTTTTGGGCTTGCTTTATTCAAATCTCTATAATCTACGCACATTCGAACCTTGCCATCTTTCTTTGGCACCGGTACGATGTTAGCAACCCACGAGGGATACTTTGTCACAGCCAGGAAACCAGCGTCCCACTGTTTCTGAACTTCCTCTTTGATCTTCATTGCCATATCTGGTCGAGTTCTGCGAAGCTTTTGTTTGACCGGCGGGCAATCTTCTTTCAGTGGCAGGCGATGCACAACCATGTCTGTATCGAGCCCTGGCATATCCTCATACGACCAAGCGAATACATCACTATACTCTTGGAGCATTTCAACCAGTCTTCGCTTGATATCACTCTGCAGTGCGGCTCCGATACGAATATTTTTCTCAACCCCTTCCGACCCCAAGTTGATAATTTCGATGACCTCGTCATGAGGCAGAATGGCTCTTTCCTCTTGCTTCACTAACCAAGACAGTTCTTCAGGAACGTCGCTATCTTCGACAACCTCTTCTTCGGCCTGGAATACCGGGTGATCGAAGTAGGGACGAGTCATAGGTGGTTCAAGGGTGTCATCTGAAAATGTTATCCTGCAAAAGGAATGGTTAAGTGCTTCAAAATGCGTATAAAGCGAATAACCACGTTGCCATTTTATTGAAAAATATAAAACAAGAAAGACAGGGATCACAGTATTTGCACATGAAAAAAAACGCCATTTATTTAATGATTAACACGCAATGTTTATAATAACACAGCCCTAAGCAAATCCTGATGCCCCGGGCGAGACATCAGATTATTCAACAATTAATAAAGCAAAGCATTACTGTTTAAAAGTCACTGGAACAAGCTCCTGAATAGACCAGTTGCACAGTCCTTGTCCTGGCGTGCTTGGCTGAATCCAGGCATCCATATCACAGTCGCTGTCTCCTTCATCAGACTCCGAAGCAGCATTGACAGTTTCATGACACACCCCACTGGCAGAGATGGTGATTGGCTTCCTGAAACGGGGGGCCCCCACGGAAGGAGTTGATGACGACGGTTGGTACCCCAGCCCGAACCGGTCCATCTTCACAGGGATGTCCAGCACTTTGCCCCAGCCCTTGGCTTCTCCTGCTTCCACTAGTGCTTGAGCTTCCTTATACGATGAGACAGCTATCTCTGGCACTTTGCTCGGCCCGGGACCTTTGTCCTTGATGAGCAAACCTTCGAATGCCTGGCATGGCGTTTCATGGATCTCTCCGTCGACTTCCACATATTTAAATGAAGATAAATGGCTGACCAGGATGTCCTCCTCGCCGCACACGGTGACTACGCTGTCTCCGACCATGTACTTTAACTTCTGATGTAGGGTGGACGTGACTGCCCCCGCCCCATGAATCCAAGGTCTTCCAAGCAAGCAGCTGTACGCAGGCTGTATATCCATGATATAAAACTCAGTTGCAAACACCTCCGGCCCCACCTGTAGAGGCAATGTGATCGATCCAAAGACTGTTCTCCGCGTGCCGTCAAACGCTCTGACTACCAAGTCGCTGGGTGTGCACAAGATTCCTCTAACATCCAACTTCATCATCGCCTTCTTGGGCAACACATTCAAAGATGATCCGGTGTCAACCAATACGTGGGACATTACCGATCCTCTACACTCAACAGATACGTGTAATGCCATATTATGATCTCTCCCTTTCGGAGTCAAGTCAAAATCGGTAAAACCCAAGCTGTGGCCTGCATTCACATGTGCCAATACCCCTTCTAGCTGATTTACGGAGACGTCTTGGGGTACAAAAGAGGTATCCAGGACTTTCAGCAAAGCATTTCTGTGAGCTTCCGAACACAACAGCAAGGACAGGATAGATATTTTGGACGGTGTCTGCTGCAGATGCTCCACAATCTTATAATCACTTTTTCGAATCAAGCGCATGAACTCTTCTACATCCTTCGATGCTGCTTCTTTTTCACTTGCTTGCACCGGAACATTTTCAACCACTTTCCCTTTTCCTTTCGCTAGTCTTTCAGCCTCCACTTCAGGGGATATAAAGATCCTGCCACTCCTTGTCATGCCTCCTGAGCCGACAACATTATCCACATTCTCAGCTGGCTGCTTATTAACATCAATTTTTATCCCGTCACAATATACTTCCAACCCATATGACCATGGGACTGCTTTCGTGTTCTCGTACGGGATTGGCCCGGCCTTAGTTATGGTGATCGGTGGTCGCTGAGCTGGTGCTGCAATAGTGATCGTCTTCCGAGGAATCGTTACCGTGGCCACATCACTCCGATTATCCACTACTGCCCCTGCGGGCTCGTCAGTTGCCGCTCGATCAAACTGTAATATGCCCTCATCAATTAAAGCCTGAATGCCTTTCTTCAGATCCTCGCACCCCCCAGCTAGGGTCCAACAGTCTAAGCAATACTCATTACATCCTGGGTAAACACCTCCTTGTAACAGTCGACTCTTTATCTCGCTCAGCGGCGTCTTCAAATCATCGACATTCATAATCAGATTCAAACCTTCCTCAGTCAGAACGGCGTTTGCCCCATGATTAGGCATGGGTTTCTGGACTATATTCGGACCTGCCGTTCCGAAATTGATAGTCTTGTTGTCCAAAAGATCCTGCACAACGTGCTTAAAAGCATGGCAACCTTCTATATCGTGACCCGGGGCTCCAGAATGAAACTCGCAGTGTCTGCTTGCATCGTAGCCAAACGGGGGAGCTCCCGTTATTGGTGCCAGAGTTCTTTTCTCTACCAGATTCAATCCCAACAATGTCTGCAACAAATCGGCATATGTCGAGGGAGGCTTCTCAAACACTCTTCTTGGTTTACTACCCTGGAATCTTCGCTGAGCTTGCTGTGCCCCTTGCTGAGGCTGCTGCTGCTGTTGCATTGGTTGCTGCTGAACCGGTTGTTGTTGCTGGAGTGGTTGTTGTTGATACGGGATAGTAACACTCGCCACCTGCTGCGGCTGACGATATTGACCTCGTCCCCTGCCTCGGCCCCGGCCTCGGCCTCCAAATACTGCGCTTGCCTCGCCCTGACGGCGCCCACCATAAGCTTTCCTATTACTGCCAGATGCAGTTGATTCCTCGACTTGGAACTTTCCTTGCTTAATGTTACGTTCAATCTTTTCTCCCATTAGAATCAGGTCTGAAAAACTGGCCAGGGACGTATGAAACAGCATGTCATGAAACAGCCCTGTGAATGTGCCGACAAACATGTCATTCATTTCCTTATCTTCCACCGGAGGACGGACCCTGGCAGCCATATCGCGCCACCTTTGCGCGTACTCCTTAAAGCTCTCCCCCTTCCTTTGCGACAGCCCCGCCAACTGGACCCGATTGGGCGCCAAGTCGCTGTTATACTTGTAGTGAGCTACGAACGCCTCCGCCAATTGCTTCCATGTCTTGATGTCAGTTGGCTCCAACCCCATGTACCACTCTAGGGAAGGGCCCGACAGACTATCCTGAAAGAAATGCATTAGCATTCTTTCATCGGTTGAGTATGCAGACATCTTTCTGTAATAAGCTCGTACATGCACTTTCGGACATGTGTCTCCTTTATACTTATCGAACGCAGGAGCTTTGAACTTAATTGGCACCCTCAAGCCAGGTACCAAGCCCATTGTTGCCATGTCCAAACCCACAGCACTTTGGTTTAGGACTCCCTTCATCTGCTCTTCCAGCATTCTAATCTTTTGGGAATCATCCATCGGCCCTTCAAAACCTCCTCCGGAGAAGGCGTCTTCCTGCTGATCTTCTTGCCACATACCATTTCCAGCCCCGTACCCATCGTATCCATTATTACGTCCTGCTCTGATCTGGTTCATTCCCGGACCTCGGCCTCTGTTGCCGTACCCTTGAACACCTCCAGCAGGACCAAAAGCCATAAATCCAGTGCCGTTTCCGTTTCCAAAGCCTCCGTAACCCTGATTGGTCGCGCCATAACCGTCTGGCCCAAAGCCTTGAGCATTAAAGCCATACTTCCCAGCGTTATCGAATCCCTGATCGTTGAATCCGAATCCAGTATTGACAAAGCCATTGCCTCCTAGATTATCTCCCAAATTGACATCACCCAGCCCAACATTATGGACAGCAGTCTCATTCCCCACTCCGACGTTACCATTCACAGCAGCGGTAGCGTTGTTGATATTGGCAGCAGGTGTATTGACTACAGGCGGAGCCACTGGCGTGGGAGTACCGTCTCCATGAACAGTATCGACCCGTACAGACTGATGATCTTCATTACCATGACCAGCGTTTCGGGCCAACAGAGGCTGGACCATGGCCTGCAAATTCTCCTGCCCTTTTGCTATAGCTTCCATGGTCTGCATGAAGAGAGCGAGCTTCTCGCGCACATCTTGCATCTCGTTCTGCATTTGATCCATGATCCTTCGACAGTTAGTGCGGGTAGAATAGCGGTGCGGATGCTGATCTGCAATCCTGAAAAGTACCTGTTAAAGCAGGAAGTAAGACACTATTCAAAGATTACCTGTAATGCAATATGAATGCAATGCAATGTGTCTGTGCATTAGGGAAATTCATTCCCCCAGTTCTAGTGTGAAGGTGCCAGTGCGGTGACAATGTTGACAATAGGAATATCGGAGCTGAATCATAGAAAGCCTCATATATTGCTGAGAAAATCAATAAGCCGGGAGTACAATATTACTGAGAGTACAATAAGAAGGCATGACCTCAACCAACAATCCTGGTGATGGTCAGCACTATGCAAATAAAGCATACAAGTTACTATATGAAATGGTCAAATCCTCCCAAAGGTCTGGTACTCCTCCATCAACTTCTTGGTCTCCGGATGGCTTGGTCGATCAAGCAGCCATTCAACAAGCTGGTTTCTCCTCTTAAGGACACGGCGTACGTCTTCAGCAGTTTCTTCCCATGTGGCTTCCCCGAAGCAGTCTTCTAACTTTCGCTTCTGAGACACCGCTTCATCTCTGGATTTGATTGCCTTGTTCAGTGCATGCTGGACACTATACCGGGTCATTACTTCTTCCTCACACTTCTTGATGCTAGACTTCAACTTCTCTTCGAGGTCGGAGATTTGCTGCTTCAGCTTATCTTCTCTCATCTTATTGTTGGTGAGAGTAGCGTTCCAAGTCTTATTGCAAGAGGAGATTTCTCGGTGTGCTGCGTCGAGCGCCTTCTTTTTGGCTTCCAGCATGTCATGGGAGCTTCTGAACTCTTGCCCCAGACGTTCGCGCTTTTTCTTTTCCTCGGTCAACTCAGCCCCTAACCTGTTCAACAGCTCGATCTGTTGTTGGAAAGCATATACGGCCTTGTTTTTCTCACTGCGTACTTGAGCTAGCTCTTGCTCTAACCCTTCGTTGATCTTCATCAAGGCTTCTTTTTCTCTCACAATTTGCTCATAGACTTCCCTAGAAACAGTAGTTGGCTCCGCTACCGGAATGGGAACAAGAATTGGTGCGTCTGGAAACGGCATCCTCAACTGACTAGCCCTCTCCTGAATCCAAACTCTATAAGGTGCATAGGCCTGACAGTCATTCTTTCCTAACAACGGCTTCCCTCTGCGGTTAATACGCGTCCAGGCATGGTGCAACTTGGCTAATAATTCTCCCTTCAAATCACCTGTGAAGTACAGAGATTCTTGTACTTCTTCCTCCTGAGGTGGATTCTTCAGTGCATATCCGAACTGGCGAATGAGTAGAGAAGGGTTGTAATTGATACACCCTTTTCTTCCTATCAACGGCACATTAGGGTACCCAGAACAACTGAAGATGAGCTCAGATCCCAACAGGTCTCGATCAAACCACTCCATATCTTCCGACGATAGCCTCATCAGGCGCTCTGGCCAACCAGCTAGGACTGTAGTCTCTGCAACAGACCTTCTCTTAGGAAGGTGACTCTCAAACCACCTACTCAACAAGGGTACACACAGATGAACATTCTTCCCTCTTCCCTTCTCATTCTTGTAATGCAGTGAGTGGTAGAAATCTCCGAGTAAGGTAGGTACAGGATTACCAGCGGCAAACAAGTAGAAGGCGTCGAAGTCCACAAAATCCGGTATGTTGGGAAACAAAACTATGCCATAAATGCACAAAGCCAACACAGCATTGAAAGCAACCCAGCACCCGCTCTTAGCGTACTCCTGGGCTTTACCAACTAAGAATTGGAGTGAGAAGCCTGGAACTCCACGGGAGACAGTAGTCACAAGTTCAGAAGCATCAATATGCAAGGCTTTTGCCAAATCCTCCGGCTTGGGTTTGGCGTCATAATGAATGAATGGAACCTGGTTCTGCACGGGCAGCTCAACATACTCAGCGTATTCCTCCAGGGTTGGTCCCATAATAAAGTCAGAGAACGTAAAGCACCTCAAAGCAGGGTCGTAGAATTGCATCAAAGCATACAGCCCATCTAACTCTACCTCTGTAGGCTTGCACACCAATCTCAGTAGTCTACCATAGCTCATCCGGAAGCTCCTACGAACACCCTCATCAGCAAGAGAGATCAACCCAAGTAGAGGAACAATATCAGGCGTAGGCAATTTGTAAGCAACCGTTCTCCTTAAGCTAGTCATGATCAAACACTCAGAAGTCTGGGCACTAGAACTAGGGAAATGCAAATGCGCCTGCAGCACAGACACACGTTAGTGAAATGCAAATGGTAATGGATATGCAGTGATGCAATGCAAGTAACATGCAACAGGGACCAAAGCTGTAGCTGAATAGCCTGAACCCAATCAAGAAAGGTCTCAGATAGACCATCCAGAAGTCCTCAAGCCCTGGTCTCAGATATACCTCAAACAAAGCTCCAATATTGGTCTCTGATAGACCCCATAATCATAACCTGAATGGTCTCTGGCAGACCTCAGATCATATCCCCCACTGGTCTCTGACAGACCTCAGAACACATCTCCAAATAGTCTCTGACAGACCTCGGAACACACCAACTGGTCTCTGACAGACCTTAGAACCCTCCATAAATATCCAAGATCCTGATCAACAAACCGGTGGTCTGAAGGTCTAGTTACCTGCATAACCCTGAATCCCCTCACAGGTGGGTGGCCCTATAACTGGCACAAGGTACGGCATCCTATGCGGTCGTCGGCGTCACAGACTTTCAAGGTTGATGATACGATTCCCAGAAGGAGTGGCATCATCAATCCCTGAAGAGGCCTCACTTAGCCAACTTCCAAATGATCGGTCCCCAGAGTCGACAATCCAACTAACCAGCAACCCACGCCAACCAAAGGAAGGGGCAGGAGGCCAACCAGAGGAACCTCGTCTGAGTGTAGATTTCATGGGACACCAAAGCAAGCAAAGCAAGCGGGCGCCCACTAATTTCTACTCTAATTCTAGGTGCACTCAAGCCCAGGTCCGGCTTATCTCACTCAATATCAGAACACCCGTCACACCCCAGATACAGCAATAATAATCAATATATAAAGCTGAAAAATAGAAGGTTAGAAATATAAAATAACTCCATACAAAATCCTCGACGGGAAAACAAGCGTTAGGATTGACTCTCTCAAGGGACGTTGGATCCCAAATGCATAAGAACCATCGCAGTCCTTAGCAGCCAGGGGACGTTGGGTCCCCAGCAGAGTCGCCAGCTGTCGCTACTGCGAAAATCGGCGCCGGCTGAACAGAAGAGTCGCCACCTTTCGTTATTTATCCCTCGGAGCGGGAAAGGAAACGATCGGAAAAACCTGACGAAAAAAGGTAAGACAAGGTCATCGCAACCATTGTCTGGATTCGGGAGTCGGTTACGCAAGGGGAAGGTATTAGCACCCCTCACGTCCGTCGTACTCGACGGGATCCACGCTTGTTTTTGGGTATGGATTGTTATTCTATCTAAACTATAGGTCAAGGGTTAAAAAGAAAATAAAATGAAAGTAAAATGACTCGGCAAAGTATCGCACTTTATGCCTACGTATTCTCGTCTGGAACGAGAAATCAGAGTCAACGTAGTTCGCCTACCTACGGGAAAGGAAGGGAAGGTTGCTCGCTAGGATATCGCATCCTATGCCTACGTACTTCCATACAGCATGAAAGATCAGAGCAAACGTAGTTCGGGCCACGTACGACACAAGCTTGTCTTGGTTAATTTTATTCCTTCTGAAAAAGGTTTTTCTGATTAACAGTCCAAGAGGACAAAAATGACGTCTTGATGAGTTCACATTCTTTTACGGAAGAAGTGTCTTTTATTGTGTTTGAAATCTTTATGTATTTTTCTGTTTGTTTTGAGAAAGAAAGAGACAGAACTCTAACCTACGGTTGCAAAGGGAAACAAACTATCCTAATGTTATCATGCATGGGTTAAGACCTAGTGTCTATCATGCTCCTCTCTTGCACAGAGAGAAACAGAGATCCTACGGGATAGGCAGAAACAGAAACAATACCAGATATATACAGTAAAGCAGTAAAATGCATGGATGCAACAGTACAAGCGAGGCAAGGGAGTCCCACTCAACCTCGAACCTAGAAAACAATAGGCAGAAGTGAACAGGATTCACTTTCAACCTAACAGGGTAAACAGCAAACAATACAGTCAGGAAAACCAGTCAATACATCAAGAAATGAAATACAGCAAAAATAAACATCCTTAGCAGCTCTGGATCAATATCTGGCTCCAAGTAATCTCCAATCAGCTACAGGCTTCAACAAGCATCAATCTCCATCTTCATGACCTTTAGGCAAGGGCTTTGATCATCATTCTTCCATCTGCAATGGCTTTTCTTCAAGTTCAAACCTCCAGGATGAGGGATTAGTCACAAGAGTGAATTGGGTGTTAAGCAATCAGTTGACTACCAAGGGTGGTGAACAGACTGCTTCTAACACAAAAGACATTTTCTCTCAAGAGTTCTATCTCTTAGACATTATCACCAAGCCTTCCAAAGGAAGGGGGTGAGTGTCTTAGAGAGACTCTGAATCACAGAGAAGAATGGATGCAGACAAGGCAATCCATGTTTGAGAAACAAACTTTCTAATCTAGAGCTCTGCCTAGCTCCTAAACCCTAGTTCCTCAGCATCTGCTAACAAGAAACTCTTCTTCCACTCTGGATGTTGATCTTCACTCTCTGGATCTTCAATGGCTTTCATCTCCTCAAGTCTTCAGCTCTCCCAAGTCCCCAGACAATCCCAATACCCACACAAACAAGCAATAAACCCCAGAGGGCAAACCACACCAGTCAATCAGATAAACAGAGTATTGATAGCAGTAGGGGAATCCTGACTTTTTCTAAGGGATCTAATAACTACCCATAGCCCCTATAGTCCCATAACTAATCTAGTTAAACCCTAAATCCTAAGGGAAAGAATCAAACCTCCTAAGTCATCACCTAAAAAAACCCTAATTTTATCCATGTTGTTCACACCTACACTAAGCATCTAAATTTAATTTCTAAAAATGGGAACTAAATTGAATCTATAAGTTCAATATCTCATCTAAACAACCTAAAAAGAATGAACAAAAAAATATGAAAGTATCTAATAGAACAAAAATTAATAAAATCATGCATGAAATGAAACTATTTAGAATGCTATTTATTTAGAAAATATGGGAAAAATATGAAATAAAAATAAAATGCAATTTTTATTTTTTTATAATTTTCTAGACATCCTAAAGAAAATAATGCAAAAAGAATGAATTAAAAATGATTTTTTAGCTATTTATTATGAATTTTAGAAGATGCATAAAAAATTAAAGAAAATAAAAGAAAATAAAAATGGAATAAAATGGAGGGGGTGAGAATAGCAGGGAAGGCACGTTCAAAATAATGGGCCTATTAAAATGGGGGGTGTGGATAGCGCTCTGAGCCCAACCCCCCAATTAATGAAACGCAGCGTTTCAAATCTTTAAAGTTTCCCTCCGTTTCTGAAATTGAATGGGAGCCACACGATGAGATGATTAAGTCAAATGTTCTGGACGATCCAAGGGCACACAGTCATCGTCCCCAATTGAGCTAGGGTTTGCAGAAAACCCTGATTCCATGCACAACCTTCAAGCTTCTCGTTCTCCCTCCACACGCCATGAAAACGCACGATGTAAAAAGCGAAATTCATCCACTTCTTCCCCTCTACAAGTCTATAACCATAGCTTACCTTAAAACTCACTCTATCAATCAACCCGATGAGAATAACAGTCATGCATCAACATTTTCATCTGCCATCAAGTGCTTCAATTCGTACCAAAACCTATCCTCATCTACTCTACATCTCATACTAGTCATTTTAGGCTGCAAAGAGAGGATTATCATGCTATATTCCAAGTGTTATGAACCTCAACAGAATTTGTGCACCGTGATCAAATCTCTCGAAACTTCCTCAAACTCATCCTATTCAGTCCTCTACCTTATCTTAACCATTTTACACTATCAAAAACCCTACCATGCTACCTAAGCCAAGCAAAATGAGCAGAGATACCAACCTGTTAAAAATGGAGAAACAGCTATGGAGATCTTCAATTCAATACTTGCAAGGACTGGAAATTAATCTACACACCAACACTTTGATTCTGTATGCAAATATTTGGGCTCAAACTCCTTGCATCATATGATTCCAATTTCTTGAACCTTGAATGATGAACTTTGTATGGCACTCTCCTTGACTGATTCAACCAAAATGAATGTGTGAATCACAAACTATGGATGACAGTGATGAGATTCAGATCAAGAATGATGAGAATTGGTGAGGGATTGAGGGAGTTTGAGAAGTTTATGCAAGAATGAAAAAATGTGGAAAACTTGAGATTTTGAGCAAATGGGAGCACCAACCCTTGCATGAACCAGCTTGCATGAATATATAGGTTGCATTAGAACCTCCTAGAACATTGGAGAACTTTCCCTTTACACTTTCCCTTCCAATTTGGATTATGTTACTTTTAATTCAAGCAACCATAGATAACTCACAAGTCATGACCTAAGCTCAAAATTCCACTTTAGCCAATGTTTTTAGAATGCCTTTTCCATTCAAAATGACCTATAATTTTGCATCATTTGACCAAGATATGAAAAATACCATTTTTTAAGCCATTTTCCTTCATTAAATTCACCAATTTTGAAATCTTGTGCTATGGACATTTCCAATCTCTCATGGTCACTTTTCTAGACTCAAAATGTCATTTGGAGCAAGTTTTATGTTGTAAGTTTTTCCATTTGAAGCTTCCTTGTATGAGTTTTGGGCATAGGTTAAAATGACCTGTAATTCACAAATGACCAAAATACCCTTTGCTTGCCAAGACCATAAGTTGAGTTCCACACATCATATGAAGGCATACTATACCATTATAGAAAGCTAAGACAATGAGGAACAATTCTTATGTTGACCAGAAATTCATTTGAAATCTCCTTGAGGGGTAAAACTAGCTTGGAAGTCAAGCCACTTTCACAGACAAAATTTCAGATACCTCAGATGACCTGTAACTTGCAAGGACCATAACTTGAGTTCTATAAATCTCCTTGATGTCTTCCACCACTCAAATTAAAGGTCTTGAGATCCTCTACAAGTTTCATGTTGGCCAAGAAGCCATTTGAAGCTTTCATTTTGACTTATCTTGCTTGGAAATTTGACCTAAACTAGGGGATTTTACACAGAAACCCTAATTTAGAAACTCCTCTTCTCCTTGATTTCTCTTGATTTCTTCTTGGCATATCTCCATATCCTTCTTTATATGTCAAATGATGAACCCCACATCTCTCCAATAGACTTGAATGCCCTTTAAAATCAGTCAATTGACCTAGGGTTGACCTAGGGTTGACCCAGATGAAACCCTAGTTGACTGTCTTCAGCTGTAGTTCTTGTACTCTCATCAATGACTTGTTTTCTTCTCCAAATGACTTTCTAAGTCTCTCATAATGTCTAGATACTCTCCATGCCTTCAACTCACAGCTCACAACCCTCTTATTGACCCTCAGATACCCTCAGCTAGGAGATGGACTCAAGGCTTGATCTGCTGAACTCTCTGCTTTCAAATTCTTTCTTGATGACTTGACTGAGACCATAACCTCTTGATAGGCCTCTAGAGATGAGAATAATGGTTGGTCCCCTGTTGAATGACTTGCTATGCTTATGCTATGCAGATGGTTAGTCTATGTACATGACTCTATATGCAAATGCTAATGATATTGAAACATAAACCCAATGAATAAGGTTGGGCAAATTTTAGGGTGCAACAGCTGCCCCTATTCAAACGACTTGGACCCGATTGGATGAAAAGCCCGGAGCCTTCAGACGTTCGCGGTACGAGACGGTTGAATACTAGGAACCCAGAAATTTGCCAACCGCAGAAATAAACTGCACCACTGTTTGGGTAACGACATCCACTGCCTGGATCTGACTGTTTGCAACCCACTGATCTCGTGCGACCGTGCTGGGGATTGTCTTCATCGTTCTGAAGAGTATTCTGTCATAACAGATTGCTTGCTTGTCCATGTTAGGACTCTGTCTGTCATCAATACGAAGAAATCTCAACTAGAACCTGTCCACGTTAGGACTCCACTTGCTGTTAACCCAGAAAAATCTCGGCAACGCCGCTGGGGATAATTCATCTGTATTTCCATAAACTGGATCGTCCACGTTAGGGATAAAATTTTTCCACGTTAGGAGTAACATCTGTCCACATTAGGAATAACACCGTCCACGTTAGGAGTAACATCTGTCCACGTTAGGAATCATCTCTTCTGCATCTGTCCACGTCATGACTACCCTTTCCACCTTTCCTCGTCAGAATGCAATCTTCTTTTTCCACGTAAGGAGAACCGTATCAATCTGTCCACGTAAGGACTCCAGTACCACTCAATATGTCCGCGTCAGGACTCCAATCTTTCCGCGTAAGGAATACAACTTTGGTTCTGAACCTGTCCACGTCAGGACTCAACTTTCCACGTAAGGAGTACATCATTCTCTTCCACGTAAGGAACATGCTTCCTTTCCAACGTTAGGAATACTTCTTCTTCTGAATCCGTCCACGTCAGGACTACACTTTCCACGTAAGGAATCTATTTTCTTCTTCCACGTTAGGAATAATAATTTCTTCGATTTGTCCACGTCAGGACACTGATCTCGTCTTAGTTTGTCCACGTTAGGACTCACACCTTTGTCTGATCTGTCCACGTCAGGACCCATGATTTGCCAACACAAAGAAAGATAACTGCTGAGAGGAACTGGTCCGCGTCAGGACGCCAACACAAAGAACACTCACTTTTGTCAACGTCATGACTTCCCATTTTACCAACTCCGAGAACCCGAATCTGTCCACGTTAGGACTAACACGCTTCACCAACCCGGGGAAATAAACCTGTCCACGTTAGGACGCCCACTTCTGAAGAAATCCCGTCAATATAGGGATAAGTTGTCCATGTCAGGACTTAGTTCTCCATTGATCCCCACCCACAAACTTCTTAGCACCGACGTGACAGCGACTTTGGGGCGGACTCTACTGGGGATATCTGGAAACCAAACTACCGGCTGCCTGTTCTGATGACCGGCGGTGGCCTCTGAAATTCTGATTCATGGAACCCCTGATGACAACTAACTCTGCTTGGGAATAAAGAGAAACTTATCCTGATATCTCTGTGGGGAATACTGCCGAAACTGACATTATCATTGAATATCTCATGCCGAGATCTTGAGTGTTTGGTAGTTCATTTGAGCAAGTGCTCTCCCCCTGAACCGCTAGAGTACAGAAACTGCTTTAGCAAAATGAATGCTGAAGACAATGCCGACCCCGCCGGGGATAGCCAGATGCTACAGAATTATTCCCGCAAAATAAATGCTGGAAGGGTGAAGTCAACCATGCTGGGAAATTGGGAACTCAAACCAAACACCCTGTTGAGGTAAACCCCTGCTGGGGGATATAACTTTGCTGGGGAATAGCCGGCATGCCAAGTATGCTTGGACTTTCTGCTGGAGAGTGAACTAATATTACACGGTATCCTTGACAAAACAAATGACAGGACCCACCACCAACTCTACCGGGGAGAGTCTTGATCTCCGGGTTCCACCGGGAGGAAAGAACGTTTGCTGAAAAGATAGGACTCCGCTGGAGGAGAGTGAATGACCCTGCGGGGAAGTTTGAACCTGTCTGAATACCGCCTTACGATCTTGGAATCGTCAAACTCTACTGAGGGTGAATAACTTTTCTGGAGCATGTCCTTTGGGTAAGCTACGGCTAGCTGGGGAATTCTATCCTTCTTCAGGAAGAACATGCATGACCTGCGTGGAGATCAAGTCTTTCGTTATCGCAATCTTTTGATCATCTTCCTCGTATGGTTATGAAACCTGCAACAACACAAACAAGACACGACAAGCCTATGCAATCAAATCAATTCAGGTTAGTGACGTTATTTTCAGTTAATCCAAAGCTTTAGCAACTGTTGGCAAGGGCCAGTGACATTATACACACGCTAGTTTCATCAAACTTAGGCGTTAATCCAGCACAAAACAGTAAAGAACAGTGGCGAGTATCGAATAACGTATTTTTATTGATTGGGCCCCTGAATGGGCGGAGTTTTGTACACGGGATGTAACTCCTGAAATGAGGAAGCTACACAAAGCAAATATACACGTATATAAGTATGCACAAGAAGCATAAATATTGACAACTTAAATTTGTACACATGTCGGCAACGGGATGCAGATGAACACCACGAACTGATCCTCCCATGACTCGCCCGACCCTAATGCTTTCCCGGTGTCCCTACTTCTGAAGAGACTGTATCCGATAACTGATTCCTCAAACGTATTCTCCCGCATTAATACTTATCGCAATTATCAAATTCGGACCGCAGTCATTTGCTTTTCAAATCCCTAACTTTTGCGTGAACCGCCCTTTACGGGTTTTCAGTTCACCGGGATACCCTTTTTTGCCGAAGCCGCCCAGTGTAGGTTTTCAACTTCGCGGGTGTACATTTTTTTCAATTTTATCCCTAACTTTTGCCCGAACCTTTCATTCTGTTTTTGGTTCGCCAGGATGCCCTATTTTTGCCTGGACTCTCTTTTTCTGTCCAGCGGGTCTATTTTAAGCAAAATATTTTTTAACTGCGTCCGAATTCACAGGCGACGTGAAGTCTTCTCCGTCCATGGTGGACAACAACAACGCTCCTCCTGAAAAGACTTTACTGACAACGTGTGGCCCTTCGTAGTTGGGGGTCCACTTGCCCCTGTGATCTGCTTGCGGCGGGAGAATCCTTTTCAGCACAAGGTCGCCCGTCTGAAAGCTTCGCGGATGTATCTTCTTGTCGTATGCTTTCTTCATTCGGCTCTGGTACAAACGACCGTATGCTAGAGAAGCTAGCCTCTTCTCATCCATCAAACTCAGTTGATTCAACCTGTCTTTCACCCATTCTGCCTCGTCTAGCTGAACGTCTCGCAATACCCTCAGAGAAGGGATCTCAACTTCCAATGGTAATACCGCTTCCATTCCGTATACTAACGAGAACGGGGTTGCCCCGGTTGATGTGCGTACCGTCGTACGATAACCGTGCAAAGCGAAAGGTAGCATCTCATGCCAATCCTTATAGGTCACCACCATTTTCTGAACGATCTTCTTGATATTCTTATTGGCCGCCTCGACAGCGCCATTCATCTTGGGTCGGTAAGGGGAGGAGTTGTGATGTTCGATCTTGAAATTCTGACAGAGCTCCTTCATCATTTTGTTGTTCAGGTTTGAACCGTTGTCCGTGATTATCCGCTCGGGGATCCCATATCGGCAGATGATATCTCTCTTGATGAATCTGGCCACCACTTGCTTCGTTACATTCGCGTAAGACGCCGCTTCCACCCACTTGGTGAAATAATCGATTGCTACTAGGATGAACCGGTGCCCATTAGAAGCCGTCGGCTCGATCTTTCCAATCATATCGATTCCCCACATCGAGAATGGCCATGGAGATGACATCACATTTAGAGGACTCGGAGGCACGTGTATCTTGTCAGCATAGATTTGGCACTTGTGACACTTCCTCGCAAACTTGAAACAATCAGTTTCCATAGTCAGCCAGAAATAACCTGCCCGCAGCAGTTTTCTCGTCATAGCATGTCCACCCGCATGCGTGCCAAAGGTACCCTCGTGTATTTCCTCCATGAGCAGCTTTGCCTCTCTTTCGTCTACACAACGCAACAACACCAAGTCGTGGTTTCTTCTGTATAAGACGCCATCCGGATTCAAGTAGAAATTACCCGCTAACCTCCTGAGAGTCTTCTGATCTTGACTGGATGCCCCAACCGGATACTCTTTATTCTTCAGGAAATTAAGGATATCGAAATACCATGGTTTGTCATCAGATGCTTCATCAATAGCAAATACATAAGCTGGCCTGTCAAGCCGAGAGATAATGATTCGAGGAGCCTCATTCCAGAAGTTGACCTTGTACATGGAAGACAAAGTGGCAAGGGCGTCAGCCATTTGATTTTCCGCCCTCGGTACGTGATGCAATTCAACCTTGTCGAAGAAAGGCAACAATATCCTTGCATAATTCATGTAATGTATCAAATTAGGCTGCCGTGTCTCCCATTCCCCTTTTATCTGATTCACTACCAAAGCTGAGTCTCCGTATACGTCTAAATTCTTGATTCGCAAATCAATGGCTTCTTCAAGCCCCATTATACAAGCTTCGTATTCGGCCTCATTGTTGGTAACGGCAAAGGTCAATCGGGCAGTAAACGGGATATGCGACCCGTGTGGCGTGGTGATGATTGCCCCTATTCCGCTACCGTAAGCATTCACAGCTCCGTCAAATATCATCTTCCATTTGGACCCCAACTCCGGTCCCTCGTCTGGCAACGGTTCTTCACAATCTTTCATCTTTAGGTACATGATATCCTCGTCAGGAAAATCAAACCTCATCGCTTGGTACTCTTCAATAGGCTGCTCCGCCAGATACTCAGACAGCACACTCTCCTTTATAGCCTTTTGCGAGACGTATTGAATATCATATTCAGTCAAGATCATCTGCCAACGGGCAATTCTACCTGACAACGCCTGCTTTTCAAATACATATTTGATAGGATCCATCTTCGAGATGAGCATGGTTGTATGATTCAGCATGTATTGCCTCAAACGCTTGGCGGCCCAGGCTAGCGCGCAACAAGTTTTCTCAAGCATTGAGTATCGAGATTCACAATCTGTAAACTTCTTACTCAGGTAATAGATCGCATGCTCTTTCCTCTCCGTCTCGTCGTGTTGACCGAGAACACAACCCATGCTTCCCTCAAGAACCGTCAAATACATTATCAAGGGTCTACCTGCCACTGGGGGTATTAAAATCGGAGGCTCCTGCAAATACTGCTTTATTTTATCGAACGCCTTTTGACAATTTTCGTTCCACGTTACAGCTTGATCTTTCTTCAAGAGCTTGAATAACGGTTCATACGTGGCAGTTAGGTGAGATATGAACCGGGCGATGTAGTTCAATCTTCCTAAAAACCCGCGCACCTCTTTCTCTGTTTTAGGCGTCGGCATTTCTTGAATTGCTTTTATTTTAGCAGGATCGACCTCTATTCCTCTTTCGCTTACGATAAACCCCAGGAGCTTACCCGATCTCACCCCGAAGGTGCATTTGTTAGGATTCAGCCTCAGCCTGAACTTCCTAAGCCTTTTAAATAACTTCAGCAGATTCACCAGATGCTCTTCCTCCGTCTGGGATTTGGCAATCATATCGTCAACATAGACTTCGATCTCTTTATGCATCATGTCATGAAAAAGAGTCGTCATCGCACGCTGATATGTTGCCCCAGCATTTTTCAAACCGAAGGGCATCACTTTGTAACAAAATGTTCCCCAAGGCGTTATGAAAGTAGTCTTCTCCATATCCTCTGGCGCCATTTTAATCTGATTATAGCCTGAAAAGCCATCCATGAAGGAGAATACAGAGTATTGAGCGGTATTATCAACTAACACGTCAATATGAGGAAGTGGGAAATCGTCTTTTGGGCTTGCTTTATTCAAATCTCTATAATCTACGCACATTCGAACCTTGCCATCTTTCTTTGGCACCGGTACGATGTTAGCAACCCACGAGGGATACTTTGTCACAGCCAGGAAACCAGCGTCCCACTGTTTCTGAACTTCCTCTTTGATCTTCATTGCCATATCTGGTCGAGTTCTGCGAAGCTTTTGTTTGACCGGCGGGCAATCTTCTTTCAGTGGCAGGCGATGCACAACCATGTCTGTATCGAGCCCTGGCATATCCTCATACGACCAAGCGAATACATCACTATACTCTTGGAGCATTTCAACTAGTCTTCGCTTGATATCACTCTGCAGTGCGGCTCCGATACGAATATTTTTCTCAACCCCTTCCGACCCCAAGTTGATAATTTCGATGACCTCGTCATGAGGCAGAATGGCTCTTTCCTCTTGCTTCACTAACCAAGACAGTTCTTCAGGAACGTCGCTATCTTCGACAACCTCTTCTTCGGCCTGGAATACCGGGTGATCGAAGTCGGGACGAGTCATAGGTGGTTCAAGGGTGTCATCTGAAAATGTTATCCTGCAAAAGGAATGGTTAAGTGCTTCAAAATGCGTATAAAGCGAATAACCACGTTGCCATTTTATTGAAAAATATAAAACAAGAAAGACAGGGATCACAGTATTTGCACATGAAAAAAAACGCCATTTATTTAATGATTAACACGCAATGTTTATAACAACACAGCCCTAAGCAAATCCTGATGCCCCGGGCGAGACATCAGATTATTCAACAATTAATAAAGCAAAGCATTACTGTTTAAAAGTCACTGGAACAAGCTCCTGAATAGACCAGTTGCACAGTCCTTGTCCTGGCGTGCTTGGCTGAATCCAGGCATCCATATCACAGTCGCTGTCTCCTTCATCAGACTCCGAAGCAGCATTGACAGTTTCATGACACACCCCACTGGCAGAGATGGTGATTGGCTTCCTGAAACGGGGGGCCCCCACGGAAGGAGTTGATGACGACGGTTGGTACCCCAGCCCGAACCGGTCCATCTTCACAGGGATGTCCAGCACTTTGCCCCAGCCCTTGGCTTCTCCTGCTTCCACTAGTGCTTGAGCTTCCTTATACGATGAGACAGCTATCTCTGGCACTTTGCTCGGCCCGGGACCTTTGTCCTTGATGCGCAAACCTTCGAATGCCTGGCATGGCGTTTCGTGGATCTCTCCGTCGACTTCCACATATTTAAATGAAGATAAATGGCTGACCAGGATGTCCTCCTCGCCGCACACGGTGACTACGCTGTCTCCGACCATGTACTTTAACTTCTGATGTAGGGTGGACGTGACTGCCCCCGCCCCATGAATCCAAGGTCTTCCAAGCAAGCAGCTGTACGCAGGCTGTATATCCATGATATAAAACTCAGTTGCAAACACCTCCGGCCCCACCTGTAGAGGCAATGTGATCGATCCAAAGACTGTTCTCCGCGTGCCGTCAAACGCTCTGACTACCAAGTCGCTGGGTGTGCACAAGATTCCTCTAACATCCAACTTCATCATCGCCTTCTTGGGCAACACATTCAAAGATGATCCGGTGTCAACCAATACGTGGGACATTACCGATCCTCTACACTCAACAGATACGTGTAATGCCATATTATGATCTCTCCCTTTCGGAGTCAAGTCAAAATCGGTAAAACCCAAGCTGTGGCCTGCATTCACATGTGCCAATACCCCTTCTAGCTGATTTACGGAGACGTCTTGGGGTACAAAAGAGGTATCCAGGACTTTCAGCAAAGCATTTCTGTGAGCTTCCGAACACAACAGCAATGACAGGATAGATATTTTGGACGGTGTCTGCTGCAGATGCTCCACAATCTTATAATCACTTTTTCGAATCAAGCGCATGAACTCTTCTACATCCTTCGATGCTGCTTCTTTTTCACTTGCTTGCACCGGAACATTTTCAACCACTTTCCCTTTTCCTTTCGCTAGTCTTTCAGCCTCCACTTCAGGGGATATAAAGATCCTGCCACTCCTTGTCATGCCTCCTGAGCCGACAACATTATCCACATTCTCAGCTGGCTGCTTATTAACATCAATTTTTATCCCGTCACAATATACTTCCAACCCATATGACCATGGGACTGCTTTCGTGTTCTCGTACGGGATTGGCCCGACCTTAGTTATGGTGATCGGTGGTCGCTGAGCTGGTGCTGCAATAGTGATCGTCTTCCGAGGAATCGTTACCGTGGCCACATCACTCCGATTATCCACTACTGCCCCTGCGGGCTCGTCAGTTGCCGCTCGATCAAACTGTAATATGCCCTCATCAATTAAAGCCTGAATGCCTTTCTTCAGATCCTCGCACCCCCCAGCTAGGGTCCAACAGTCTAAGCAATACTCATTACATCCTGGGTAAACACCTCCTTGTAACAGTCGACTCTTTATCTCGCTCAGCGGCGTCTTCAAATCATCGACATTCATAATCAGATTCAAACCTTCCTCAGTCAGAACGGCGTTTGCCCCATGATTAGGCATGGGTTTCTGGACTATATTCGGACCTGCCGTTCCGAAATTGATAGTCTTGTTGTCCAAAAGATCCTGCACAACGTGCTTAAAAGCATGGCAACCTTCTATATCGTGACCCGGGGCTCCAGAATGAAACTCGCAGTGTCTGCTTGCATCGTAGCCAAACGGGGGAGCTCCCGTTATTGGTGCCAGAGTTCTTTTCTCTACCAGATTCAATCCCAACAATGTCTGCAACAAATCGGCATATGTCGAGGGAGGCTTCTCAAACACTCTTCTTGGTTTACTACCCTGGAATCTTCGCTGAGCTTGCTGTGCCCCTTGCTGAGGCTGCTGCTGCTGTTGCATTGGTTGCTGCTGAACCGGTTGTTGTTGCTGGAGTGGTTGTTGTTGATACGGGATAGTAACACTCGCCACCTGCTGCGGCTGACGATATTGACCTCGTCCCCTGCCTCGGCCCCGGCCTCGGCCTCCAAATACTGCGCTTGCCTCGCCCTGACGGCGCCCACCATAAGCTTTCCTATTACTGCCAGATGCAGTTGATTCCTCGACTTGGAACTTTCCTTGCTTAATGTTACGTTCAATCTTTTCTCCCATTAGAATCAGGTCTGAAAAACTGGCCAGGGACGTATGAAACAGCATGTCATGAAACAGCCCTGTGAATGTGCCGACAAACATGTCATTCATTTCCTTATCTTCCACCGGAGGACGGACCCTGGCAGCCATATCGCGCCACCTTTGCGCGTACTCCTTAAAGCTCTCCCCCTTCCTTTGCGACAGCCCCGCCAACTGGACCCGATTGGGCGCCAAGTCGCTGTTATACTTGTAGTGAGCTACGAACGCCTCCGCCAATTGCTTCCATGTCTTGATGTCAGTTGGCTCCAACCCCATGTACCACTCTAGGGAAGGGCCCGACAGACTATCCTGAAAGAAATGCATTAGCATTCTTTCATCGGTTGAGTATGCAGACATCTTTCTGTAATAAGCTCGTACATGCACTTTCGGACATGTGTCTCCTTTATACTTATCGAACGCAGGAGCTTTGAACTTAATTGGCACCCTCAAGCCAGGTACCAAGCCCATTGTTGCCATGTCCAAACCCACAGCACTTTGGTTTAGGACTCCCTTCATCTGCTCTTCCAGCATTCTAATCTTTTGGGAATCATCCATCGGCCCTTCAAAACCTCCTCCGGAGAAGGCGTCTTCCTGCTGATCTTCTTGCCACATACCATTTCCAGCCCCGTACCCATCGTATCCATTATTACGTCCTGCTCTGATCTGATTCATTCCCGGACCTCGGCCTCTGTTGCCGTACCCTTGAACACCTCCAGCAGGACCAAAAGCCATAAATCCAGTGCCGTTTCCGTTTCCAAAGCCTCCGTAACCCTGATTGGTCGCGCCATAACCGTCTGGCCCAAAGCCTTGAGCATTAAAGCCATACTTCCCAGCGTTATCGAATCCCTGATCGTTGAATCCGAATCCAGTATTGACAAAGCCATTGCCTCCTAGATTATCTCCCAAATTGACATCACCCAGCCCAACATTATGGACAGCAGTCTCATTCCCCACTCCGACGTTACCATTCACAGCAGCGGTAGCGTTGTTGATATTGGCAGCAGGTGTATTGACTACAGGCGGAGCCACTGGCGTGGGAGTACCGTCTCCATGAACAGTATCGACCCGTACAGACTGATGATCTTCATTACCATGACCAGCGTTTCGGGCCAACAGAGGCTGGACCATGGCCTGCAAATTCTCCTGCCCTTTTGCTATAGCTTCCATGGTCTGCATGAAGAGAGCGAGCTTCTCGCGCACATCTTGCATCTCGTTCTGCATTTGATCCATGATCCTTCGACAGTTAGTGCGGGTAGAATAGCGGTGCGGATGCTGATCTGCAATCCTGAAAAGTACCTGTTAAAGCAGGAAGTAAGACACTATTCAAAGATTACCTGTAATGCAATATGAATGCAATGCAATGTGTCTGTGCATTAGGGAAATTCATTCCCCCAGTTCTAGTGTGAAGGTGCCAGTGCGGTGACAATGTTGACAATAGGAATATCGGAGCTGAATCATAGAAAGCCTCATATATTGCTGAGAAAATCAATAAGCCGGGAGTACAATATTACTGAGAGTACAATAAGAAGGCATGACCTCAACCAACAATCCTGGTGATGGTCAGCACTATGCAAATAAAGCATACAAGTTACTATATGAAATGGTCAAATCCTCCCAAAGGTCTGGTACTCCTCCATCAACTTCTTGGTCTCCGGATGGCTTGGTCGATCAAGCAGCCCTTCAACAAGCTGGTTTCTCCTCTTAAGGACACGGCGTACGTCTTCAGCAGTTTCTTCCCATGTGGCTTCCCCGAAGCAGTCTTCTAACTTTCGCTTCTGAGACACCGCTTCATCTCTGGATTTGATTGCCTTGTTCAGTGCATGCTGGACACTATACCGGGTCATTACTTCTTCCTCACACTTCTTGATGCTAGACTTCAACTTCTCTTCGAGGTCGGAGATTTGCTGCTTCAGCTTATCTTCTCTCATCTTATTGTTGGTGAGAGTAGCGTTCCAAGTCTTATTGCAAGAGGAGATTTCTCGGTGTGCTGCGTCGAGCGCCTTCTTTTTGGCTTCCAGCATGTCATGGGAGCTTCTGAACTCTTGCCCCAGACGTTCGCGCTTTTTCTTTTCCTCGGTCAACTCAGCCCCTAACCTGTTCAACAGCTCGATCTGTTGTTGGAAAGCATATACGGCCTTGTTTTTCTCACTGCGTACTTGAGCTAGCTCTTGCTCTAACCCTTCGTTGATCTTCATCAAGGCTTCTTTTTCTCTCACAATTTGCTCATAGACTTCCCTAGAAACAGTAGTTGGCTCCGCTACCGGAATGGGAACAAGAATTGGTGCGTCTGGAAACGGCATCCTCAACTGACTAGCCCTCTCCTGAATCCAAACTCTATAAGGTGCATAGGCCTGACAGTCATTCTTTCCTAACAACGGCTTCCCTCTGCGGTTAATACGCGTCCAGGCATGGTGCAACTTGGCTAATAATTCTCCCTTCAAATCACCTGTGAAGTACAGAGATTCTTGTACTTCTTCCTCCTGAGGTGGATTCTTCAGTGCATATCCGAACTGGCGAATGAGTAGAGAAGGGTTGTAATTGATACACCCTTTTCTTCCTATCAACGGCACATTAGGGTACCCAGAACAACTGAAGATGAGCTCAGATCCCAACAGGTCTCGATCAAACCACTCCATATCTTCCGACGATAGCCTCATCAGGCGCTCTGGCCAACCAGCTAGGACTGTAGTCTCTGCAACAGACCTTCTCTTAGGAAGGTGACTCTCAAACCACCTACTCAACAAGGGTACACACAGTTGAACATTCTTCCCTCTTCCCTTCTCATTCTTGTAATGCAGTGAGTGGTAGAAATCTCCGAGTAAGGTAGGTACAGGATTACCAGCGGCAAACAAGTAGAAGGCGTCGAAGTCCACAAAATCCGGTATGTTGGGAAACAAAACTATGCCATAAATGCACAAAGCCAACACATCATTGAAAGCAACCCAGCACCCGCTCTTAGCGTACTCCTGGGCTTTACCAACTAAGAATTGGAGTGAGAAGCCTGGAACTCCACGGGAGACAGTAGTCACAAGTTCAGAAGCATCAATATGCAAGGCTTTTGCCAAATCCTCCGGCTTGGGTTTGGCGTCATAATGAATGAATGGAACCAGGTTCTGCACGGGCAGCTCAACATACTCAGCGTATTCCTCTAGGGTTGGTCCCATAATAAAGTCAGAGAACGTAAAGCACCTCAAAGCAGGGTCGTAGAATTGCATCAAAGCATACAGCCCATCTAACTCTACCTCTGTAGGCTTGCACACCAATCTCAGTAGTCTACCATAGCTCATCCGGAAGCTCCTACGAACACCCTCATCAGCAAGAGAGATCAACCCAAGTAGAGGAACAATATCAGGCGTAGGCAATTTGTAAGCAACCGTTCTCCTTAAGCTAGTCATGATCAAACACTCAGAAGTCTGGGCACTAGAACTAGGGAAATGCATATGCGCCTGCAGCACAGACACACGTTAGTGAAATGCAAATGGTAATGGATATGCAGTGATGCAATGCAAGTAACATGCAACAGGGACCAAAGCTGTAGCTGAATAGCCTGAACCCAATCAAGAAAGGTCTCAGATAGACCATCCAGAAGTCCTCAAGCCCTGGTCTCAGATATACCTCAAACAAAGCTCCAATATTGGTCTCTGATAGACCCCATAATCATAACCTGAATGGTCTCTGGCAGACCTCAGATCATATCCCCCACTGGTCTCTGACAGACCTCAGAACACATCTCCAAATAGTCTCTGACAGACCTCGGAACACACCAACTGGTCTCTGACAGACCTTAGAACCCTCCATAAATATCCAAGATCCTGATCAACAAACCGGTGGTCTGAAGGTCTAGTTACCTGCATAACCCTGAATCCCCTCACAGGTGGGTGGCCCTATAACTGGCACAAGGTACGGCATCCTATGCGGTCGTCGGCGTCACAGACTTTCAAGGTTGATGATACGATTCCCAGAAGGAGTGGCATCATCAATCCCTGAAGAGGCCTCACTTAGCCAACTTCCAAATGATCGGTCCCCAGAGTCGACAATCCAACTAACCAGCAACCCACGCCAACCAAAGGAAGGGGCAGGAGGCCAACCAGAGGAACCTCGTCTGAGTGTAGATTTCATGGGACACCAAAGCAAGCAAAGCAAGCGGGCGCCCACTAATTTCTACTCTAATTCTAGGTGCACTCAAGCCCAGGTCCGGCTTATCTCACTCAATATCAGAACACCCGTCACACCCCAGATACAGCAATAATAATCAATATATAAAGCTGAAAAATAGAAGGTTAGAAATATAAAATAACTCCATACAAAATCCTCGACGGGAAAACAAGCGTTAGGATTGACTCTCTCAAGGGATGTTGGATCCCAAATGCATAAGAACCATCGCAGTCCTTAGCAGCCAGGGGACGTTGGGTCCCCAGCAGAGTCGCCAGCTGTCGCTACTGCGAAAATCGGCGCCGGCTGAACAGAAGAGTCGCCACCTTTCGTTATTTATCCCTCGGAGCGGGAAAGGAAACGATCGGAAAAACCTGACGAAAAAAGGTAAGACAAGGTCATCGCAACCATTGTCTGGATTCGGGAGTCGGTTACGCAAGGGGAAGGTATTAGCACCCCTCACGTCCGTCGTACTCGACGGGATCCACGCTTGTTTTTGGGTATGGATTGTTATTCTATCTAAACTATAGGTCAAGGGTTAAAAAGAAAATAAAATGAAAGTAAAATGACTCGGCAAAGTATCGCACTTTATGCCTACGTATTCTCGTCTGGAACGAGAAATCAGAGTCAACGTAGTTCGCCTACCTACGGGAAAGGAGGGGAAGGTTGCTCGCTAGGATATCGCATCCTATGCCTACGTACTTCCATACAGCATGAAAGATCAGAGCAAACGTAGTTCGGGCCACGTACGACACAAGCTTGTCTTGGTTAATTTTATTCCTTCTGAAAAAGGTTTTTCTGATTAACAGTCCAAGAGGACAAAAATGACGTCTTGATGAGTTCACATTCTTTTACGGAAGAAGTGTCTTTTATTGTGTTTGAAATCTTTATGTATTTTTCTGTTTGTTTTGAGAAAGAAAGAGACAGAACTCTAACCTACGGTTGCGAAGGGAAACAAACTATCCTAATGTTATCATGCATGGGTTAAGACCTAGTGTCTATCATGCTCCTCTCTTGCACAGAGAGAAACAGAGATCCTACGGGATAGGCAGAAACAGAAACAATACCAGATATATACAGTAAAGCAGTAAAATGCATGGATGCAACAGTACAAGCGAGGCAAGGGAGTCCCACTCAACCTCGAACCTAGAAAACAATAGGCAGAAGTGAACAGGATTCACTTTCAACCTAACAGGGTAAACAGCAAACAATACAGTCAGGAAAACCAGTCAATACATCAAGAAATGAAATACAGCAAAAATAAACATCCTTAGCAGCTCTGGATCAATATCTGGCTCCAAGTAATCTCCAATCAGCTACAGGCTTCAACAAGCATCAATCTCCATCTTCATGACCTTTAGGCAAGGGCTTTGATCATCATTCTTCCATCTGCAATGGCTTTTCTTCAAGTTCAAACCTCCAGGATGAGGGATTAGTCACAAGAGTGAATTGGGTGTTAAGCAATCAGTTGACTACCAAGGGTGGTGAACAGACTGCTTCTAACACAAAAGACATTTTCTCTCAAGAGTTCTATCTCTTAGACATTATCACCAATCCTTCCAAAGGAAGGGGTGAGTGTCTTAGAGAGACTCTGAATCACAGAGAAGAATGGATGCAGACAAGGCAATCCATGTTTGAGAAACAAACTTTCTAACCTAGAGCTCTGCCTAGCTCCTAAACCCTAGTTCCTCAGCATCTGCTAACAAGAAACTCTTCTTCCACTCTGGATGTTGATCTTCACTCTCTGGATCTTCAATGGCTTTCATCTCCTCAAGTCTTCAGCTCTCCCAAGTCCACAGACAATCCCAATACCCACAC
This sequence comes from Lathyrus sativus, assembly GCA_963859935.3. Taxonomy (NCBI): domain Eukaryota; kingdom Viridiplantae; phylum Streptophyta; class Magnoliopsida; order Fabales; family Fabaceae; genus Lathyrus; species Lathyrus sativus. The sequence continues at coordinate 377,494,441 of OZ012738.1, read as the reverse complement.
AAACAAGCAATAAACCCCAGAGGGCAAACCACACCAGTCAATCAGATAAACAGAGTATTGATAGCAGTAGGGGAATCCTGACTTTTTCTAAGGGATCTAATAACTACCCATAGCCCCTATAGTCCCATAACTAATCTAGTTAAACCCTAAATCCTAAGGGAAAGAATCAAACCTCCTAAGTCATCACCTAAAAAAACCCTAATTTTATCCATGTTGTTCACACCTACACTAAGCATCTAAATTTAATTTCTAAAAATGGGAACTAAATTGAATCTATAAGTTCAATATCTCATCTAAACAACCTAAAAAGAATGAACAAAAAAATATGAAAGTATCTAATAGAACAAAAATTAATAAAATCATGCATGAAATGAAACTATTTAGAATGCTATTTATTTAGAAAATATGGGAAAAATATGAAATAAAAATAAAATGCAATTTTTATTTTTTTATAATTTTCTAGACATCCTAAAGAAAATAATGCAAAAAGAATGAATTAAAAATGATTTTTTAGCTATTTATTATGAATTTTAGAAGATGCATAAAAAATTAAAGAAAATAAAAGAAAATAAAAATGGAATAAAATGGAGGGGGTGAGAATAGCAGGGAAGGCACGTTCAAAATAATGGGCCTATTAAAATGGGGGGTGTGGATAGCGCTCTGAGCCCAACCCCCCAATTAATGAAACGCAGCGTTTCAAATCTTTGAAGTTTCCCTCCGTTTCTGAAATTGAATGGGAGCCACACGATGAGATGATTAAGTCAAATGTTCTGGACGATCCAAGGGCACACAGTCATCGTCCCCAATTGAGCTAGGGTTTGCAGAAAAACCCTGATTCCATGCACAACCTTCAAGCTTCTCGTTCTCCCTCCACACGCCATGAAAACGCACGATGTAAAAAGCGAAATTCATCCACTTCTTCCCCTCTACAAGTCTATAACCATAGCTTACCTTAAAACTCACTCTATCAATCAACCCGATGAGAATAACAGTCATGCATCAACATTTTCATCTGCCATCAAGTGCTTCAATTCGTACCAAAACCTATCCTCATCTACTCTACATCTCATACTAGTCATTTTAGGCTGCAAAGAGAGGATTATCATGCTATATTCCAAGTGTTATGAACCTCAACAGAATTTGTGCACCGTGATCAAATCTCTCGAAACTTCCTCAAACTCATCCTATTCAGTCCTCTACCTTATCTTAACCATTTTACACTATCAAAAACCCTACCATGCTACCTAAGCCAAGCAAAATGAGCAGAGATACCAACCTGTTAAAAATGGAGAAACAGCTATGGAGATCTTCAATTCAATACTTGCAAGGACTGGAAATTAATCTACACACCAACACTTTGATTCTGTATGCAAATATTTGGGCTCAAACTCCTTGCATCATATGATTCCAATTTCTTGAACCTTGAATGATGAACTTTGTATGGCACTCTCCTTGACTGATTCAACCAAAATGAATGTGTGAATCACAAACTATGGATGACAGTGATGAGATTCAGATCAAGAATGATGAGAATTGGTGAGGGATTGAGGGAGTTTGAGAAGTTTATGCAAGAATGAAAAAATGTGGAAAACTTGAGATTTTGAGCAAATGGGAGCACCAACCCTTGCATGAACCAGCTTGCATGAATATATAGGTTGCATTAGAACCTCCTAGAACATTGGAGAACTTTCCCTTTACACTTTCCCTTCCAATTTGGATTATGTTACTTTTAATTCAAGCAACCATAGATAACTCACAAATCATGACCTAAGCTCAAAATTCCACTTTAGCCAATGTTTTTAGAATGCCTTTTCCATTCAAAATGACCTATAATTTTGCATCATTTGACCAAGATATGAAAAATACCATTTTTTAAGCCATTTTCCTTCATTAAATTCACCAATTTTGAAATCTTGTGCTATGGACATTTCCAATCTCTCATGGTCACTTTTCTAGACTCAAAATGTCATTTGGAGCAAGTTTGATGTTGTAAGTTTTTCCATTTGAAGCTTCCTTGTATGAGTTTTTGGCATAGGTTAAAATGACCTGTAATTCACAAATGACCAAAATACCCTTTGCTTGCCAAGACCATAAGTTGAGTTCCACACATCATATGAAGGCATACTATACCATTATAGAAAGCTAAGACAATTAGGAACAATTCTTATGTTGACCAGAAATTCATTTGAAATCTCCTTGAGGGGTAAAACTAGCTTGGAAGTCAAGCCACTTTCACAGACAAAATTTCAGATACCTCAGATGACCTGTAACTTGCAAGGACCATAACTTGAGTTCTATAAATCTCCTTGATGTCTTCCACCACTCAAATTAAAGGTCTTGAGATCCTCTACAAGTTTCATGTTGGCCAAGAAGCCATTTGAAGCTTTCATTTTGACTTATCTTGCTTGGAAATTTGACCTAAACTAGGGGATTTTACACAGAAACCCTAATTTAGAAACTCCTCTTCTCCTTGATTTCTCTTGATTTCTTCTTGGCATATCTCCATATCCTTCTTTATATGTCAAATGATGAACCCCACATCTCTCCAATAGACTTGAATGCCCTTTAAAATCAGTCAATTGACCTAGGGTTGACCTAGGGTTGACCCAGATGAAACCCTAGTTGACTGTCTTCAGCTGTAGTTCTTGTACTCTCATCAATGACTTGTTTTCTTCTCCAAATGACTTTCTAAGTCTCTCATAATGTCTAGATACTCTCCATGCCTTCAACTCACAGCTCACAACCCTCTTATTGACCCTCAGATACCCTCAGCTAGGAGATGGACTCAAGGCTTGATCTGCTGAACTCTCTGCTTTCAAATTCTTTCTTGATGACTTGACTGAGACCATAACCTCTTGATAGGCCTCTAGAGATGAGAATAATGGTTGGTCCCCTGTTGAATGACTTGCTATGCTTATGCTATGCAGATGGTTAGTCTATGTACATGACTCTATATGCAAATGCTAATGATATTGAAACATAAACCCAATGAATAAGGTTGGGCAAATTTTAGGGTGCAACAGCTGCCCCTATTCAAACGACTTGGACCCGATTGGATGAAAAGCCCGGAGCCTTCAGACGTTCGCGGTACGAGACGGTTGAATACTAGGAACCCAGAAATTTGCCAACCGCAGAAATAAACTGCACCACTGTTTGGGTAACGACATCCACTGCCTGGATCTGACTGTTTGCAACCCACTGATCTCGTGCGACCGTGCTGGGGATTGTCTTCATCGTTCTGAAGAGTATTCTGTCATAACAGATTGCTTGCTTGTCCATGTTAGGACTCTGTCTGTCATCAATACGAAGAAATCTCAACTAGAACCTGTCCACGTTAGGACTCCACTTGCTGTTAACCCAGAAAAATCTCGGCAACGCCGCTGGGGATAATTCATCTGTATTTCCATAAACTGGATCGTCCACGTTAGGGATAAAATTTTTCCACGTTAGGAGTAACATCTGTCCACATTAGGAATAACACCGTCCACGTTAGGAGTAACATCTGTCCACGTTAGGAATCATCTCTTCTGCATCTGTCCACGTCATGACTACCCTTTCCACCTTTCCTCGTCAGAATGCAATCTTCTTTTTCCACGTAAGGAGAACCGTATCAATCTGTCCACGTAAGGACTCCAGTACCACTCAATATGTCCGCGTCAGGACTCCAATCTTTCCGCGTAAGGAATACAACTTTGGTTCTGAACCTGTCCACGTCAGGACTCAACTTTCCACGTAAGGAGTACATCATTCTCTTCCACGTAAGGAACATGCTTCCTTTCCAACGTTAGGAATACTTCTTCTTCTGAATCCGTCCACGTCAGGACTACACTTTCCACGTAAGGAATCTATTTTCTTCTTCCATGTTAGGAATAATAATTTCTTCGATTTGTCCACGTCAGGACACTGATCTCGTCTTAGTTTGTCCACGTTAGGACTCACACCTTTGTCTGATCTGTCCACGTCAGGACCCATGATTTGCCAACACAAAGAAAGATAACTGCTGAGAGGAACTGGTCCGCGTCAGGACGCCAACACAAAGAACACTCACTTTTGTCAACGTCATGACTTCCCATTTTACCAACTCCGAGAACCCGAATCTGTCCACGTTAGGACTAACACGCTTCACCAACCCGGGGAAATAAACCTGTCCACGTTAGGACGCCCACTTCTGAAGAAATTCCGTCAATATAGGGATAAGTTGTCCATGTCAGGACTTAGTTCTCCATTGATCCCCACCCACAAACTTCTTAGCACCGACGTGACAGCGACTTTGGGGCGGACTCTACTGGGGATATCTGGAAACCAAACTACCGGCTGCCTGTTCTGATGACCGGCGGTGGCCTCTGAAATTCTGATTCATGGAACCCCTGATGACAACTAACTCTGCTTGGGAATAAAGAGAAACTTATCCTGATATCTCTGTGGGGAATACTGCCGAAACTGACATTATCATTGAATATCTCATGCCGAGATCTTGAGTGTTTGGTAGTTCATTTGAGCAAGTGCTCTCTCCCTGAACCGCTAGAGTACAGAAACTGCTTTAGCAAAATGAATGCTGAAGACAATGCCGACCCCGCCGGGGATAGCCAGATGCTACAGAATTATTCCCGCAAAATAAATGCTGGAAGGGTGAAGTCAACCATGCTGGGAAATTGGGAACTCAAACCAAACACCCTGTTGAGGTAAACCCCTGCTGGGGGATATAACTTTGCTGGGGAATAGCCGGCATGCCAAGTATGCTCGGACTTTCTGCTGGAGAGTGAACTAATATTACACGGTATCCTTGACAAAACAAATGACAGGACCCACCACCAACTCTACCGGGGAGAGTCTTGATCTCCGGGTTCCACCGGGAGGAAAGAACGTTTGCTGAAAAGATAGGACTCCGCTGGAGGAGAGTGAATGACCCTGCGGGGAAGTTTGAACCTGTCTGAATACCGCCTTACGATCTTGGAATCGTCAAACTCTACTGAGGGTGAATAACTTTTCTGGAGCATGTCCTTTGGGTAAGCTACGGCTAGCTGGGGAATTCTATCCTTCTTCAGGAAGAACATGCATGACCTGCGTGGAGATCAAGTCTTTCGTTATCGCAATCTTTTGATCATCTTCCTCGTATGGTTATGAAACCTGCAACAACACAAACAAGACACGACAAGCCTATGCAATCAAATCAATTCAGGTTAGTGACGTTATTTTCAGTTAATCCAAAGCTTTAGCAACTGTTGGCAAGGGCCAGTGACATTATACACACGCTAGTTTCATCAAACTTAGGCGTTAATCCAGCACAAAACAGTAAAGAACAGTGGCGAGTATCGAATAACGTATTTTTATTGATTGGGCCCCTGAATGGGCGGAGTTTTGTACACGGGATGTAACTCCTGAAATGAGGAAGCTACACAAAGCAAATATACACGTATATAAGTATGCACAAGAAGCATAAATATTGACAACTTAAATTTGTACACATGTCGGCAACGGGATGCAGATGAACACCACGAACTGATCCTCCCATGACTCGCCCGACCCTAATGCTTTCCCGGTGTCCCTACTTCTGAAGAGACTGTATCCGATAACTGATTCCTCAAACGTATTCTCCTGCATTAATACTTATCGCAATTATCAAATTCGGACCGCAGTCATTTGCTTTTCAAATCCCTAACTTTTGCGTGAACCGCCCTTTACGGGTTTTCAGTTCACCGGGATACCCTTTTTTGCCGAAGCCGCCCAGTGTAGGTTTTCAACTTCGCGGGTGTACATTTTTTTCAATTTTATCCCTAACTTTTGCCCGAACCTTTCATTCTGTTTTTGGTTCGCCAGGATGCCCTATTTTTGCCTGGACTCTCTTTTTCTGTCCAGCGGGTCTATTTTAAGCAAAATATTTTTTAACTGCGTCCGAATTCACAGGCGACGTGAAGTCTTCTCCGTCCATGGTGGACAACAACAACGCTCCTCCTGAAAAGACTTTACTGACAACGTGTGGCCCTTCGTAGTTGGGGGTCCACTTGCCCCTGTGATCTGCTTGCGGCGGGAGAATCCTTTTCAGCACAAGGTCGCCCGTCTGAAAGCTTCGCGGATGTATCTTCTTGTCGTATGCTTTCTTCATTCGGCTCTGGTACAAACGACCGTATGCTAGAGAAGCTAGCCTCTTCTCATCCATCAAACTCAGTTGATTCAACCTGTCTTTCACCCATTCTGCCTCGTCTAGCTGAACGTCTCGCAATACCCTCAGAGAAGGGATCTCAACTTCCAATGGTAATACCGCTTCCATTCCGTATACTAACGAGAACGGGGTTGCCCCGGTTGATGTGCGTACCGTCGTACGATAACCGTGCAAAGCGAAAGGTAGCATCTCATGCCAATCCTTATAGGTCACCACCATTTTCTGAACGATCTTCTTGATATTCTTATTGGCCGCCTCGACAGCGCCATTCATCTTGGGTCGGTAAGGGGAGGAGTTGTGATGTTCGATCTTGAAATTCTGACAGAGCTCCTTCATCATTTTTTTGTTCAGGTTTGAACCGTTGTCCGTGATTATCCGCTCGGGGATCCCATATCGGCAGATGATATCTCTCTTGATGAATCTGGCCACCACTTGCTTCGTTACATTCGCGTAAGACGCCGCTTCCACCCACTTGGTGAAATAATCGATTGCTACTAGGATGAACCGGTGCCCATTAGAAGCCGTCGGCTCGATCTTTCCAATCATATCGATTCCCCACATCGAGAATGGCCATGGAGATGACATCACATTTAGAGGACTCGGAGGCACGTGTATCTTGTCAGCATAGATTTGGCACTTGTGACACTTCCTCGCAAACTTGAAACAATCAGTTTCCATAGTCAGCCAGAAATAACCTGCCCGCAGCAGTTTTCTCGTCATAGCATGTCCACCCGCATGCGTGCCAAAGGTACCCTCGTGTATTTCCTCCATGAGCAGCTTTGCCTCTCTTTCGTCTACACAACGCAACAACACCAAGTCGTGGTTTCTTCTGTATAAGACGCCATCCGGATTCAAGTAGAAATTACCCGCTAACCTCCTGAGAGTCTTCTGATCTTGACTGGATGCCCCAACCGGATACTCTTTATTCTTCAGGAAATTAAGGATATCGAAATACCATGGTTTGTCATCAGATGCTTCATCAATAGCAAATACATAAGCTGGCCTGTCAAGCCGAGAGATAATGATTCGAGGAGCCTCATTCCAGAAGTTGACCTTGTACATGGAAGACAAAGTGGCAAGGGCGTCAGCCATTTGATTTTCCGCCCTCGGTACGTGATGCAATTCAACCTTGTCGAAGAAAGGCAACAATATCCTTGCATAATTCATGTAATGTATCAAATTAGGCTGTCGTGTCTCCCATTCCCCTTTTATCTGATTCACTACCAAAGCTGAGTCTCCGTATACGTCTAAATTCTTGATTCGCAAATCAATGGCTTCTTCAAGCCCCATTATACAAGCTTCGTATTCGGCCTCATTGTTGGTAACGGCAAAGGTCAATCGGGCAGTAAACGGGATATGCGACCCGTGTGGCGTGGTGATGATTGCCCCTATTCCGCTACCGTAAGCATTCACAGCTCCGTCAAATATCATCTTCCATTTGGACCCCAACTCCGGTCCCTCGTCTGGCAACGGTTCTTCACAATCTTTCATCTTTAGGTACATGATATCCTCGTCAGGAAAATCAAACCTCATCGCTTGGTACTCTTCAATAGGCTGCTCCGCCAGATACTCAGACAGCACACTCCCCTTTATAGCCTTTTGCGAGACGTATTGAATATCATATTCAGTCAAGATCATCTGCCAACGGGCAATTCTACCTGACAACGCCTGCTTTTCAAATACATATTTGATAGGATCCATCTTCGAGATGAGCATGGTTGTATGATTCAGCATGTATTGCCTCAAACGCTTGGCGGCCCAGGCTAGCGCGCAACAAGTTTTCTCAAGCATTGAGTATCGAGATTCACAATCTGTAAACTTCTTACTCAGGTAATAGATCGCATGCTCTTTCCTCTCCGTCTCGTCGTGTTGACCGAGAACACAACCCATGCTTCCCTCAAGAACCGTCAAATACATTATCAAGGGTCTACCTGCCACTGGGGGTATTAAAATCGGAGGCTCCTGCAAATACTGCTTTATTTTATCGAACGCCTTTTGACAATTTTCGTTCCACGTTACAGCTTGATCTTTCTTCAAGAGCTTGAATAACGGTTCATACGTGGCAGTTAGGTGAGATATGAACCGGGCGATGTAGTTCAATCTTCCTAAAAACCCGCGCACCTCTTTCTCTGTTTTAGGCGTCGGCATTTCTTGAATTGCTTTTATTTTAGCAGGATCGACCTCTATTCCTCTTTCGCTTACGATAAACCCCAGGAGCTTACCCGATCTCACCCCGAAGGTGCATTTGTTAGGATTCAGCCTCAGCCTGAACTTCCTAAGCCTTTTAAATAACTTCAGCAGATTCACCAGATGCTCTTCCTCCGTCTGGGATTTGGCAATCATATCGTCAACATAGACTTCGATCTCTTTATGCATCATGTCATGAAAAAGAGTCGTCATCGCACGCTGATATGTTGCCCCAGCATTTTTCAAACCGAAGGGCATCACTTTGTAACAAAATGTTCCCCAAGGCGTTATGAAAGTAGTCTTCTCCATATCCTCTGGCGCCATTTTAATCTGATTATAGCCTGAAAAGCCATCCATGAAGGAGAATACAGAGTATTGAGCGGTATTATCAACTAACACGTCAATATGAGGAAGTGGGAAATCGTCTTTTGGGCTTGCTTTATTCAAATCTCTATAATCTACGCACATTCGAACCTTGCCATCTTTCTTTGGCACCGGTACGATGTTAGCAACCCACGAGGGATACTTTGTCACAGCCAGGAAACCAGCGTCCCACTGTTTCTGAACTTCCTCTTTGATCTTCATTGCCATATCTGGTCGAGTTCTGCGAAGCTTTTGTTTGACCGGCGGGAAATCTTCTTTCAGTGGCAGGCGATGCACAACCATGTCTGTATCGAGCCCTGGCATATCCTCATACGACCAAGCGAATACATCACTATACTCTTGGAGCATTTCAACCAGTCTTCGCTTGATATCACTCTGCAGTGCGGCTCCGATACGAATATTTTTCTCAACCCCTTCCGACCCCAAGTTGATAATTTTGATGACCTCGTCATGAGGCAGAATGGCTCTTTCCTCTTGCTTCACTAACCAAGACAGTTCTTCAGGAACGTCGCTATCTTCGGAATAAACCCTGCCTCAATTAGGTCTTTTGAGGGTTGTATCGTGGTCGGGTTCACGATTCGTGAAACAAAGGGTATTTGGCTCAAATTATGATTTGTACCCACCCCTTCTACGTGATGATCTCCGATCCTAAAGTCCAGTTAACTTGGGTCGAGCGCTCGCCTCTTCGAGAGGTATGTTGAACATTGGGAACAACTGGTTAAAGAACTCACAAGGTGTTTCGGAGTGACAGTTACTCCTTTTCGTTTTCGGTGTCGGTGTCTACACGACTTTGTCCTTGTTCGAGGATTTTTCTTTTTTATATCCTTTCTTTTTCATTCTTTTGATTCCCTAATTTTTGCCTGGACTGACTCCTTTTGAGTTCTTTTCGATTTTTCTTTTGAAGTCCAGCGGGATGCCCTGATTTTTTGCCTAAGTATTTGCTTTCTAGCTTTTCTTTTTTACTTAGCGGGCTTTCTTATTTCTCTTTTTTTTCTTGGAACAAGTCGTGCGACACTGGTTGTCTTGATTGCTTCGAAAGGCTTGTAACTGTCTCACTCCTGATTGGTGAGGTTTAACCATTGTGGTTGATGAGGTACGACCTCTAGCGAGGAATATGACGTGATTGGTCCTCGAAGGACAACACTCCTCTATAAGACTTGAACGCTCGATCAAGCTAACTGACAACTACCCTGCCCCGGGTTAAGATGTGAGGGTTCAAAAGTCCGAAAGAAACTCCTACTTCTCGGCTCGAAGTGGTTAACAAGGGATTCTCTTCCTTATCTCTCCGGTGTTTAGGGGATTTGAAACAATGCCTTGTACGTCATCGGCAAAGTTTTATCTGAAAGCAATACGATCATTGGCTATGAGTATTCAGTTTCATCATCCTCCCTCCGCTCATTGCTAATCATAGTAAGAAATCGGAGTAAATAAAATGCAAGTGTCAGTGTAATGCAGTAAATGAGTGACAACGACATAATTAGTTCAGAAAAAATGCATAGTCACTTTATTAACATCACCATTCGAAACATACAATGTTTTAACAGCAAGTAGTAACTAACAGAAAAGAAACTACAAATGCAAATGGTAAAAAGTCCGAGGACTGCCAATGTTGAGGACGTCTGCCTGTCTGGATCACTGGCTTCTGGAAATAACCCTCTGAATCTGCGAGCTCAGACAGCTGAGAAGTTGTCACGTACAACCAAAACTCCGTCTGGAAAGGAAATACACCCTTGGTCGATCAATTGTTGCACTTTCTCCTGGAAAGCCTTGCAATCTTCAGTTGAATGCCCCGGAGATCCACCATGGTAGCCACACTGAGCATGAGGATCGTGTCCTGGAGGGTAAGGCTCTGGCACGAGCTTGAGAGCTTTCGGTTCCACCAAGGAATTCTGAATCAACAGTGGAAGAATCTGGCTATACGACACAGGCACTGGATGGAAAGAAGCATTCCTTTGTTCCACGTGGTTGCGAGGTCTCTTGTGATCCTGGTGCTGGTATTCCTTCCGCCCAAGAGTAAGAGGTCGTCGTTTCTGCATGGCAACGGTCCCTTGTTTAGGCGCTTGCGTCCTTGAACTTGATCCAGGTAGGAACTGCGAGCGAGGAGATGCAGTCACCAAAGGTCGTGGGACGTATTCGAGATCTTTCTCAGCTTCAGGCAAAGGAGTGAAATCATTCACCTCTTCTGCGGGGTACGGGATGAACTTTCCCGATGCTCTCATGCCGCCCGGCGCAAGCCTAATCGCCCTTGAGTCAATAAGGTCTTGAATCTTATTCCGGAGAGCCTTACATGTTTCAACATGGTGCCCCGGTGCTCCTGAGTGGAAATCACAATGTATGTTGAGATCAACGTCTGGTGACACGTCACCTGGTGGATCCGAGGTCCGAAGCTTGAGAATACGGTTCTGAACCAACAGTGGCAACAGTTGGGCATAACTCACAGGTATTGGGTCCACAGCTCTATCAAGTAACTTCTTCTTTTGATTATAACCTTCAGGGTTATTCTGAGATGCCCGGCGCGGCGGCTGACGAGACAGGTCTCGAGCTTCATGCTGTGTAGAGGATCTATGCGGTCCATTTGGCTTCAGCACAGGTGGCACGGACAGTAACGGAGGAAGCACCTTGGTCTCCTCTTTGGGTGCTTGACCACTCTCCTTCTTTAGCATACTTCTTACCACTCCCATGAGAAAGCTCAACTGATTCTGCAGCTGCTGATTCTCTTCTCTGAGTACTTGCTGGTCCAGACGCACTGCCTGTATGTCATTCATGACCTGCCCCAACTGGCTTTGGATTCTCCCCAACTCAGCTTGTACCTGCTCCATTAGTCCGAGTTGCTCGGTTCTGAGTCAAACCTGCAAACACAAGGGTTAGAAGACAAGTCCCGGCTTCTGTCATGCAAGATGAATTATGCTAATGCCATGGGTGTCTGTACGTTTAGGAGATCACCCCTAATTCTGGTGTCGACGTGCCAACATAGTGTCAATGCAATGATAAGACTGGATCCATTCATGGAAGAAAATATCTCATCTTGCTCGGGACACCAGAATCAGGGTACGAAATGCGCCTGCAGCACAGACACATGCTAATGGAATGCAAACATGAATATGCGAGCTAATGCAAAATGCAGTCATGCAATAATATATCCAGGTAACTGCTGTGGAGGTTCGGTATCAACAGTCACTGATGAGAAGGAAACCCCGGTGTAAGACCGTTGATCTGATCTGCTAAGAATAACCCTCTGGTAGGACCATATATATAAGATCAAAATTCTGCTCTGTCGAGAGCAAATGTCTGATAACAAGGACCCCGGATGCGTGATCAAGGAACATCTGTTGAAGTCTTCAGACCCCAAATCAAAATCTGCCCTATCAAGAACAAACACACAGCTGCTGATGAGACCTTCAGACCTCACTCAAAATCTGCCCTATCAAGAACAAATAACATCTGCCGATGAGGTCTTCAGACCTCACTCAAAATCTGCTCCATCCAGAACAAACCACCGATGATAACATACTGATCAAAGCCTGCTCTATCAAGAACAGACAAACACCCGGCGACAAGATCCTCTGATCAAAAACCTCTTGCTCTATCAAGAACATGTCTGCAACTGAGAACCCAACATAACTGATTCACTGTCAAGAAAACCAGGTAGTCTGGAGGTCAAGTTTCCTGCAATAAACCCAGTCCCACTCACAGGTATGAACCTAGACTGACTCAAGGTACGGCATCCTATGCGTTCATCAGCGTCACAGACTTTCAAAACTGATGATACGATTCCCAGAAGGAGTGGCATCATCTAGTCCTGAAGAGGCCTCACTTAGCTGAATCACAAATGATCGGTCCCCAGAGTCGACAATCCACCAAACCAGCAACCGTCTCAACCCAAAGGGTTGAAAGTGAAGCCAACCGGATGAACCTCGTCTGAGCGTGGATTTCATGAGACACTAGTGCCTGCAAAGCAAGCACGCGCCCACTAATTTCCACTCTAAGTCTATGGTGCACTCAAGCCTGGGTCTGGCTTCTCACTCAATCAGAACTCCCATCCCACAACAGCACAAATAATCATATTATACTGAAAATAAAATGCGGGAAATGAAGTGCGAGAAGTAAAAAAAATGCGATAAATAAATGCAACCCAACAAGCAAACACACAAACGATAGGATTGACTCGCAGGGAACCGTTGGAGTCCCCAGCAGAGTCGCCAGCTGTCGCTTGCGCGAAAATAAGGTGCCGGCATGACAGAAGAGTCGCCACCTTTCGTTATTTATCCCTCAGAACGGGAAAGGAAACGATCGGAAAAACCTGACGAAAAAAGGGTAAGACAAGGTCATCGCAACCATTGTCTGGATTCGGGAGTCGGTTACGCAAGGGGAAGGTATTAGCACCCCTCACGTCCGTCGTACTCGACGGGATCCTCGCTTGTTTGTTTACTTGGATGGGTTGGTTATAATCTATCTACCTATCAAGGCTGGCTGAAAAAGAAAAGAAAAATGACTCGGCAAAGCGTCGCGCTTTATGCCTACGTATTCTCATCAGAGAATGAGAAATCAGAGTCAACGTAGTTCGGCTAACTACGGGTGAAGGGGGAAGGTTGCTCGCTAGGATATCGCATCCTATGCCTACGTACTTTCATCTGGTATGAAAGATCAGAGCAAACGTAGTTCGGGAAACTACGGGTTATCTCCTAAAAGAAGTGTTTTTTATTGTGTTTGCGATTTCGACCGCACTAGAGACTATGACCTGAGAGTGAATGCGTCGCATGTCACCGAAAGGGTACCATACTAAACATCCAGACTGTGGAAAAGAAACTCTCCCACAATCCTTTCTCAGATAGCTTAAGGCTCGTAACGTACGAAAGAAATCATTCACGATTACTGTATCTTAAACTGCTTTGAGATGAGAAGAGAACAGGCCCAACTAGGAGGGAGACTATCAAGTCCTACTGTTATCATGCCATGGATTCATCCTATGGTTGAGCTTTAAACAGGGAACTCCTAGATGTTGTCATGCATAGGTTTCAACCTAAAAGTCTATCATCAAATCCTCATCAGAGGAAATGAGAGTCCTAAGGGATCATATCAATGATACACCACAACAGACAAAAGCATCAGCTTTAACAGTAAAATGCATGCAATGCAAGTGAGGGAGGAAATGTGTGTGGGGCTTCAGCCTCCACAAGCTCGTCTCGACCTCAAGCCAGTCATGAAATAACAGTAATCATACTGAAATAAACAACATGCTATCAAGCAAAAACAGTAAACTGCAATCATACAGATGAAAGAAATGAAATACCGTCAGGCAAAATAAACACATGGGCAAGGGAGCTGGGCTCTACCGAATACCCGCAAGCAAAGCCAGGCAGTAACAATACAATCAAATGCACTCATGCTCTTAGACTGAACTTATTCTAAATGTGCTTAATCTAATGCAGCAGACAAATCAGACAAAACACACAATACATCAAAGAAAACAGAAGAAAGCCTCAGCTCCTCCAGCAGCTACTCAGTCTTCAGACTTCAGAGATCACTTGCTTTCCAGGTATCAACCCTACAACATGAGTATCAACTCATCTTCTCCCTTGAGCTTCAGCTCCTTTGATCAGCTCCACCTTCAGGCTTCACCATCTTCAGGGATCTTCAGGCATCAATTTGATCTTCACAGAGTCTTCAGACTTCAATAATCTCCAAGGAATCATCCTCTTCAAGGCCTCAACTTCTATCTTCAATGGCTCCAATGCTCCAGCAAACAAGATTCAGTCAACAAGATGAGGTGAGGATGTTACAGTACTCACTGACTTCCAAAGGATGCCATTGAGGACTTAACATCAACGGAGAGGTTCTCTCAAAGTTCTACCTTATAGGGCAAGGTCACTAATCCCTCCAAAGGAGAGAGGTGAATACCCTTAAGGGACTCTATGTCACAGAGAAGAAAGGAGGTGAACAAGACACTCCTTGTTTATTGAACAAAATATTCTATCTAGGGCTCTGCCTATGCACCTATGAACCTATAAACAAAACAACAAAAACTATGCTAGACTCCTCTGCAAGGTCTTCAAAGCTCCCATGATGATCCACAAGGTCTTCAACTCAATCTTCAAAGCTCACACACTCAAAAGAGAAGGAAAGGAAACACAACAATACAACTTATGCCTTTAAGCAACACACATACTATCCATACATTCAAAAATCAATGAAAAATACTAAAACACCATGCAATATTCTAGTAAAATTCTAGGGGATTCTATACATACTTACCCTTAACCCATATATTCCCCATACACTAATTTGGCCTATAAACCCCAAAACAATTTTGTTCAAGTCTACCTATACAACCTAAAACCCTAATTAGAGCACCTAAATGTCTAACAATCAAACTACATCAAATTTTAATCTAACAATCAAGAGATAAATCCTACATGAAACTAGGGTTCAATATCTAATTACACAAAAAAGAATGAATTAAAAAGACTAAAGGAAGGTCCTAAAACAAATTCCACAAAATCATGCACAAAATTAATCCTATTTTAAAAGCTGTTTAAGAGAAAATCAATGAAAAATACTAAAATACCATACAATATTCTAGCAAAATTCTAGGGGATCCTATTTAACTACCCTTAAGTCCCATATATTCCCCATAGGCTAACTTGTCCTAAAAACCCCAAAAATAAAATGTTGAAGTTCAAGTATACTACTTAAAAACCCTAATTAAACTATCCTAAGTTCAATTATCTAAACTAATCAAAATTTATTCTAAAAAATCTAGTAATAAATTCTGGGAATACTACAATTCAATATTAATCACCACGAAAAAGAATGGGCAAAAAATCTATTTCTAAGTGCATGAACAAAAATTTGCAAAATCATGGATGAAATGAATGATTAAAAATATGCATTTATTTGTAAAATATGAAAAAAATGCGAAAAAAATGTAAAATGCAATTTTTATATTTTTTTAATTTTCTAGACATGTTAAGAAAAATGTTAAAAAAAGAATGAGTTAAAAATATGCATTTTTCATTTAGTTATGAATTTTTGAAGATGAATGAAATATAGGCCGCTGGATCAAAGTCAAGTCAAAGTTTCCATTCCAATCCAATGGTGCATGTTCATCTTCTCCACATGCAAACCCTAAAATTCAGAATTTTCATTTCATGCCATGATCTTCCATAGCTTCTATCTCATTCATTACTCCATGAAAACTCACGATCCAAACATCAAACTTGACCTACTCATTTCCCTCTACACAGCCATGGTTTTAGAATTCTCTAACTCTCCCTCAATAGAAAAATACGACGACTACAAGTGGTGTCTACCATTGTTGCACCTTAGTTTGCATGGTAATCAAATGGTCTCATATTAACCTATCATGTACTACATCTTATGGGGATTATCCTAAGCCTAATACCTAAGATTATAGTACACTAAATCGTGAGTTCTTGATCATTAAAGAATTGACACCATGGAAGCAAACCTCACAAACAGCCCTCAAACTCATCATAACACATCCCTAATTGGTCTCTATTGTATTTCTCCTAACAACATGCTTGAACTATGGATAAATAGAGAGATTCATGGTGAAACGCATACCTTGCAAGTGATGATGGTGGTGATGGTTCTCCTCCAATTCAGACCTTGCCAATTGCTTTGTGTGGTCTTTGATGAATGTTGAAGCCTCTGGTTGCAGTGGTTCTTGTTCTATCTTCTTGAATCAACCCATTCAACTCTTCATGCAAGTTGGAGTGAAGTTGGAGATCTCATAATCCAGCCACGAATTCTTGAGCCTTTCCTTTGCCAAATACTCTATGAAGGTTGTAGATGATGATGATAACCAGAGTTGGAATGATGGATGATGATTCAATGCACTTTGAAATGAAAATGCACTTTTGGAGTTATGGAACCAAAGTATGCTTGCAAGTCCTCACAATCTCTAACCAATGTATGGACCTTCTCTATTGCTTATATAGATGAGAATAGAATCATCTAGAATGGATGAGAAGCTTCCAAGAGGTTTCTAGAACTTCTCATGCAATGAGAAATTCACTTTTTCTATTTTTAGTAAATATCCCAAATCTCATGAGAAACCATGCAAAATGCCCTCATATGAGATGATAAGGAGAGAACAAGGCATTTCAAGTCATTTTAAGGCTTTGGCAAACATTTCCTTTTGATACCTTAAAGTGCAAGTAACAAATTTACAAAGGAACTTCATTTTTTAAGCCTAAACTCAAAAATGTGGCTAAACCATTATTCTCAAAATGATGTTTCCAATCAAAATCATCTATCATATGCCCCATTTTGGATTTGTAGATCTCTCAAACCAAAATCCAATTTCAACTTTTTTAACTTATAAGCCTTTTTCAAGTCATTTTGACCATTTTAAAATATCCATGCTCCAAGCTTTTTCAACAATTCATGACCTTCTTTCTAGACTTAAAATCACATTTTGAACAACTTTCATGTTTTGAGTTTTTCCATTTGAGGCTTGGAAATAGGAGATATGGCATTTGCTTAAAAATGACCTATAACTGACAAATTACCAAAATACCCCTGTCTTGTTCAAACCATAAGTTGAGTTCCACAAATCCTATCAAGGACTTCTACCACTCAAATTAAAGCTAAGAAGATTCCCTCCAACATTCATGTTGACCAAGAGATCATAGGAATCATCCTACTAGGGCAAAAGTTGTCTGCAAGTTGGGTGACTTTCAAGGACCCAGATTCACATACCTCTGCTGACCTGTAATTTGTCAAAACCATAACTTGAGCTCTGCAACTCCTATCAAGGACTTCCACCACTCAAATTAAAGCTTAGAACAAGCTCTACAACATTCATGTTGTGTGGAAGATGAGATATCAATCACATCTAGAGCTAAAACTGCCTGGAAGATAGGGGTCAAATTAGGGTTTTTCCACTGACAATCCTCAGAAACCCTAACTCAAAACTTCTCAAACTCTTCAATCATGATGAGTTGGTCTAGGAATCATCCTTATAACATCTCTATACATCATTCCATGATCTCATGGCCCTTGGATTGGGTCTCAACCTTCTCCAAATCTTCAGCTGATCTAGGGTTGACTCAATCAAAACCCTAATTCTATCATTCATGGTTGAATACTCTGAATTCTTGCACAATGACTTCTCTGGGCTTCATGATGGCTATCAAGACATCTCATAGGCTTTCTCAAAACATCAAGTTCATTCTCCAAGTCTCAGAATCATCTGAGGAGCACCCACAACTCTCAAGCTATGAAGCACACAACCCTGGTTTCAATCCACTCTTCTGAGGATCTCTTGAACTGTCTGATGAAGGTATCCACTTTCAAACACTCAATGGATAAATAATTGTTGGTCAAATTTTGGGGTGCAACAGCTGCCCCTATTCAAACGGCTTGAACCTGACTGGGTGAGAAGCGAACGGCTCTCAACCAATCAAGGTGCGAGACGGTTGAATATCGGTAAACCCGAAAATTTGCCAACTGCTCAACTTGCCGAACACTGGAACGATAGCTGCACGGCAGCTATCTGGGGAAATACTGACCTGACATCGCCGTCAGTCATCCATATTAACTCTTTCTAATCATTGCCTTTGGACAACCAAACACCCAACATCGCCGCTGGAAGATTAAATCACCTGACATCGCCGTCAAGAACAACCATAACTCGGGGAAACAAGCGTCCAACATCGCCGCCGGAGACCTAAACCTGAATCACCAAAATACCCAACATTGCCGCTGGAGAAACTAGAAGGATCTGCATCACCTAACATCGCCGTCAGAAGACTGGATCACTTTGACATGCCCAACATCGCCGCTGGAAAACTGAATCTGACATCGCCGTCGGAAACAAACATCCTCTTAGAGACACTCGACATCGTCGTCGTACAAACATCATCTTTACTGGGGATTTAAAGAGTCTGACCTCGCCGTCAAACAAACATAATTTGACCTCGCCGTCGAATCCAAACGTTCAACCTCGCCGTCAAACAAACATCCAACCTCGCCGCCGGACAAATGATGATCTGACCTCGCCGTCGAACAAACATCCAACCTCGCCGCTGGATAAATGACGATCTGACCTCGCCGTCAAATCCAAACGTTCAACCTCGCCGTCGAACAAACATCCAACCTCGCCGCCGGACAAATGATGATCTGACCTCGCCGTCAAATCCAAACGTTCAACCTCGCCGTCGAACAAACATCCAACCTCGCCGCCGGACAAATGATGATCTGACCTCGCCGTCAAATCCAAACGTTCAACCTCGCCGTCGAACAAACATCCAACCTCGCCGCCGGAGAAATGATGATCTGACCTCGCCGTCAAATCCAAACGTTCAACCTCGCCGTCGAACAAACATCCAACCTCGCCGCCGGACAAATGATGATCTGACCTCGCCGTCAAATCCAAACGTTCAACCTCGCCGTCGAACAAACATCCAACCTCGCCGCTGGACAAATGATGATCTGACCTCGCCGTCAAATCTAAACGTTCAACCTCGCCGTCGAACAAACATCCAACCTCGCCGCCGGACAAATGATGATCTGACCTCGCCGTCAAATCCAAACGTTCAACCTCGCCGTCGAACAAACATCCAACCTCGCCGCCGGACAAATGATGATCTGACCTCGCCGTCAAATCCAAACGTTCAACCTCGCCGTCGAAAAAACATCCAACCTCGCCGCCGGACAAATGATGATCTGACCTCGCCGTCAAATCCAAACGTTCAACCTCGCCGTCGAACAAACATCCAACCTCGCCGCCGGACAAATGATGATCTGACCTCGCCGTCAAATCCAAACGTTCAACCTCGCCGTCGAACAAACATCCAACCTCGCCGCCGGACAAATGATGATCTGACCTCGCCGTCAAATCCAAACGTTCAACCTCGCCGTCGAACAAACATCCAACCTCGCCGCTGGACAAATGATGATCTGACCTCGCCGTCAAATCTAAACGTTCAACCTCGCCGTCGAACAAACATCCAACCTCGCCGCTGGACAAATGACGATCTGACCTCGCCGTCAAATCCAAACGTTCAACCTCGCTGTCGAACAAACATCCAACCTCGCCGCCGGACAAATGATGATCTGACCTCACCGTCAAATCCAAACGTTCAACCTCGCCGTCGAACAAACATCCAACCTCGCCGCCGGACAAATGATGATCTGACCTCGCCGTCAAATCCAAACGTTCAACCTCGCCGTCGAACAAACATCCAACCTCGCCGCCGGACAAATGATGATCTGACCTCGCCGTCAAATCCAAACGTTCAACCTCGCCGTCGAACAAACATCCAACCTCGCCGCCGGACAAATGATGATCTGACCTCGCCGTCAAATCCAAACGTTCAACCTCGCCGTCGAACAAACATCCAACCTCGCCGCCGGACAAATGATGATCTGACCTCGCCGTCAAATCCAAACGTTCAACCTCGCCGTCGAACAAACATCCAACCTCGCCGCCGGAGAAATGATGATCTGACCTCACCGTCAAATCCAAACGTTCAACCTCGCCGTCGAACAAACATCCAACCTCGCCGCCGGACAAATGATGATCTGACCTCGCCGTCAAATCCAAACGTTCAACCTCGCCGTCGAACAAACATCCAACCTCGCCGCTGGACAAATGATGATCTGACCTCGCCGTCAAATCTAAACGTTCAACCTCGCCGTCGAACAAACATCCAACCTCGCCGCCGGACAAATGATGATCTGACCTCGCCGTCAAATCCAAACGTTCAACCTCGCCGTCGAACAAACATCCAACCTCGCCGCCGGACAAATGATGATCTGACCTCGCCGTCAAATCCAAACGTTCAACCTCGCCGTCGAAAAAACATCCAACCTCGCCGCCGGACAAATGATGATCTGACCTCGCCGTCAAATCCAAACGTTCAACCTCGCCGTCGAACAAACATCCAACCTCGCCGCCGGACAAATGATGATCTGACCTCGCCGTCAAATCCAAACGTTCAACCTCGCCGTCGAACAAACATCCAACCTCGCCGCCGGACAAATGATGATCTGACCTCGCCGTCAAATCCAAACGTTCAACCTCGCCGTCGAACAAACATCCAACCTCGCCGCTGGACAAATGATGATCTGACCTCGCCGTCAAATCTAAACGTTCAACCTCGCCGTCGAACAAACATCCAACCTCGCCGCTGGACAAATGACGATCTGACCTCGCCGTCAAATCCAAACGTTCAACCTCGCCGTCGAACAAACATCCAACCTCGCCGCCGGACAAATGATGATCTGACCTCACCGTCAAATCCAAACGTTCAACCTCGCCGTCGAACAAACAT
This sequence comes from Lathyrus sativus, assembly GCA_963859935.3. Classification (NCBI taxonomy): domain Eukaryota; kingdom Viridiplantae; phylum Streptophyta; class Magnoliopsida; order Fabales; family Fabaceae; genus Lathyrus; species Lathyrus sativus. Next base: position 377,473,408 of record OZ012738.1, on the reverse strand, counting down.
CCAACCTCGCCGCCGGACAAATGATGATCTGACCTCGCCGTCAAATCCAAACGTTCAACCTCGCCGTCGAACAAACATCCAACCTCGCCGCCGGACAAATGATGATCTGACCTCGCCGTCAAATCCAAACGTTCAACCTCGCCGTCGAACAAACATCCAACCTCGCCGCCGGACAAATGATGATCTGACCTCGCCGTCAAATCCAAACGTTCAACCTCGCCGTCGAACAAACATCCAACCTCGCCGCTGGACAAATGACGATCTGACCTCGCCGTCAAATCCAAACGTTCAACCTCGCCGTCGAACAAACATCCAACCTCGCCGCTGGACAAATGACGATCTGACCTCGCCGTCAAATCCAAACGTTCAACCTCGCCGTCGAACAAACATCCAACCTCGCTGTCGGACAAATGATGATCTGACCTCGCCGTCAAATCCAAACGTTCAACCTCGCCGTCGAACAAACATCCAACCTCGCCGCCGGACAAATGATGATCTGACCTCGCCGTCAAATCCAAACGTTCAACCTCGCCGTCGAACAAACATCCAACCTCGCCGCCGGACAAATGATGATCTGACCTCGCCGTCAAATCCAAACGTTCAACCTCGCCGTTGAACAAACATCCAACCTCGCCGCCGGACAAATGATGATCTGACCTCGCCGTCAAATCCAAACGTTCAACCTCGCCGTCGAACAAACATCCAACCTCGCCGCCGAACAAATGACGATCTGACCTCGCCGTCAAATCCAAACGTTCAACCTCGCCGTCGAACAAACATCCAACCTCGCCGCCGGACAAATGATGATCTGACCTCGCCGTCAAATCCAAACGTTCAACCTCGCCGTCGAACAAACATCCAACCTCGCCGCCGGACAAATGATGATCTGACCTCGCCGTCAAATCCAAACGTTCAACCTCGCCGTCGAACAAACATCCAACCTCGCCGCCGGACAAATGATGATCTGACCTCGCCGTCAAATCCAAACGTTCAACCTCGCCGTCGAACAAACATCTAACCTCGCCGCCGGACAAATGATGATCTGACCTCGCCGTCAAATCCAAACGTTCAACCTCGCCGTCGAACAAACATCCAACCTCGCCGCCGGACAAATGACGATCTGACCTCGCCGTCAAATCCAAACGTTCAACCTCGCCGTCGAACAAACATCCAACCTCGCCGCCGGACAAATGATGATCTGACCTCGCCGTCAAATCCAAACGTTCAACCTCGCCGTCGAACAAACATCCAACCTCGCCGCCGGACAAATGATGATCTGACCTCGCCGTCAAATCCAAACGTTCAACCTCGCCGTCGAACAAACATCCAACCTCGCCGCTGGACAAATGACAACGCTGAACAATTCTGACCTGGGGTTCACCCCTGGTAAATGGAACGAAAGGTACACTTGCGTATTTGAAACTACTCCGCTGGGACTGAGAGACTTAACCGAGCACACTCTGATCTGGGGGTCACCCTCAGAACCATAACGAACATCGGAATACTACTGCACACTGCCCGCCGTAGAACTTCAACATCAAAGATATATGAAACCCTGGCCCCTGGCCACTTCCAGCTTCAGCTAGAAAAGATCTTCAAGTATTTCTGAATATGAATGAAACCCTGGCCCCTGGCCACTCCAGATCCGCTGGAGAATCTTCAAGTATTTCTGAAGATAGATGAAACCCTGGCCCCTGGCCACTCCAGATCCGCTGGAGAATCTTCAAGTTCTTCTGAAGATAGATGAAACCCTGGCCCCTGGCCACTCCAGATCCGCTGGAGAATCTTCAAGCTCTTCTGAAGATAGACATCCTTGGCCTTCAAGGATATAAACCTTGCCCGTCGGCGATTCCAGCTTCAGCTAGAAAAGATCTTCAAGTACTTCTGAAGATAAACATCCTTGACCTTCAAGGATGTAAACTTTGCCCGTCGGCAACTCTGCAGGAGGTATCTTCGACTTCAGTCTAAAGAAATGGTCCTTGGCCTTCAAGGATACATGGATCTGCCTTCAAGCAACTCCACCTCTGCTATAAAGCATCCGTGACTTCAGTCAGGGATATACTTCGACCTTCAGTCCGAAAAATGAATCCTAGGTCATTCATGACCTTGGGGATAACCTTGCCCTCAGGCACCTTCGCTTCAGCTTAGGAAAATTGTGACTTCAGTCAGAGAAATGGTATCCTGAGCCATTCATGACTCTACGAGGATTCAAACACTTTGCCTTCAGGCAAAACTCCGCTTCAGCTGGAGAAACATCTTCGACTTCAGTCAGAAGAAACACTATTCACTAGATCGCGATCAATCATCACCTCAGGGCAACTGACTTGGTCTTCAGACCAACACGGATCATCTTGGTATATCTACAAACTTTGGAACCTTGTTTTCAGCCACACGTTGATTCATCAACAAGGACATCTGAGCTCACAGGAACCTTCTGATACCGCCTTCAGGCGTTTACGCAGTCAATCTTCAGATTAGACAACACTGTTGGAGCAGACATATCACGCTGCTAAGGACTTCAAGAATCATCTTGAACAAACAAATCCGTCAGGCACCTTCAAGAATCATCCTGAACCGATAACCATTCTGGATACTTCATTCTGCTGGGTATTCCAGGAACCTTCCTGGGCAACTCTTGCTGGGGACGCTACCGGGGGGCTCAAGAATCATCCTAAGCAAACAACTCGGAAATTTGCGCAGAGGTCTTAAGAATCACCTTAAGCATACGACCCTGCTGAGGAATTCCAGAATCGCCTCGAACTGAAGACTTCGCTGGGGATCTCAAAAATCATCTTGAGCGAGCGACTGTGGGGATTACACCGGGGTCTTGGGAATCATCTCAAGAAATCGACCTCGTTGGAGAGAATGTCAGGAATCCTCCTGAGCAACTGATCCTTCGGCTGAAAACCTGTAAGGCAAGAATAACAATGACCTAGATCATGCTCATGATGCGTATGCTTCTGCGCCATGCTCCACACGGTGGAAATGCTATGCGTTTATGCTAAATGCTGTGCAGTCATGCGCTATGTCATGCAATCATGCACAATGCTATGTACTCATGCAATATGATGCGATCCCGTCAGCAAACTGAATGCTGGGGGGAGGAAACCCTTTTGTCAAGGAGACAAGAACTACTCAGGTAGAGGAATCATCCTGCTGAGGAGAACGTGGGCACGCCAATATCAATCAGGCTCTGTCTGGGGAACTGATCTTCCGCGGACTGCGGCATGGAAAACAACTTCAGCTGGTTTCTGCAGGGGACGAAGCTTTACGAGAACCTGAACCTACTGAAGGAAAGTGATGTCAATCACGGGAGTGAACTGCGTGGCCGTCTCGGCTAACTCTTCTGGGGATGATCACTCTGTGGGGAAACAACTTCAGCTGCTCCACACTCCGCTGGGGAAAGACCAATCATGATCTGATCAACCTTCAAGGACTCGGCCCTCCTGGACATCTGCAAACTCGGCTGAGGAAGGAGAAGTCATTCTGCTTCGCTGGAGAGAGTGCGACTCTGGGGGAATACAGCATCAGCTGTTCAATATCTGCTAGGGAACATCCATTCAAGGTCTCAACTGCTTCCAAGGATTCTGCTTTTCTGCGGACTCAGCCGGGGGGAGAAATCATTCTACTTCACTGGAGAGTACGACTCTGGTGCGGAATTTCAATTTCGCTGGGGGAGAAAGAATCATCTGACTTCGGGGGAGAGAGTACAATTCTGCAGGGGAACACACCATCAGCCGTTCCAATACTCTACTGGGGAAGAGGGAATCATCCAACTTCAGGAGAGAATACGGCTCTGGTGGGGGATCTCAATTCCGCGGGAGACTTCAGTCTGGCACCATCGGTTACTGCGTATTCCGGTGTATGAATCATTTCCTACGAATCCTGCACTTGTGACCCGGTGCTGGGGGAGAATCCTGCTTCGGTGACTTTACTGGGGCAAACACGAGCTTCGGCACCCGAACATTCTTATGAAATCTGCGCTTGTGACCCGGTGCTGGGGAAAGACGACATCATTCTTCGGTGTTTGGCTCAGCTGATGGGGTGACGCTCCTTCAGGATGCGTCGGCTTGGGGACGAGAATCCTCTCTGCCTGGGAAGACATATCAATGCTCACTATTTGCGTTCAGATTCTGCGGCGGAGAGACTACTGAACTCTGCTGGAGAAGGAGGGCTCGCCCTGCTTCAGGGATATCGATCCTGGTCTACTGAGGGCAATCTTGACCCTAATCTGATAAGGGGTAAATGCCATCTCAATTTGCTGCAGTCTCAAACTGTACAGGGGGAACAACCTCAAACCGTACATCTCTGCTGAGAAACAATCCTGGTTCAACAGCGTCAACACAGGGAATACAGGCTACCAATCATGGAGTCAAGTAACAGGTTATGCTGTAGGTTAACGACCCAATAACCGCAAGGCTTCTTCAGAAGACTCTGGCTTTGGCAGGGTAATGACACGATTCCCCGATACTCAATTCTTGCTAGGGTGAACAAACTCATTTGAACAACTTGCCCCAGCGCAATTCAACCTGCCCCAATCCGACTCTTGGGAAGATTCATTCTGAACAGAAAACAACTGGCAACAAAACAATCTTCAGAGGGCTTGCCCCAGCATCTGCATAACGGAAGGATTCATCCTCCACCGATCAACTCTCAGCAAGGTCGGCTTCAATATCTCTGAAGTAGTTTGCCCTTGAACGAGCGATGAGCGACTCAACATGCTCTGATTGAACACTGGGGAGATCTGCGCTCAAATCGCAAGAATTCTGGATAACTGCCCCTGATTGGGTCCCGAGAAGACTCACTTCCGATCAACCGCTTCTTGCATAAACCGCCCCATAATCAACTGATGCTCCGGGACTTGTCCTCAGACAAACTGGTTCCAAACTCACAGGAAGTCATTGCCCCAGATTCACATGGTTTCAAAGCACACCATTCTGATCCAGACCTCTGGCGATTCAGTCCTGATTGACTATTCCCTGCTGAAGTTCCTTCGTATAAGCTACTAACCTGCAACTAAAATTGTTTATTCCCGAATAGTAATTTTAATGCAGTGTTCATGCAAATTTCGAAAAATGTTGTACTGTCACTCATTTACGTGTCATGCTAGTGAGTGACGAATGAACCGTAGTGCTGATGTAATCAGTGAAAAATGCAATAAGGATATGATTAGCAAATCATGAAGGAGTCAGGTTACTCAACCTTATCGTAATGCGCTTTCGGAATAAACCCTGCCTCAATTAGGTCTTTTGAGGGTTGTATCGTGGTCGGGTTCACGATTCGTGAAACAAAGGGTATTTGGCTCAAATTATGATTTGTACCCACCCCTTCTACGTGATGATCTCCGATCCTAAAGTCCAGTTAACTTGGGTCGAGCGCTCGCCTCTTCGAGAGGTATGTTGAACATTGGGAACAACTGGTTAAAGAACTCACAAGGTGTTTCGGAGTGACAGTTACTCCTTTTCGTTTTCGGTGTCGGTGTCTACACGACTTTGTCCTTGTTCGAGGATTTTTCTTTTTTATATCCTTTCTTTTTCATTCTTTTGATTCCCTAATTTTTGCCTGGACTGACTCCTTTTGAGTTCTTTTCGATTTTTCTTTTGAAGTCCAGCGGGATGCCCTGATTTTTTGCCTAAGTATTTGCTTTCTAGCTTTTCTTTTTTACTTAGCGGGCTTTCTTATTTCTCTTTTTTTTCTTGGAACAAGTCGTGCGACACTGGTTGTCTTGATTGCTTCGAAAGGCTTGTAACTGTCTCACTCCTGATTGGTGAGGTTTAACCATTGTGGTTGATGAGGTACGACCTCTAGCGAGGAATATGACGTGATTGGTCCTCGAAGGACAACACTCCTCTATAAGACTTGAACGCTCGATCAAGCTAACTGACAACTACCCTGCCCCGGGTTAAGATGTGAGGGTTCAAAAGTCCGAAAGAAACTCCTACTTCTCGGCTCGAAGTGGTTAACAAGGGATTCTCTTCCTTATCTCTCCGGTGTTTAGGGGATTTGAAACAATGCCTTGTACGTCATCGGCAAAGTTTTATCTGAAAGCAATACGATCATTGGCTATGAGTATTCAGTTTCATCATCCTCCCTCCGCTCATTGCTAATCATAGTAAGAAATCGGAGTAAATAAAATGCAAGTGTCAGTGTAATGCAGTAAATGAGTGACAACGACATAATTAGTTCAGAAAAAATGCATAGTCACTTTATTAACATCACCATTCGAAACATACAATGTTTTAACAGCAAGTAGTAACTAACAGAAAAGAAACTACAAATGCAAATGGTAAAAAGTCCGAGGACTGCCAATGTTGAGGACGTCTGCCTGTCTGGATCACTGGCTTCTGGAAATAACCCTCTGAATCTGCGAGCTCAGACAGCTGAGAAGTTGTCACGTACAACCAAAACTCCGTCTGGAAAGGAAATACACCCTTGGTCGATCAATTGTTGCACTTTCTCCTGGAAAGCCTTGCAATCTTCAGTTGAATGCCCCGGAGATCCACCATGGTAGCCACACTGAGCATGAGGATCGTGCCCTGGAGGGTAAGGCTCTGGCACGAGCTTGAGAGCTTTCGGTTCCACCAAGGAATTCTGAATCAACAGTGGAAGAATCTGGCTATACGACACAGGCACTGGATGGAAAGAAGCATTCCTTTGTTCCACGTGGTTGCGAGGTCTCTTGTGATCCTGGTGCTGGTATTCCTTCCGCCCAAGAGTAAGAGGTCGTCGTTTCTGCATGGCAACGGTCCCTTGTTTAGGCGCTTGCGTCCTTGAACTTGATCCAGGTAGGAACTGCGAGCGAGGAGATGCAGTCACCAAAGGTCGTGGGACGTATTCGAGATCTTTCTCAGCTTCAGGCAAATGAGTGAAATCATTCACCTCTTCTGCGGGGTACGGGATGAACTTTCCCGATGCTCTCATGCCGCCCGGCGCAAGCCTAATCGCCCTTGAGTCAATAAGGTCTTGAATCTTATTCCGGAGAGCCTTACATGTTTCAACATGGTGCCCCGGTGCTCCTGAGTGGAAATCACAATGTATGTTGAGATCAACGTCTGGTGACACGTCACCTGGTGGATCCGAGGTCCGAAGCTTGAGAATACGGTTCTGAACCAACAGTGGCAACAGTTGGGCATAACTCACAGGTATTGGGTCCACAGCTCTATCAAGTAACTTCTTCTTTTGATTATAACCTTCAGGGTTATTCTGAGATGCCCGGCGTGGCGGCTGACGAGACAGGTCTCGAGCTTCATGCTGTGTAGAGGATCTATGCGGTCCATTTGGCTTCAGCACAGGTGGCACGGACAGTAACGGAGGAAGCACCTTGGTCTCCTCTTTGGGTGCTTGACCACTCTCCTTCTTTAGCATACTTCTTACCACTCCCATGAGAAAGCTCAACTGATTCTGCAGCTGCTGATTCTCTTCTCTGAGTACTTGCTGGTCCAGACGCACTGCCTGTATGTCATTCATGACCTGCCCCAACTGGCTTTGGATTCTCCCCAACTCAGCTTGTACCTGCTCCATTAGTCCGAGTTGCTCGGTTCTGAGTCAAACCTGCAAACACAAGGGTTAGAAGACAAGTCCCGGCTTCTGTCATGCAAGATGAATTATGCTAATGCCATGGGTGTCTGTACGTTTAGGAGATCACCCCTAATTCTGGTGTCGACGTGCCAACATAGTGTCAATGCAATGATAAGACTGGATCCATTCATGGAAGAAAATATCTCATCTTGCTCGGGACACCAGAATCAGGGTACGAAATGCGCCTGCAGCACAGACACATGCTAATGGAATGCAAACATGAATATGCGAGCTAATGCAAAATGCAGTCATGCAATAATATATCCAGGTAACTGCTGTGGAGGTTCGGTATCAACAGTCACTGATGAGAAGGAAACCCCGGTGTAAGACCGTTGATCTGATCTGCTAAGAATAACCCTCTGGTAGGACCATATATATAAGATCAAAATTCTGCTCTGTCGAGAGCAAATGTCTGATAACAAGGACCCCGGATGCGTGATCAAGGAACATCTGTTGAAGTCTTCAGACCCCAAATCAAAATCTGCCCTATCAAGAACAAACACACAGCTGCTGATGAGACCTTCAGACCTCACTCAAAATCTGCCCTATCAAGAACAAATAACATCTGCCGATGAGGTCTTCAGACCTCACTCAAAATCTGCTCCATCCAGAACAAACCACCGATGATAACATACTGATCAAAGCCTGCTCTATCAAGAACAGACAAACACCCGGCGACAAGATCCTCTGATCAAAAACCTCTTGCTCTATCAAGAACATGTCTGCAACTGAGAACCCAACATAACTGATTCACTGTCAAGAAAACCAGGTAGTCTGGAGGTCAAGTTTCCTGCAATAAACCCAGTCCCACTCACAGGTATGAACCTAGACTGACTCAAGGTACGGCATCCTATGCGTTCATCAGCGTCACAGACTTTCAAAACTGATGATACGATTCCCAGAAGGAGTGGCATCATCTAGTCCTGAAGAGGCCTCACTTAGCTGAATCACAAATGATCGGTCCCCAGAGTCGACAATCCACCAAACCAGCAACCGTCTCAACCCAAAGGGTTGAAAGTGAAGCCAACCGGATGAACCTCGTCTGAGCGTGGATTTCATGAGACACTAGTGCCTGCAAAGCAAGCACGCGCCCACTAATTTCCACTCTAAGTCTATGGTGCACTCAAGCCTGGGTCTGGCTTCTCACTCAATCAGAACTCCCATCCCACAACAGCACAAATAATCATATTATACTGAAAATAAAATGCGGGAAATGAAGTGCGAGAAGTAAAAAAAATGCGATAAATAAATGCAACCCAACAAGCAAACACACAAACGATAGGATTGACTCGCAGAGAACCATTGGAGTCCCCAGCAGAGTCGCCAGCTGTCGCTTGCGCGAAAATAAGGTGCCGGCATGACAGAAGAGTCGCCACCTTTCGTTATTTATCCCTCAGAACGGGAAAGGAAACGATCGGAAAAACCTGACGAAAAAAGGGTAAGACAAGGTCATCGCAACCATTGTCTGGATTCGGGAGTCGGTTACGCAAGGGGAAGGTATTAGCACCCCTCACGTCCGTCGTACTCGACGGGATCCTCGCTTGTTTGTTTACTTGGATGGGTTGGTTATAATCTATCTACCTATCAAGGCTGGCTGAAAAAGAAAAGAAAAATGACTCGGCAAAGCGTCGCGCTTTATGCCTACGTATTCTCATCAGAGAATGAGAAATCAGAGTCAACGTAGTTCGGCTAACTACGGGTGAAGGGGGAAGGTTGCTCGCTAGGATATCGCATCCTATGCCTACGTACTTTCATCTGGTATGAAAGATCAGAGCAAACGTAGTTCGGGAAACTACGGGTTATCTCCTAAAAGAAGTGTTTTTTATTGTGTTTGCGATTTCGACCGCACTAGAGACTATGACCTGAGAGTGAATGCGTCGCATGTCACCCAAAGGGTACCATACTAAACATCCAGACTGTGGAAAAGAAACTCTCCCACAATCCTTTCTCAGATAGCTTAAGGCTCGTAACGTACGAAAGAAATCATTCACGATTACTGTATCTTAAACTGCTTTGAGATGAGAAGAGAACAGGCCCAACTAGGAGGGAGACTATCAAGTCCTACTGTTATCATGCCATGGATTCATCCTATGGTTGAGCTTTAAACAGGGAACTCCTAGATGTTGTCATGCATAGGTTTCAACCTAAAAGTCTATCATCAAATCCTCATCAGAGGAAATGAGAGTCCTAAGGGATCATATCAATGATACACCACAACAGACAAAAGCATCAGCTTTAACAGTAAAATGCATGCAATGCAAGTGAGGGAGGAAATGTGTGTGGGGCTTCAGCCTCCACAAGCTCGTCTCGACCTCAAGCCAGTCATGAAATAACAGTAATCATACTGAAATAAACAACATGCTATCAAGCAAAAACAGTAAACTGCAATCATACAGATGAAAGAAATGAAATACCGTCAGGCAAAATAAACACATGGGCAAGGGAGCTGGGCTCTACCGAATACCCGCAAGCAAAGCCAGGCAGTAACAATACAATCAGATGCACTCATGCTCTTAGACTGAACTTATTCTAAATGTGCTTAATCTAATGCAGCAGACAAATCAGACAAAACACACAATACATCAAAGAAAACAGAAGAAAGCCTCAGCTCCTCCAGCAGCTACTCAGTCTTCAGACTTCAGAGATCACTTGCTTTCCAGGTATCAACCCTACAACATGAGTATCAACTCATCTTCTCCCTTGAGCTTCAGCTCCTTTGATCAGCTCCACCTTCAGGCTTCACCATCTTCAGGGATCTTCAGGCATCAATTTGATCTTCACAGAGTCTTCAGACTTCAATAATCTCCAAGGAATCATCCTCTTCAAGGCCTCAACTTCTATCTTCAATGGCTCCAATGCTCCAGCAAACAAGATTCAGTCAACAAGATGAGGTGAGGATGTTACAGTACTCACTGACTTCCAAAGGATGCCATTGAGGACTTAACATCAACGGAGAGGTTCTCTCAAAGTTCTACCTTATAGGGCAAGGTCACTAATCCCTCCAAAGGAGAGAGGTGAATACCCTTAAGGGACTCTATGTCACAGAGAAGAAAGGAGGTGAACAAGACACTCCTTGTTTATTGAACAAAATATTCTATCTAGGGCTCTGCCTATGCACCTATGAACCTATAAACAAAACAACAAAAACTATGCTAGACTCCTCTGCAAGGTCTTCAAAGCTCCCATGATGATCCACAAGGTCTTCAACTCAATCTTCAAAGCTCACACACTCAAAAGAGAAGGAAAGGAAACACAACAATACAACTTATGCCTTTAAGCAACACACATACTATCCATACATTCAAAAATCAATGAAAAATACTAAAACACCATGCAATATTCTAGTAAAATTCTAGGGGATTCTATACATACTTACCCTTAACCCATATATTCCCCATACACTAATTTGGCCTATAAACCCCAAAACAATTTTGTTCAAGTCTACCTATACAACCTAAAACCCTAATTAGAGCACCTAAATGTCTAACAATCAAACTACATCAAATTTTAATATAACAATCAAGAGATAAATCCTACATGAAACTAGGGTTCAATATCTAATTACACAAAAAAGAATGAATTAAAAAGACTAAAGGAAGGTCCTAAAACAAATTCCACAAAATCATGCACAAAATTAATCCTATTTTAAAAGCTGTTTAAGAGAAAATCAATGAAAAATACTAAAATACCATACAATATTCTAGCAAAATTCTAGGGGATCCTATTTAACTACCCTTAAGTCCCATATATTCCCCATAGGCTAACTTGTCCTAAAAACCCCAAAAATAAAATGTTGAAGTTCAAGTATACTACTTAAAAACCCTAATTAAACTATCCTAAGTTCAATTATCTAAACTAATCAAAATTTATTCTAAAAAATCTAGTAATAAATTCTGGGAATACTACAATTCAATATTAATCACCACAAAAAAGAATGGGCAAAAAATCTATTTCTAAGTGCATGAACAAAAATTTGCAAAATCATGGATGAAATGAATGATTAAAAATGTGCATTTATTTGTAAAATATGAAAAAAATGCGAAAAAAATGTAAAATGCAATTTTTATATTTTTTTAATTTTCTAGACATGTTAAGAAAAATGTTAAAAAAAGAATGAGTTAAAAATATGCATTTTTCATTTAGTTATGAATTTTTGAAGATGAATGAAATATAGGCCGCTGGATCAAAGTCAAGTCAAAGTTTCCATTCCAATCCAATGGTGCATGTTCATCTTCTCCACATGCAAACCCTAAAATTCAGAATTTTCATTTCATGCCATGATCTTCCATAGCTTCTATCTCATTCATTACTCCATGAAAACTCACGATCCAAACATCAAACTTGACCTACTCATTTCCCTCTACACAGCCATGGTTTTAGAATTCTCTAACTCTCCCTCAATAGAAAAATACGACGACTACAAGTGGTGTCTACCATTGTTGCACCTTAGTTTGCATGGTAATCAAATGGTCTCATATTAACCTATCATGTACTACATCTTATGGGGATTATCCTAAGCCTAATACCTAAGATTATAGTACACTAAATCGTGAGTTCTTGATCATTAAAGAATTGACACCATGGAAGCAAACCTCACAAACAGCCCTCAAACTCATCATAACACATCCCTAATTGGTCTCTATTGTATTTCTCCTAACAACATGCTTGAACTATGGATAAATAGAGAGATTCATGGTGAAACGCATACCTTGCAAGTGATGATGGTGGTGATGGTTCTCCTCCAATTCAGACCTTGTCAATTGCTTTGTGTGGTCTTTGATGAATGTTGAAGACTCTGGTTGCAGTGGTTCTTGTTCTATCTTCTTGAATCAACCCATTCAACTCTTCATGCAAGTTGGAGTGAAGTTGGAGATCTCATAATCCAGCCACGAATTCTTGAGCCTTTCCTTTGCCAAATACTCTATGAAGGTTGTAGATGATGATGATAACCAGAGTTGGAATGATGGATGATGATTCAATGCACTTTGAAATGAAAATGCACTTTTGGAGTTATGGAACCAAAGTATGCTTGCAAGTCCTCACAATCTCTAACCAATGTATGGACCTTCTCTATTGCTTATATAGATGAGAATAGAATCATCTAGAATGGATGAGAAGCTTCCAAGAGGTTTCTAGAACTTCTCATGCAATGAGAAATTCACTTTTTCTATTTTTAGTAAATATCCCAAATCTCATGAGAAACCATGCAAAATGCCCTCATATGAGATGATAAGGAGAGAACAAGGCATTTCAAGTCATTTTAAGGCTTTGGCAAACATTTCCTTTTGATACCTTAAAGTGCAAGTAACAAATTTACAAAGGAACTTCATTTTTTAAGCCTAAACTCAAAAATGTGGCTAAACCATTGTTCTCAAAATGATGTTTCCAATCAAAATCATCTATCATATGCCCCATTTTGGATTTGTAGATCTCTCAAACCAAAATCCAATTTCAACTTTTTTAACTTATAAGCCTTTTTCAAGTCATTTTGACCATTTTAAAATATCCATGCTCCAAGCTTTTTCAACAATTCATGACCTTATTTCTAGACTTAAAATCACATTTTGAACAACTTTCATGTTTTGAGTTTTTCCATTTGAGGCTTGGAAATAGGAGATATGGCATTTGCTTAAAAATGACCTATAACTGACAAATTACCAAAATACCCCTGTCTTGTTCAAACCATAAGTTGAGTTCCACAAATCCTATCAAGGACTTCTACCACTCAAATTAAAGCTAAGAAGATTCCCTCCAACATTCATGTTGACCAAGAGATCATAGGAATCATCCTACTAGGGCAAAAGTTGTCTGCAAGTTGGGTGACTTTCAAGGACCCAGATTCACATACCTCTGCTGACCTGTAATTTGTCAAAACCATAACTTGAGCTCTGCAACTCCTATCAAGGACTTCCACTACTCAAATTAAAGCTTAGAAATATCTCTACAACATTCATGTTGTGGGGAAGATGAGATATCAATCACATCTAGAGCTAAAACTGCCTGGAAGATAGGGGTCAAATTAGGGTTTTTCCACTGACAATCCTCAGAAACCCTAACTCAAAACTTCTCAAACTCTTCAATCATGATGAGTTGGTCTAGGAATCATCCTTATAACATCTCTATACATCATTCCATGATCTCATGGCCCTTGGATTGGGTCTCAACCTTCTCCAAATCTTCAGCTGATCTAGGGTTGACTCAATCAAAACCCTAATTCTATCATTCATGGTTGAATACTCTGAATTCTTGCACAATGACTTCTCTGGGCTTCATGATGGCTATCAAGACATCTCATAGGCTTTCTCAAAACATCAAGTTCATTCTCCAAGTCTCAGAATCATCTGAGGAGCACCCACAACTCTCAAGCTATGAAGCACACAACCCTGGTTTCAATCCACTCTTCTGAGGATCTCTTGAACTGTCTGATGAAGGTATCCACTTTCAAACACTCAATGGATAAATAATTGTTGGTCAAATTTTGGGGTGCAACACATGGCCGTTGGATGGTGAGCTGACCATTGACTATTTCCTGATCCATTGGCCACGATTCAATTCCAATTTGAGAGGGAATCTGAAACTAGGATGAAACGCACCGTTTCATTAAACGATGACTTCTTGGGCTTTAGTGAAGAAACCACTATCCACACCCCCAACCCTGGCCCATTGCAAAAATACACTATATTTGGTTGCTATCCACACCGTTTTATTTTCCATTTTCCATTCAGTTTTAATTGTTTTTCTGATTAAATTGGGCTTAGCGCGTTACTATCTGAACCCCCATTTTTTAGCCCATTGTTAATTTGAACTGCATCTGGTTACTAGATACGCCACCTCATGTCATATTTTCATTTTATTTTCTCCATTTTATTTCAAACTTGGAAAAATCATAATAAATGGAAAAATAAGGATTTTTAAGTGGGAATTTTTTCTCCCATTTCACATTAATGTCTAGAAAATTATCAAATAAAAAATATTTTCATTTCATGCATTTTAATATTTTTTGTGTATTTTCCATTTTAATTGCTTTTTAATTCTTTTATGTTGATGCATGAATTTGTAGAATTTTGTTTAGGTAGTTACCTTAGCATTTTTAGGCCATTCTTTTTAGGATAGTTAGATTAGGACTTTAGCTTCCCCCTGGATTTATTTCATAATTTTGTGATGAATTTTAGGTTAGCTTTGTTTAGATGACATTAGGTTGTGTAAAATTAGGTTAATCCTTAACATAGGTCCACAATAACACTAGAATTTTGGGTCTCTAGGTCAAGTTAGACATTGGGGCATATAAGGGTATTAAGGGTAGGTATGTAGGATCCCTTAGAAATTATATTAGATTTTAATGTAGTAGTATACTATTTTTAGTGGATTTTTGTAGTTGATGATTGTTTGTGTTGCCCTTGTGGGCTTATGTTTTTGTTTGCTTTGCTTTATGGGCTTGGAGAGCTTGGTTTTGTTCTAAGGAGCATTGAGGAGCATAGTAGGAGCATTGAGGAGCATTGAGGAGCTTGAGAGCTTGATCTTGCTTGTTTTGTTGATTGTTTTAGGGTTAGGGATTAGGAAGAGCTTAGACCTAGTTAACTTCTTTCTTAAACGTGGATGGTATCTTTCACCTCCATTCCTCCCTATGATTCAAAGTCCTTCCATGGTATACACCTTTCTCCTTTGGAGGGATAAGTGATTGTACCTAGGAAGTAGAACTTTTGAGGGAACCATTCCTTTGATGTTGAACCCTCACAGGTCACCTTTGGTGGTCAGTAAGCAGTTCAATATCCCAGCGTATCCAGTAAGTGATTTCCTCTGGTTTGAGTATCTTGAGAGATGCTGAGCTTGAGTGTGAAGATGAAGACTTCATTGAAGAGTGTAGAAGAGGATGAATCCTTGAGTATTGCCATTCCAGCTAAAGCTTGAAGAGCAACAAGAGCAAGTTGATACTTGAAGACCCATGAAGATCCAGTAAAGACTGAAGGAAGAAGTTGACACTTCTAAGTGATTGAGATTCTGAAAAGCTGAAGCTTGAAGAACAAAGGAAGTTGATACTTACTTTGATACCTGAAGATCCAGTAAAGCCTGAAGGTGGAACTGATCAAGGAGCTGAAGCTCAGAGAGGATAAGTTGAAACTTATGTGGAAGGGTTGAAACCTGGGACAGCAAATTGATATTTGTCAAGAGTGATAGAAGTCTGAAGACTGCATTGTGTTGGAAGAGCTGAAGCTTGAAGTTGAGAGAGGAGTTGATCTGCTTCCTTTTCTTTTTCTTTGTTGTATTGATGTGTTTTGTTTGACTTGCTTGATGCATTAGAATAAGTCCATATCTAGAATAGGTAGAACCTAGGAGCATGATTGCACTAGAGGTTGAGTTGCTCCCTCTGCCTGTATTGTTACTGTGTGGCTTTGCTTGCGGGTATTCGGTAGAGCCCGACTCCCTTGCCCATGTGGTTTGTTTGCCTGATGGCCTTTCATTTCATTTTATCTGTATGATTGCAGTTTACTGTATATTGCTTGATAGCATGTTTTATATTTCAGTATGATTACTGTTATCCATTCTGGCTTGAGGTTGAGATGAGCTTCTGGAGGCTGAAGCCCCACACACATTTCCTCCCTCACTTGCATTGCATGCATTTTACTGTTAAGCTGATGCTTTGTTTGTTTTGGTGTATCATTGACATGATCCCTTAGGACTCTTATTTCCTTTGATAAGGAATTGATGATAGAACTTTAGGTTGAAACCTATGCATGACAACTTCTAGGAGTTCCCTGTTCAAACCTCAACCACAGGATGAATCCTTGGCATGACAACAGTAGGACTTGATAGTCTCCCTCCTAGTTGGGCCTGTTCTCTTCTCATCTCAAAACAGTTTAAGATACAGTAATCATGAATGATTTCTTTCGTACGTTACGAGCCTTAAGCTATCTGAGAAAGGATTGTGGGAGAGTTTCTTTTCCATAGTCTGGATGTTTAGTATGGTACCCTTTGGGTGACATGCGACGCATTCACTCTCAGGTCATAGTCTTTAGTGCGATTGAAATTGCAAACACAATAAAAAACACTTCTTTCGTAAAAGACAGGAAATAAACCGTAGTGTCCCGAACTACGTAAGCTCTGATCTCTCATACCTGTTGAGAGTACATAGGCACAATGCTGATGTATTGGCGAGCTACCTTCCCCATAACTCGTCGTAGGTCGAACTACGTTGACTCTGATTTCTCGTTCTCTGATGAGAATACGTAGGCATAAAGTGCGACGCTTTGCCGAGTCATTTTTCTTTTCTTTTAAGCCAGCCTTGATAGGTAGATAGATGAAACCAACCCGTCCAAGTAAACACAACAAGCGTGGATCCCGTCGAGTACGACGGACGTGAGGGGTGCTAATACCTCCCCCTTGCATAACCGACTCCCGAATCCAGACAATGGTTGCGACGACCTTGTCTTACCCTTTTTCTTCAGGTTTTTCCGATCGTTTCCTTTCCCGCTCCAAGGGATAAATAACGAAAGGTGGAGACTCTTCTGTTGTGCCGACACCTTATTTTCGCGCAAGCGACAGCTGGCGACTCTGCTGGGGAAACAACCCAGAATCTCTGGTTCCCTATGCGAGTCAATCCTAACGCTTGTATGTTTACTTGTTGGGTTGCGTTTATTTATCGCATTTTACTTCTCGCACTTTATTTCCCGCATTTTATTTTCAGTATAATATGATTATCTGTGCTGTTGTGGGGAGGGGCATTCTGATGAGTGAGAAGCCAGACCCAGGCTTGAGTGCACCATAGACTTAGAGTGGAAATTAGTGGGCGCGTGCTTGCTTTGCAGGCACTAGTGTCCCATGAAATCCACGCTCAGACGAGGTTCATCCGGTTGGCTTCTCTTTCAACCCTTTGGGTTGAGACGGTTGCTGGTTTGGTGGATTGTCGACTCTGGGGACCGATCATTTATGATTCAGCCGAGTGAGGCCGCTTCATAAGCTGGTGATGCCACACCTTCTGGGTATCGTATCACCCCTCTTGAATGTCTGTGATGCTGATGAACGCATAGGATGCCGAACTTGAGTCAGTTTAGGTCCATACCTGTGAGCAGGGTTGGGTTTATTGCAGGAAACTTTGACCTTCAGACTACTTGGTTTTCTTGACAGTGAATCAATTTTGTTGGTACCGGGGTTTCTCAGTTGCAGATTTGTCTGTTCTTGATAGAGCAGGTTTTGATCAGAGGATCTCATCATCAGGTGTATGTCTGTTCTTGATAGAGCAGGTTTTGATCAGAGGATCTTATCATCAGATGTGTATTTGTTCTAGATAGAGCAGAGTTTTCATCAGCAGATGTTGTTTGTTCTTGATAGAGTAGATTTTTGAGTGGGGTCTGAAGATCTCATCAGCAGCTGTATGTTTGTTCTTGATAGGGAAGATTTTTGGTTGGGGTCTGAAGACCTGATCAGCAGATATTTCTTGATCCTACATCAGAGGTCCTTATCATCAGACATTTGTTCTTGACAGAGCAGAATTATGATCCTATGTATATGGTCCTACCAGATGGTTGTTCTTGACAGAGCAGATTTGTGGTCCGATACCAGGGTTTTCTTCTTATCAGATGCAGTGGTTGTTCTCGACAGAGCAAGATTATGGTTTTGTTGATACAGAATCTCCACAGCACAGTTGCCTTGACCTCCTGCTGCATGATCGCATTTTGCATTAGTTTGCATATTCATTTGCATTTCATTAACGTGTGTCTGTGTTGCAGGTACCGTTTTCCCCGATCCAGGATTTCATGCCTCCTAGTGTATTGTTATGGGCTCTCTGAGGAAGACCGTGGCTTACAAGTTCCCTGTCCCCGATTAGGTTAAATTGACTGGTTTGATAGCTTTAGCAGATGATTCTGTGAGGGATGAGTTCAGAAAATCTTACGGCAGGTTGCTCAGTTTGGTTCATAAGCCTTCTATGTTCGAGTTGAATGGGTTGCACGCTCTGCTGCAGTTCTACGACCCTCCGCTGAGATGTTTCACTTTTCAGGACTTTGCTCTCGCACCTACGCTGGAAGAATATGCTGATTTGCTAGGGGTGCCTATCAAAAGGCAGATGCCTTTTGTTCACATGGATGTTGAGCCTGATCTGGCTGGTTTAGCTCCTTCACTTCATCTGGACGCCTCCGAGTTAGTATTGACTAGTTGGAACAAGGTTCCGGGGTTGTCCTTGCAGTTTCTAGTGGGTAAGGCTCAGCAGTGTGCCAAAGACGGATGTTGGGTCGCGTTCAATGCCATCCTCGCTCTATGCATATACGGCATCATTCTGTTCCCCAACATGCCCGATTTTGTAGACTTTGATGCGTTTCACATCTTTGCTTCAGGGAATCCAGTCCCTACCTTGATAGGAGATGTCTATCATTCAGTCCACTACAAAAACGAAAACAGGAGGGGGAATAATGTCTCGTACTGCGTACCCTTGCTGTACAAATGGCTTGATAGTCATCTGCCCAAGAGGGATCCTTTTGTCTCGTCTGCAGCCACAACTGAGTGGTCCGAGCGTCTGATGAGTTTATCTGCAGAGGATATCGACTGGTTCGACAGAGATAGGTTGGGTACTGAGGTGATCTTCAGTTGCAGCGGGTTTCCAAACGTGCCTTTGATAGGAAGGAAGGGCTGTATAAACTACAATCCATCATTGCTAGTTTGACAGTTCGCGTATGGATGAGGAGGTACAGGAATCTCTGTACCGCACTTGTACTCTAGAGGGGGATCCGTTGTCCAAACTTCAGCGCGCGTGGAATGGTATCAGTAAGCGAGGAAAGCCTTTGCTGGGAAAAAGCAACAATCAAGCCTACCCTCCGTATGTAACTTGGAACAGAGCCAGAGCCGATGCTATAGGGATGCCGTTTCCTCATGCCAAGCCAGAAAGCCCTCCAATGATCGAAGAGCCTACTACTGTGCCCATTCAGCAGCATAATCAGATGTTAGCCGAGCGGGATGAATTGAAGCGGGCGAACGAAGAACTGGAGAGGGAATTAGCTCAGCTCCGAAGCGAGAGGAACGAAGCCGTGCACTCTTTCAAAAGGCAGATAGAGTTGGTGAACCAGCTGGGAACAGACCTGACTAAGCAGATAACCGAGCGTGAACGCATGGGTCGAGACTTCAAAGCTGTCAACGACGTACTGGCTACGAAGAAGCAACACTTGGACGAAGCATATCAGAGGATATCTAAGTTCAACCAGCACTGGAAGGCTTCCATGGCCACCAGGAAAGAGCGAGAGGATAAGCTGATGCTACAGATCTCCAAGTTGGAAGCCCAGGTGAAGGACAGTGAAAAGAGGTTTGATGAAGAAACCGCCCGCCGATACGCCGCTGAAGGCCAGCTCAACAAAGCTCTCGCTAACCTGAAGGAGCGCAAGCTGACGTTTGAGTCCAAGAAGCGGAAATTAGAAGATTGCTTTGGCGAAGGAGCATGGGAAGGTTCGATCGAAGGACTTCAGTATACCATTGTGCAGAGGGAATTACTCGTCGAGGGGTTACTCACTCTGCCAGATCATCCAGAGACGAAGGAGTTGTTAGAAGAGTATCGCGCCCGTGGCCGTACTTGACTATTTGTATTCCTTTTGTTTTGATCATTGTTGTATGCTAACCATCACCAGGCTTGTTGGCTGAGGTCACGCTGTTGATTCATCTTGTACTCGCTGATGCTATATACTGCCTTGATAGGCCTTCTTTATATATGAGATTGTTGTTTCCATGATTGGACTCGGACTTCTTCTTCTTATTATTATCAGCACTGGCACTCAGGCACTAGGATCGGGGGAGATCTCCCAAACACACAGACACACGCATGCATTTGCATGACGAACATTTTGTTGTTTTTCCTAACCCTTTAGTGTTTACAGGTTTTTCAGGTTTACAGGTTGTCCCAGGCTGTTTCCGGTGGTTCCAGGATTGATCAAAGACTAATTCACCGTTATCCGACTAGAGCTAATCAGACCAGAATCATGGATCAAGTGCAAACTGATGTTCAGGAGCTCCGCAAAAGGATGGATCGCTTCATGGAGCTCATGCAAGTGGTCGCCAACGGCCAAGATCAGCTCAGAACTTTGGTTCAGCCTTTGATCTCCAGGGTTGATAGCAACGGCATGCTCCACGGTGGGACCGTGCCTACTCCTCCACCAGTTGAAACTCCGCAGAACGGTGTCCCCGTGGCCGGGGGCAACGGCAGTGCTCATGGCAATGTAATGGCCAACATCGGACTCAATACGGCGGGCGTCGGTAATGGGAGTCTGGGAGCTAATGTCAATGTCGGGCCGGGCAACGGCAATGCGGGCGTCGGAAATCTGTTTGTGCCTCAGCCATGGCTTGAGGATCACCAAGATGATGTGTTCTCTCAGAAGGGTGCTGAATGCTGAAGCGCGGCTTAGATTCAAAGCACTTGAAGATAAAATGAGAGATATTGAGAATCAGAATACGTTGGGCGTTGATATGTCCAAGCTGGGATTAATTGCTGATTTCAAGGTACCTCCTAAGTTCAGGGTGCCTGACTTTGAGAAATATAAGGGCACCACTTGCCCTCGTGTCCACCTGAGATCGTACTACAGGAAGATGTCTGCCTATTCCGAGGACGAGAAGTTGCTGATGCACTTCTTCCAAGACAGTCTTTCCGGGCCATCCCTTGAGTGGTACATGGGTCTGGAGCCTACTAGTGTGCGCACATGGAAGGATCTCGCTGAAGCGTTTGTGCACCACTATCAATACAATAGTGACTTGGCCCCGAACCGAGTCCAGCTGCAGAACCTATCGCAGAGGAATAATGAAGGATTTAAGGAGTACGCCCAGCGGTGGCGTGAGTTGGCAGCTCGGGTTCAGCCGCCGATGGTTGAACGCGAGCTCGTGCAGATGTTTGTAGCTACCCTCCCAGGGGTTTACTATGAAAAGTTAGTCAGCGGTATGCCCGGGACGTTCTCGGCTCTTATTATCATGGGCGAGCACGTCGAGAATGGAATCAAGATCGGGAAAATTCAAGGTGAGTCATCCTCAGCCGGAGGAGGTGGAAAGAAACCTTATGCTGGCAAAAGGCGAGAAGGAGAAGCAAGCGCTGTGACCAACACTCGAAGGAAGGGCAAAGGCCCTCAGCAGCAGATAGCCAGTATAAATATCCCAGCAGCTTCGCAGCAGCAACCGAATCAACAGGGATACAGAAAGTACCAGAATTGGGCATCCTTGGCAAACCGTCACTTCGAGGCACCGCCCATGTCGTACGCGCAACTCTTGCACACCTTGCTTCAGCTTCAGTTGGTCCAGAAGAGGACGATGGCTCCCTTGACAAGGGCACCTCCACCGGGGTACGACGCAAATGCCACTTGCGATTTTCACTCAGGGGCACCAGGCCACACAATCGAGAACTGCAAAGCCTTCAAGCACAAGGTGCAGGACTTGGTGGACGCCAAGATCATCAACCTCTCCGATAATATGCCCAATGTCACGAAGAACCCTATGCCGAATCATAGGGGAGGCGGAGTGAACGCCATTATCGAAGAAGAGAGTGCAGATTTGTTGACTGATGTCAGAGACCTGAAGACGCTGCTTAGCTTCGTTAAAGCTAAGTTGCTGAGAAGAGGGTTCTTTCCAGGATGCGGAGAATTATGTATGGACTGTGCCACACATTCTGATGGATGTGAGCAGTTGGTAGAAGGAATTCAAAGTCTGATGACTGAGGGGATTCTGCAGTTTAGTCGGAGGGCTGAAAGTGGATCAGGAGAGGTAGTGCTAAAGCAGGCCGATGAAGTCGCCACCATCACCATCCCTCGCCGGCCGATAACCATTTCTGCGCCCAGACCGCCTACAATTACTATTACCAAAGCTGGGCCAATACCCTTCGAGAGCACTAACGCCGTTCCGTGGCATTATGGGGCTGAAGTCTATTGCAACGGGCAGAAGTTGGAGCTAGAGCCGTATGGGTCGACTGTGGAGAATCTCGCGGGAATCAAGGGTATTACTCGCAGCGGGAGAGTATTTGCACCGCCAGAGGTCGTGGCGGATAAGGCGGTCAGAGCTGATACGGCCGATAAAGGAAAAAGCAAAGTCGTCGAAGAGGTCCCGTGTGGGGTAGAGAAAGACTTGCTTGTTAAGGATGCCGAGGAGTTTATGCAGTTAATCAAAAAGAGCGACTACAAGATTGTAGATCATCTCCATCAAACGCCCTCGAAGATTTCCATTCTCAACCTTTTGCTGTGTTCTGAAGCACACCGCAATGCGCTGCTGAAGGTATTGAACGCCGCCTACGTACCACAAGAGATATCGGTGAATCAGCTAGAAGAGGTTGTAGCCCACGTTAATGCTGGGAATGGGCTAGGTTTCACAGACTTAGAGCTGACGCTAAAAGGGAGGAATCACAATAGCGCCCTGCACATCTCGATAGAGTGTAGAGGCACAATCATGTCACACGTGCTGGTGGACACGGGTTCGTCGCTTAATGTTCTTCCGAAGAAGGCATTAATGAAGTTGGATACTCATGGAGTGGTCTGCACACCCAGTGATCTGGTTGTGAAGGCGTTCGATGGAACTAAACGCCACGTTTTCGGGGAGGTGACCCTGCCGATCCAAGTCGGTCCGGAAACGTTCAATGCGGTCTTTTATATTATAGACATCATGCCTGCCTACAGTTGTCTCTTGGGCCGGCCATGGATCCATGCTGCTGGTGCCGTGACCTCCACGTTGCACCAAAAGCTCAAATACGCTGTCGGGGGAAGCATCGTAACCGTGTGTGGCGAGGAAGACATAATGGTGAGCCATCTGTCATCCTTTAAGTATGTTGAAATGGATGGCGAAATCCATGAAACTCTTTGCCAAGCGTTCGAGGCTGTCAAAGTAAAAGAAGTAGCTCCTGTAGTCACAGAAAAGCTAGAGATGAATCTCTCCTCCTTCAAGGAAGCTCGGGCCGTTGTCCAAGCCGAAGCTACCCCAGGCTGGGGGAAAATTTTGGAGATACCCAACAAGCAGGATAAGTTTGGGTTGGGATATTCTCCTGGAGCTGAAGCTTCTTCTTCTTCGTCTAGCAGCGCGTCTCGAGGTAAAGGGCCGATCCAATTTACCAGTGGCGGAGTGATCTTCGAAAGCATCAACGCAACGTCTGAAGACAGCGGGGATAGCGATTGTGACTTTGACTCTTGGATGCAGCCAAGGAAGCCGGGCGAGGGCCTCAACAATTGGACCATCAAGGATATCATCCAGATGACAAGTGAAGAGTAATGATGTACTTTTTTCCAATCATTGTACAACCCTATGTCCTACCCGGGGCATAGCGGTTTTATTGTCAGGGCCTTGTTGGATTATGTACATGCATTTTGTTAATAAATCAAAGGCGTTTTCTTCGTATTCAAATATTGTGATCTCTGTTATTCCTGTTTTATATTTGTTCTGAAAAACAGTAAAATGGCAATGGGGTTTGTGCTAACCTGCACATCCTTGTTTTAAACTTAACCCTTGTTATTGCAGGATCCACATAACAGATGACATCGACTCTGGACCTTCTACGGCTCACTTCAACTTCGATTGCCCGATCTATTAAGCCGAAGAAGAGATTGATGAAGACGAAGACCTTCCTAAAGAGTTGGCCTGCTTGTTGAAATAAGAGGAGAAAGTTATTCTGCCTCATGAGGAGGAGATTGAAATCGTGAACCTGGGTTCTGAAGAGCTCGTCAGAAACGTCAGGATAGGGGTTGCGTTGCAGAGTGAGGTCAAGCAGAGATTGGTCGAGATACTAAGGGAGTATAGTGACGTCTTTGCTTGGATATGCCCGGACTTGACACAGACATCATGGTCCACCACTTGCCGCTACGAGAAGATTGCCCTCCCGTTAAGCAAAAGCTCAGGAGGACACGACCAGATATGGCCATTAAGATCAAAGAAGAAGTGCAAAAGCAGCTCGATGCTGGCTTCTTAGCGGTCACTACTTACCCTCCGTGGGTCGCCAACATAGTACCTATACCGAAGAAGGACGGTAAGGTACGAATGTGCATCGATTATCCGGATTTGAACAGGGCGAGCCCTAAAGATGATTTCCCGCTCCCTCATATTGATGTGTTGGTCGACAACACAACCCAGTTTTTCGTGTTTTCGTTCATGGATGGCTTCTCCGGTTACAATCAGATCAAGATGGCGCCGGAGGACATGGAGAAAACGAAGTTTATCACTCCCTGGGGAACATTTTGCTATAAGGTAATGCCTTTCGGTCTGAAGAACGCAGGGGCCACTTACCAACGAGCAATGGTAACTTTGTTTCATGACATGATTCATCATGAGATTGAGGTCTATGTTGATGACATGATTGCGAAGTCCCAAACAGAGGAAGAGCATCTGGTTAATTTATTGAAGCTTTTCGAGAGGCTTAGGAAGTTCAGGTTGAGGCTGAATCCTAACAAATGTACTTTCGGAGTACGGTCCGGAAAGTTGCTGGGGTTTGTCGTGAGCGAACGAGGCATCGAGGTTGATCCTGCGAAAATAAAAGCCATTCAAGAAATGCCAGTGCCAAAAACAGAAAAAGAAGTTCGTGGTTTCTTGGGCAGAATAAACTACATTGCAAGGTTTATCTCTCAGCTCACGGCCACGTGTGAATCGATGTTCAAGCTTTTAAAGAAAGATCAGGCGATTACTTGGAATGAGGATTTCCAGAAGGCATTCGACAAGATAAAGCAGTATCTCCAAGAACCTCCAATCTTAATACCCCCAGTGGCTGGAAGACCATTAATCATGTACTTGACAGTTCTTGAGAATAGTATGGGGTGTGTTCTCGGTCAGCACGACGAGACGGGCAGAAAGGAGCATGTCATTTACTACTTGAGTAAAAAGTTCACTGACTGTGAATCTCGATACTTGATGCTGGAGAAGACGTGTTGTGCACTAGCCTGGGCTGCCAAACGTCTACGACAGTACATGATCAATCACACCACCATGCTAATTTCGAAGATGGATCCGATCAAGTACGTCTTCGAGAAGCAGGCTCTTTTGGGCAGGATTGCCAGATGGCAAATGGTGTTAACGGAATATGATATTCAGTACGTGTCCCATAAGGCCATCAAGGGAAGCGTATTGTCTGAATACCTGGCCGAACAGCCGATCGAGGATTACCAGCCGATGAAATTTGAATTCCCTGATGAGGATATCATGTTTCTCAAAGCGAAGGATTGCGATGAACCGTTGCCCGACGAGGGGCCAGATAGGAAATCCCAGTGGAAATTGATATTCGATGGGGCGGTTAATTCCTATGGAAGTGGCATCGGGGCTATCATCACGACTCCCCACGGATCCCACATCCGGTTCACTGCGAGACTGACGTTTCCGGTCACCAATAACGAGGCGGAGTACGAAGCATGCATCATGGGTCTAGAGGAAGCAATTGATTTGAGAATCAAGAACCTAGACGTATATGGTGACTCGGCGCTTGTGATCAACCAGATAAAAGGGGAGTGGGAGACTCGTCAATTGAATTTGGTGCCGTACATGAACTATGCCAGAAGGCTACTTCCGTTCTTTGATCGAGTGGAACTCCATCATGTGCCCAGGGCGGAAAATCAAATGGCTGATGCCTTAGCCACGTTGGCTTCAATGTATAAAGTCAATTTTTGGAATGAGGCTCCAAGAATTATCCTTTCCCGTCTTGATAGACCGGCATTCGTCTTTGCAATCGAGGAAGCCGCCGACGGCAAGCCATGGTTCCATGACATCCAGACCTTCCTTATGACTAAGGAGTATCTTGCGGGTGCGTCAACCCAGGATAAGAAGACTCTGAGGAGGCTGTCTGGAAATTTTTATCTCAATCCTGATGGAGTTCTGTATAAGAGAAACCACGATCTCGTGCTACTCAGATGTGTAGATGAGAAAGAGGCGAGTCTGCTCATGGAAGAAGTCCATGAAGGCACATTTGGTACGCACGCCGGCGGGCATGCCATGACGTGGAAGATCTTGAGAGCAGGATATTACTGGATGACGATGGAGTCTGATTGCTTCAGGTTCGCGAAGAGATGTCATAAGTGCCAGATTTATGCTGACAAAGTTCATGTGCCGCCGTGCCCGTTAAATGTCATGTCCTCCCCGTGGCTGTTCTCCATGTGGGGCATCGACATGATAGGCAAGATCGAGCCCACTGCATCTAACGGTCATCGCTTCATTCTGGTAGCTATCGACTACTTCACCAAGTGGGTGGAAGCAGCCTCGTACGCTAATGTGACCAAGCAGGTGGTGGATAAATTCATAAAGAGGGACATCATCTGTCGTTACGGAATTCCTGAGCGGATCATTACTGACAATGGTTCGAATCTAAATAATAAGATGATGAAGGAGCTGTGTCAGAGTTTCAAGATCGAACACCACAACTCATCTCCTTACCGGCCGAAGATGAATGGCGCTGTTGAAGCGGCCAACAAGAACATAAAGAAGATTGTTCAGAAGATGGTTGTGACCTATAAAGATTGGCACGAGATGCTGCCATTTGCATTGCACGGTTATCGTATAACGTACATACTTCAACCGGGGCAACTCCTTTCTCCTTGGTGTACGGTATGGAAGCAGTCCTACCGCTAGAAGTGGAGATCCCTTCTTTGCGAGTTTTGGTTGATGTGAAACTCGACGAGACAGAATGGATTACGAACCGACTGAACCAACTCAGCCTGATGGACGAGAAGAGGTTAGCGTCGATTGCGTTTGGTCGTCTGTACCAAAGCCGAATGAAGAAAGCTTATGATAAGAAGGAGCGTCCTAGAAGCTTTCAGACGGGTGATCTCGTCCTGAAGAAGATTCTTCCTCCACACTCCGATCATCGGGGCAAGTGGACTCCGAATTACGAAGGTCCGTACATCGTCAGCAAGGTCTTCTCGGGAGAAGCTTTGTTGTTATCCACGATGGATGGTGAAGATTTTGCATCCCCGGTGAACGCGGACGCAGTTAAAAAATACTTTGCTTGAAAGTGACCCGCTGGACAAAAAAAAAAGAGAGTCCAGGCAAAAAAGGGGCATCCTGGCGAACCAAAAACAGAATAAAAGGTTCGGGCAAAAATTAGGGATATAAATTGAAAAAAAATGTACGCCCGTGAAGTCGAAAACCTACACTGGGCGGCTTCGGCAAAAAAGGGTATCCCGGTGAACTGAAAACCCGCAAAGGGCGGTTCACGCAAAAGTTAGGGATTTGAAAAAGCAAATGACTGCTTTCCACGTATGGACTTTCTTTGTTTAGTGGTTTGGAGGACCTAAGGGCCGTTCATCTGAATCAATCTCTTCCGAAGCTGAAGCGGCGGAGAAGTATCGAAGTTGAGTGGGTCATAGAGGGATCAACTCATGGTGTTCGTCTACGCCTCGTTGCCGACATTTGTATATACTGATGTATATTTATGTTTTATTTTTGTGCGGCTTCCTCATTCCAGGAGCTTGCATCTGTTGTAAAACGTTTTTACCCATTCAGGGGTTCGTTATCAATAAAATGCGTACTATTCAGCAATTCTGTTTGTCTGTCTAGCATTTATCTGTTTTGTTTGCGAAAAAGAACGCCGATGTTGTTGATAAAATGCGCATACATAAACTTACTGGCCTAGGCCACTGATTGTTGAAACAATGAGTTACCTGAATATTGTCACGAGATAATAACCTTGATAGGTCCCTTTGAGAAGGGTACCTTGTCTGTTTGTTTGTGTTGTTGCAGGTGTAGCATATACCAGACAGTGCGCCGTGCGCATCCCGAAGAAGGATGATTCCTCTTTCTCCAGCAAAGTTCAGTAGCCTCTCCCTGCAGAGTCTGAACCCGAGATCGTGAGCATTGATATGTCTCCCCAGGCAGAGATGATTCTCTCCCCCAATCAGATGCGTCCTGAAGGAATGTCATCTCCCCAGCTGAGTCAGGCGCCGAAACGCGTGTTCATCCCCCAGCACCGGGTCACAAGTGCAGGTTTCGTAGGAGACTCTTCGTACGCCGAAGTATGCCGCAACTGATGGTGCCAGACTGAAGTCTTCAGCGGAATTGAAATTCCCCACCCGGGTTGTACCCTCCCCCGAAGTCGGATGATCCCTTCTTCCCCAGCGAAATTGAGATTCCCACAGAGTCGTACTCTCCAGTGAAGCAGAATGATTTCTCCTTCTTCAGCCGAGTTTGCAGATACCCAAGAGAGCTGAATCCTTGGAAGCTGCTCAAGCCATGATTGGCTTTTCCCCCAGTGGAAGGTTGAACAGCCGAAGTTGTTTCCCCCGCGGCAGTCAACTGAAGTTGTGTCCCCTACGGAGTCCAATTGAGATTGGTGTGACCTTGTTCTCCTCAGCAGGATGATTCCTCTACCTGAGTAGTTCTTTCTCCTTGACAGGAGGATTCCCCCTTCAGCATTTATTTTGCTGACGAGATCGCATCATAGTGCATGATTTCATAGTATTTATCATAAACACATAACATTTCCACCGTGTGGAGCATTGCGCCATTGCCGAAGCATATGCATAATAAACATGATCTAGGGTGTTACCGCTCTTGTTTTGCAGGTGTTCCGCCGCAGAATCGATTGCTCAGGATGATTCTTGACATTCTCCCCAACGAAGCCGCTTGCTCAAGACGATTCTTGAAGTCTCCAGCGAAGTTTTCGGTTCAAGATGATTCACGAATTCTCCAGCAGGGCCGGTTGCTTAAGATGATTCTTAAGACCCCAACGCAGGCTCCAGAGTTGGTTGCTCAAGTTGATACTTAGATTCCCCAGTAAAGGTCGCCCAGGATGATTCCTAAAATCCCCAACAGAGTGTTCACTCAGGATGATTCCTAAAATCTCCAGATTGGCCGACGGTTCAAGATGATTCTTGAAGTCCCCGGTGGAGTTATTTGTCCAAGATGATTCTTGAAGTCCTCAGCAGAGTTGATTTATCCAGAATGATTTCTGGACCCCGGAGCAGATTTGCTTGATAGTTCTCCAGAATCCCCCAACGGCGATGCGTTATCCCCGGCAGGTTTTCTAACGGCGAAGTTGAAACCTCCCTTGAAGACTCCATGATTGAAGTCTGACCGTGTTAATGAAGCAGTTCTCTCAGCTGATGCAGAGTGCCTGATGGCAGAGGTTTAGATATTCCCAGTTGGCTCATGATTGACCAAGAATTCTATTCCCGACTTGCTGATGAAGTCCGGCTGATGCCCGACAGTAATGCGGAGTGCCTGATGGCATGATCAACCTGATGGTTGAAGTCTGGCTGATGCCCGACAGTTTCTTTGAGTGCCTGATGGCATGATCAACCTGATGGTTGAAGTCCGGCTGATGCCCGACAATTTCTTTGAATGCCTGATGGCATGATCAACCTGATGGTTGAAGTCCGGCTGATGCCCGACAGTCTTCTTTGAATGCCTGATGGCATGATCAACCTGATGGTTGACCTGAAGAGTCCCGAGGAATCGTGATGCCTGATGGCATGATCGACTATGTATTACCAGTTACCGTATGACCAATTCTCCAGCTAGTTGTCGTGCAGCTATTAGTTCAGTTTTCGAAGATTTGTTCCCGCCAGAGTACCGTGTACTTGTGCAGTTGGCAAATTTCCGGGTTTATCGATATTCAACTGTCTCGCACCTTGATTGGCTGAGAGCCGTTCGCTCCTCACCCAGTCAGGTTCAAGCCGTTTGAATAGGGGCAGCTGTTGCACCCCAAAATTTGACCAACATTTATTTACCCAGCAAGAGTTGTATGAGACTTTGAAACTAGCCAAGAAAGTTGTTCAAGTGTTCAAGGATTGATATCTTTGTCAGAGAACTCAAGAGATCCTCAGAGAGATTGGTTGAAACCAAGGTTGTGTGTCTCATAACTTGAGAGTTGTGGGAGCTCCTCAGATGATTCTGAGACTATGAGGATGGACTTGAAGCTTTGAGAAAGCTTATGAGATATCTTGAGAGCCATCATGAAGCCCAGAGAGGTCATTATACAAGAGTTCAGAAGACTCAGCCATGAGTGGTGGAATTAGGGTTTGACTGGGTCAACCCTAGGTCAACTGATGATTTGGAGAGGGTTGAGACCTAATCCAAGATCCATGTGATCATGGATTGATGCATTGAGATGCTATAAGGATGATTCCTAGACCAACTCATCATGATTGAGGAGTTTGAGAAGTTTTAAGCTAGGGTTTCTAAGGCTTGACAGTGTAAAATCCCCTAGTTTGATCCCTATCTGCAAGGCAGTTTAGCTCAAGATGTGATTGTCATCTGATCTTCCCCATAACATGAATGTTGTAGAGCTTGTTCTTAGATTTAATTTGAGTACTAGAAGTCCTTGATAGGATTTGTAGAGCTCAAGTTATGACTTTGACAAATTACAGGTCATCTGAGGTATGTGAATCTGGGTCCTTGAAAGTCACCCAACTTGCATCCAACTTTTGCCCTAGTAGGATGATTCCTATGAACTCTTGGTCAACATGAATGTTGTAGAGCATCTTCGTATCTTTCTAGAGAGTACTAGAAGTCCTTGATAGGATTTGTAGAGCTCAAGTTATGACTTTGACAAGTCAAAGGCATTTTGGTCATTTGGAGGTTATAGGTCATTCCAAGCATAAGGCCATAACTCCTATTTCCAACTTCAAATGGAAAAATCTTCAACATCAAACTTGCTTAGAATGATGTTTTAAGGCTAGTGGGGAGGTCATGAGATGTTGAAAAGGCTTGTATCAAAAAGTGATAAAAATGGCCTAAAATGGAGGCATAAGTTAAATAAGTTGAAATTGAAAATTGGAAATCCCAAGTTACACATCCAAACCGTGTCATATAATAGGTCATTTTGACTCTAAAAGACATTATAAGAACAATGGTTCAGCCACAATTTTGATTTGAGGCCTAGATCATAGGGCTGCTTTGGAAATGGCTTACTTGCATCTTAAGGCACCAAAGCAAAACATGAAGAAACTCAATATACAAGTTAGTTATGCATTTCAACACATTATACATCTCATGTGGGGAGAATTTCAAGTCAGAATTGGTGGTTACAAGAGGCTTGGCATGAGATAGCATATGGTGAGAAGTGAAATCAAAATATCATGAGATGAGAAGTTCAAATACTCATTGGATTGTTCCAGAAAGTTCTGGACAGTTCTAACAAGTTCTATATAATGGTTAGAGCTTGCTCAGATGCAAGGTTGGTGAGAAAAGTGAGAAAAGAGAGATAGTGCTATCTTGTTGCTTCCATTGCAAGTCAAATTTCAATTCTACATTCTTCTTCAATTCCATTCCTTTTTTCTATACAAACACACTCCATTGATGATTCTAAAGCTGTGCAGGTCAATTTGAGAGCAAATCCATGGTGAATTGAAGAGTTGGTGATTGAACTTTCAAGGTAGCAAGTTAGAATCGAATTCTGAGATTGAAGCTTCCTCCATCAAATTTGTTGCAAACAGTAGCAAGATTAGCATCTAAGGAAACTTTCTGAAGAATTTCAAGGCTTGAAGTGAAGGATTTCACCATCTGTTGATCAAGAATAACCAGGTTTGCAAATTCTCCACTACATCATAATTTATGCATTGCTAGGTAGAATTGTTAGTGTAGAAAAGTTAGAGACACATAGGTGATGGATTTTGGAGAGTTAGAGAGCAATTGGTGAAGGTTGAATATTGGACACCATTTCTTTGATGATCAAGAACTCGTGGTATAGTGAGATATAATTCATGTTAGATAGCTAATTTCACTCAGTGTGAGTTGGTGAGTATTCTGATGCAAGAAAATTCAAGAATAGTTGAAGTTGGTGATTGAGCTCATTTTTGATCTTGGATCGGGTTCAGTGATTTAGGATGTTTCAGTTGATTTTAAGAGCATGGTTGGATTCAGCATAAAATTCTAGGCAAGATAGGGTCTTGAATTTCTATTTTCCATGAAGAATTGATGGAGTTCGTGTTAGAGGAAGATGAAGCTTAATACTCTGCATTTTCATGGCGTCCCTTGCAAACCCTAGCTGGAGGTTGAAGACGAGAGCATGGCCGTTGGATGGTGAGCTGACCATTGACTATTTCCTGATCCATTGGCCACGATTCAATTCCAATTTGAGAGGGAATCTGAAACTAGGATGAAACGCACCGTTTCATTAAACGATGACTTCTTGGGCTTTAGTGAAGAAACCACTATCCACACCCCCAACCCTGGCCCATTGCAAAAATACACTATATTTGGTTGCTATCCACACCGTTTTATTTTCCATTTTCCATTCAGTTTTAATTGTTTTTCTGATTAAATTGGGCTTAGCGCGTTACTATCTGAACCCCCATTTTTTAGCCCATTGTTAATTTGAACTGCATCTGGTTACTAGATACGCCACCTCATGTCATATTTTCATTTTATTTTCTCCATTTTATTTCAAACTTGGAAAAATCATAATAAATGGAAAAATAAGGATTTTTAAGTGGGAATTTTTTCTCCCATTTCACATTAATGTCTAGAAAATTATCAAATAAAAAATATTTTCATTTCATGCATTTTAATATTTTTTGTGTATTTTCCATTTTAATTGCTTTTTAATTCTTTTATGTTGATGCATGAATTTGTAGAATTTTGTTTAGGTAGTTCCCTTAGCATTTTTAGGCCATTCTTTTTAGGATAGTTATATTAGGACTTTAGCTTCCCCTTGGATTTATTTCATAATTTTGTGATGAATTTTAGGTTAGCTTTGTTTAGATGACATTAGGTTGTGTAAAATTAGGTTAATCCTTAACATAGGTCCACAATAACACTAGAATTTTGGGTCTCTAGGTCAAGTTAGACATTGGGGCATATAAGGGTATTAAGGGTAGGTATGTAGGATCCCTTAGAAATTATATTAGATTTTAATGTAGTAGTATACTATTTTTAGTGGATTTTTGTAGTTGATGATTGTTTGTGTTGCCCTTGTGGGCTTATGTTTTTGTTTGCTTTGCTTTGTGGGCTTGGAGAGCTTGGTTTTGTTCTAAGGAGCATTGAGGAGCATAGTAGGAGCATTGAGGAGCTTGAGAGCTTGATCTTGCTTGTTTTGTTGATTGTTTTAGGGTTAGGGATTAGGAAGAGCTTAGACCTAGTTAACTTCTTTCTTAAACGTGGATGGTATCTTTCACCTCCATTCCTCCCTATGATTCAAAGTCCTTCCATGGTATACACCTCTCTCCTTTGGAGGGATAAGTGATTGTACCTAGAAAGTAGAACTTTTGAGGGAACCATTCCTTTGATGTTGAACCCTCACAGGTCACCTTTGGTGGTCAGTAAGCAGTTCAATATCCCAGCTTATCCAGTAAGTGATTTCCTCTGGTTTGAGTATCTTGAGAGATGCTGAGCTTGAGTGTGAAGATGAAGACTTCATTGAAGAGTGTAGAAGAGGATGAATCCTTGAGTATTGCCATTCCAGCTAAAGCTTGAAGAGCAACAAGAGCAAGTTGATACTTGAAGACCCATGAAGATCCAGTAAATACTGAAGGAAGAAGTTGACACTTCTAAGTGATTGAGATTCTAAAAAGCTGAAGCTTGAAGAACAAAGGAAGTTGATACTTACTTTGATACCTGAAGATCCAGTAAAGCCTGAAGGTGGAACTGATCAAGGAGCTGAAGCTCAGAGAGGATAAGTTGAAACTTATATGGAAGGGTTGAAACCTGGGACAACAAATTGATATTTGTCAAGAGTGATAGAAGTCTGAAGACTGCATTGTGTCGGAAGAGCTGAAGCTTGAAGTTGAGAGAGGAGTTGATCTGCTTCCTTTTCTTTTTCTTTGTTGTATTGATGTGTTTTGTTTGACTTGCTTGATGCATTAGAATAATTCCATATCTAGAATAGGTAGAACCTAGGAGCATGATTGCACTAGAGGTTGAGTTGCTCCCTCTGATAAGGAATTGATGATAGAACTTTAGGTTGAAACCTATGCATGACAACTTCTAGAAGTTCCCTGTTCAAACCTCAACCATAGGATGAATCCTTGGCATGACAACAGTAGGACTTGATAGTCTCCCTCCTAGTTGGGCCTGTTCTCTTCTCATCTCAAAACAGTTTAAGATACAGTAATCATGAATGATTTCTTTCGTACGTTACGAGCCTTAAGCTATCTGAGAAAGGATTGTGGGAGAGTTTCTTTTCCACAGTCTGGATGTTTAGTATGGTACCCTTTGGGTGACATGCGACGCATTCACTCTCAGGTCATAGTCTTTAGTGCGATTGAAATTGCAAACACAATAAAAAACACTTCTTTCGTAAAAGACAGGAAATAAACCGTAGTGCCCTGAACTACGTAAGCTCTGATCTCTCATACCTGTTGAGAGTACGTAGGCACAATGCTGATGTATTGGCGAGCTACCTTCCCCATAACCCGTCGTAGGTCGAACTACGTTGACTATGATTTCTCGTTCTCTGATGAGAATACGTAGGCATAAAGTGCGACGCTTTGCCGAGTCATTTTTCTTTTCTTTTAAGCCAGCCTTGATAGGTAGATAGATGAAACCAACCCGTCCAAGTAAACACAACAAGCGTGGATCCCGTCGAGTACGACGGACGTGAGGGGTGCTAATACCTTCCCCTTGCGTAACCGACTCCCGAATCCAGACAATGGTTGCGACGACCTTGTCTTACTCTTTTTCGTCAGGTTTTTCCGATCGTTTCCTTTCCCGCTCCAAGGGATAAATAACGAAAGGTGGCGACTCTTCTGTTGTGCCGGCACCTTATTTTCGCGCAAGCGACACCCACGCTTCAAGGTTGTATGCCAAGAACGGGTCTCAGTTTCTTCTTTAATCAAGTATTCCACTTGAAAAGGGTAAAAATAAACCTCCCCGCGCTTCAAGGTTGTATGCCAAGAACGGGTCTCAGTTTCTTCCTTAATCAAGTATTCCACTTGAAAAGGGTAAAAATAAACCTCCCCACGCTTCAAGGTTGTATGCCAAGAACATGTCTCAGTTTCTTCTTTAATCAAGTATTCCACTTGAAAAGGGTAAAAATAAACCTCCCCACGCTTCAAGGTTTGTATACCAAGAACGGGTCTCAGTTACTTCTTTAATCAAGCATTCCACTTGAAAAGGGTAAAAATAAACCTCCCCACGCTTCAAGGTTGTATGCCAAGAACGGGTCTCAGTTTCTTCCTTAATCAAGTATTCCACTTGAAAAGGGTAAAAATAAACCTCCCCACGCTTCAAGGTTGTATGCCAAGAACATGTCTCAGTTTCTTCTTTAATCAAGTATTCCACTTGAAAAGGGTAAAAATAAACCTCCCCACGCTTCAAGGTTTGTATGCCAAGAATGGGTCTCAATTTCTTCTTGGAATGATGAATACTCGTGAGAACATCTTCACAGGGGATTGAAATTTTACTGGAGATTTAAGGACTTCAGCGGTAATCCATAATGTACTGGAGATTGTAAAACTTTACCGGGGATCCTCAGAAGAGATGCAGGCCGGTTGATTTGCAAATATGTCCTCTCAAATAAAGAGATGGATCAAATGTAATAAACTTCAACAAACTTCTCGGGAGAGATGCCATTTGATGGAATCAAATTTGTGTAACGAACTCACTGGGCAATATATTCTTGAGGAGTATCTTTGTTGTAGCTGCCAAAATATATGAAACTCTTGAAGTGAAAATTCTCAAATAAAGAGAAGATATCTATAAAGTCTTAGACAAACTTCTATGGCGGATTTCTGAAGAGATGCCATTTGACGAGTTGATAATCTTGAAAAAATCACTGAGGATGGACAAACTATCTTGAGAAGATTGCCATTTGTCATAGAAAACCTGATCAAAAACAAGTTGCTCAAATAGAGAGGTCGCTTGTAGTCTATGTATAAATGTTGAGAAGATGTTGTGATATTACTTGAGTAAGTATCTGTCTTCAATGATGATCTTCATAAAGATTCTGTTGGGGAGAAAAATGCAAAATAAATGCATGCACAATCCAGATTCAAAAGTCTGGAGATACCCAAAATGTGATTGTCAGGGACCGAAGTTCAATTCAGGAAATAACTGAAGAGAAACTGTCAAGCAAGACTCGACCATTGAGGTATGAACTCAAATGGGATTCAAATAAAACAACCATCTTCCACAAGGATCAAACTTAGTGGGGAATTATAAATATTGTGCTCTTTCTACCTAGGGCTGACAACTCTACTTGGAGGGAGAAGACAAACCCAATCACTTGGGGATAAACACGACCAAGGTGACAGAACAAACAAACACAAAGATGCAAAAATGAACATGCCATGCTATCTATCTATATGCTATGTGTATGCTAACAAGAAAAATAGAGATGAAATAAACATCTCAAGCGCTGGGCACTCAAGCCAAATCTTCGCAGATCCAAACATCACCCGGGTGGATATAAGTCTGCTTTAGAATATCCTCTAGGGAACAAATACCGAACTTCACTTTGAAGAAATGCTCAGACAAATTAGAACACAGGAAAAAAAATATCTGCTTCATAGGAACAATCTTCATCTGTAGGGGCGAACTGAATATCCTTCTCAAAAAGAGTCTCGTGTAGGAATAAGAACTCGGTATTTTAGGGATGAAATAAACATCCATGAACACCCATTTATTATTCATATATCAAGTAAAGACAATAAGATTTTGAAAAAGTTTTAAACTCGTCCTGGAACTTTGCTATCGAAATAAAACATTTATTCGCATAAGTAGCAAAATAAGAAATCGTTGAAAGAAAAAACAGTTTTTATTTATTGAATGGTAGTCAGCAAAAGGGCATGACTCCAATATTACAATGTTGGAAAATAATAATAATGATTACATCAAGGGAATAGTAACCCATTTCTCCCTAAGTCAACTTGAACTTCCTAGGCTTTAAGCAAAATATTTCTTGACGGCATCTACATTCACCGGGCGAGTGATCTCTTCTCCGTCCATGGTTGCTAACATTAAAGCTCCTCTTGAGAAAACCTTCTTCACCATATACGACCCATCATAGTTTGGAGCCCACTTTCCTCGGGTGTCGGTGAGGAATGACATAATCTTCTTGAGCACAAGGTCACCTTCTTTGAATTCACGGGGTCGAACCTTCTTGTCGAACACCTTCTTAATTCTCTGTTGATATAATTGACCATGGTATAATGCCATCATTCTCTTTTCTTCAATCAGGTTCAGTTGGTCATATATGCTTTGGCACCATTCAGCCTCTGATAGCTTCGCTTCCATCAAAATTCTCATAGAAGGAATCTCAACTTCTACCGGGAGTACAACTTCCATACCGTAAACAAGTGAAAAAGGAGTTGTCGTTGTTGACGTGTGTACCGAAGTACGATACCCGTGTAGAGCAAACAGGAGCATCTCATGCCAGTCCTTGTACGTAACAACCATCTTTTGAACTATCTTCTTAATATTCTTGTCAGCAGCTTCAACAACCCCATTCATCTTCGGTCTGTAAGGAGAAGAATTATGATGCTCAATCTTGAATTCTTCACACAGTTCTTTCATCATTCTGTTGTTCAAATTGGACCCATTATCCGTAATAATCTTGCTGGGTACACCATATCTGCAGATAAGCTGATTCTTGATAAACTTAACAACCACATGTCTAGTCACATTAGCATAAGAAGCTACTTCGACCCATTTAGTGAAATAGTCAATTTCCACTAGGATGAATCAGTGCCCATTAGATGCTTTTGGTTTTATCATACTGTCACATCGTTGTGAAGAGGGGCCGACAAGGACAAAAGAGTCGCCACCATTCGTTATTTATCCCAAAAGAGGGAAAGGAAACGATCAGAGAAAACCAACGAAAAAGGGAGAAGGCAGGTCATCGCAACCAAATCTTGGGTTCAGGAATCGGTTACGCAAGGGGAAGGTATGAGCACCCCTTGTCGTACCTCGAAAAATACGATCCTCGCGATGGACGCAGAAAATACTGTTCGAAACAGAGTCGCCACCGAACTTTATTTATTCCAAAGATGGAATAGGAAAATATCGATAAAACCTTTAAGGAGATAAGAACATGGTCATCACAACCAATATTCTAGGTTCGGGAGTCGATTACATAGAGGGAAGGTATTAGCACCCTCTACGTCCGTTGCACTCAACGGGAACCTCTTGATTCGATTCGTGAGAGAAAGTGGATACACTTGTTTATCTTCTAAAGGAATTGCTTGCTAAAGGGGAAATGTTGGTTTTAAGAAAGGGTGCTCGCCAAGGATTGGGGCCCTTGTGCCTATGTATCTTCACTTGTAAGAAGTGGAAAATCAGAGCATTCGTAGTTCGTGGGACTACGGGAAAAAAGAGAGGATTGTGCTCGCCAAGATCATCGCAATCTTGTGCCTACGTATTCTCATTGATAAATGAGAAATTAGAGCAGTCGTAGTTCAGCTAACTACGGTAAAAGGTTTGAAATGGGTACGAATGATGATTACTTGAAGCTTAAGAAAGACTTCTCGGACCCAAGTAATCGGGAGAGTGAACCAAAGACTTGGAACTCTCTCCTTTTCATCGTGAAAAGAAAGTTGTGTTTGAGTGGAACGAGTGTTTAGGTCGCATTCTAACTGCTAAACATTGGCTTGTCTGCTCGCTAGGGGAGGCTGAAACACTAGTTTGTTATACGCGGAAGAAAGGACTAAACAATGTTCTTTGGTAAAGGTGTATTGAATTGTAGGTCGCGTGAGGGTGAGAGATTAGGTTTTGGGAAGTATAAATCGCACGGGGGCGAGAACAGAGAGTTTAATATGTTAAGTATTTGGTTTAGAAAAGATAAGTTTAAATAGGTTTTAGGGTTTTTGTCGCACAGGGGCGAATAATTAGTGTTTAGAAGTATTGGATGTTTTTGGTTAGGGATGACGATAACTTGAAGTTTAAGAAAGACTTCTCGGACCCAAGTAATCGGGAGAGTGAACCAAAGGCTTGGAACTCTCTCTTTTTCATCCCAACGAGTAGTTGTGTTTGAAAGACCCTATACAATAGAATGTGGTTAAAGTGTTTTAACGGATGAGGATTACTCAAAGCTTAAGAAAGACTTCTCTAACCTTAAGTAATCGGAAGAGTGAACCAAAGACTTGGAGCTCTCTCCTTTTCTCATCTAATATTATGAAAGATGTTTGATATACTTAGAGTGTTTTAATCAGATGACAATTACTTGAAGCTTAAGAAAGACTTCTCGGACTCAAGTAATCGGGAGAGTGAACCAAAGACTTGGAACTCTCTCTTTTTCATCTAAGTGTTTAAGAAAAGTAGGTTTGAATTCGTTTATCGTTTTTAGAAGACAATTGTTTGAGCTTAAGAAAGACTTCTCGGACCCAAACAATTGGGAGAGTGAACCAAATACTTGGAACTCTCTCTTTTTCTTCTAAGTGTTGAAATTGTATTTGAGTAGTTATTAAGTATTTTAATTTGATTTGAGAAAAAGCTCGATATGAATCGAGGTTTAAGTTTGTGTATGGGACGAACAAGGTTGAACTAAAGGATATGAGGTCCTATGGGTATAGGGTAAGGTCGATGGCGAGGCCGAAGCACTCGACTTACTAGGAGGGTAGGAGGATTAATTGCATTTGTTTTGAAGATACTTGACGTTGGATCAACTTTGGAAAATAATTTGATTTTAATTTTATATATGAAGTGTGACAAGCGTCATTGTACAAAGCCCAAGAGGAGGCTATAAGGTTGATGGCGATCGTAAAATGACCGACTTACAAGGTGTTTAAAAATGGCTTGATTTTAAGTCAAGGTATTAGTTTAAAAATAATCAGTTTGAATAAGTAGTGCAATTAATAACATAAATGCAATTTAGGCATGATAATAAAACACATATAAACATCACAGGAAATATCGTAAACTAAATAAAATGGGGGATAGGCTAATCTAGACATGCTAACCTAATTAACATCCTAATTATCTAGGGTTAGTAAAAGAAAAGAAATTAAATTATTTTAAATTATTCTAGGATTTTAAGAGAAAATGGATAATTAAGATGATTATTAAAATAGAATATTGAAAATAAAATTAAGTATCTTTGTATTGTCTTAGAATTTAAAAACTAATTTAAAACAATTAATCAAATTAAAATCAATTATTTAATAATATTAATTATTAAATAAATTAATTACTATTAAATAAAAGATTTTAATAGAATTAATTAAATTAATACTAATTCAGAATTTTCTTATCAAAAACAGAAAATTAAATAAATATTTTTTTTTTTTGAATTTTTGTTTTAAGATAAATTAAAAAAGTAAAGTCTAAATAAAATAAACACAAAATAGAACAGATGGGCCAAAATTCAGAAGAAACAAGGGGGCTGAAATCAAAACACCAGGCCCATTGAGTCAAAGGCCCATACTGGGGAATGAGAGTCCATGATGACTCTGTAGTCAAACCTTGACCCCCCCAACGAATCCTAGACGTTGATCACACAGCGAGTCAACGTTGACTCTAATCACAAGGCCGAGAAATGCGCGCACACGGTAGGGACTAGAGGACGTGCATGCATGATAACAACGAAAGAACAAGGCCGGTGACACTTGTCACCGGCGCAGCTTGCCACCCATGCCACCAAACCTGTGTTGTCAAGATGCGTAAAAAGGGAAACCAAAGCAAATACTATCATATTCAAACGAGTCTCTCCTTCCACCACCTCCTTACTCTCAAATCAACATTTCCTTCTGCAAATAAACACGCCAGAACCCCAGAGAAAATCCACCGGAGAAGATGGTGGCGTGTGGTGGTCGCCGCCGTCTTCTCCGTCCAAACACCAAATCAATCCCTCAACCTCACACGAAAACACACCCTGAGTCCAAATCCGGACTCAGTTTCCTCCAATTCACCCTCAAAACCTCTAATCCCAAAGCCAACTAAAACCCTAGATCCAACACATAATGGCAGAAACAAATCAAATCAAGGGGAAAACAAGTTTAAACCATACAAGGAGTTCAGATCGAGCATCAATAGTTTGCAAAGGAGAAGAGAAATACCTGAGTGGGAGAAAAGCCGACCGAACGCTTTTCCGGCGAAGGTACCTTTCGTATCTCCTCCTTCTGCTGGTTCTTCTGCGTGTCCGTCTTTTAATCCTTCACTATCTTCTTTCTTCCAGCGACTTGAAAGCTTGGAGCTTGAGAAAAGAGTATTCTTCCAATTTCTGGGTAAGGTGTTCTAGTTTTTTTTGTTTTTTTTCTGTGTAGAATTTTAGGGTTTTTCTTCCTTCTCTCTGCCGCTACCTCTTGAATAAATAGTAAAAAATATATATGGGCTTGATGTTGTGAGATTAGGGTTTTTCTTCCAGCAAAACGTGTGAATTTTGGGTGGAAATTGGGTTGCTTTCAGACTCCTTTCTTGTGATTTTGTCTGTTAGCAACTTCTGGAAATAACTATTTTTTTACCCTGATGATTTTTTCACCGTGTAAATTCTTGGGATTTTTTACCGTGTAAAATATTACTGATGTGCAACATTTCATCCTTTGCTGCTATAATCAAAATATTTCCAAAAGTCTTAATGTTGGTTGCTTTTTCTTGCAGAGTACAATATGTTCGCTACTTCACGCTTTGGCTTTAGAACTGATATGCTACTTGTGACCAGGTTTGGATGAGCTGTTATTCCTAGCTAAGGAGTATCAATAGAAGCAACACCATCACCACAAATATTTCCTTTCACTGCATTTGACGGTGTGATCCTCCTTTTGAACAACTTTTGAAAATGGTTATATTGTTTCCCGTTCATTGCTCTGCCTTGCTCACCTGTTATTTGTCTTACTTTCATGTAATTGGTGTAATGCTGCATTAGGGAGTCTTGATGAGGCTTGATGGAGACCATCTCGTGGATTAAGCACGAAGCTACGATTGTTACCAGGGCTTGGTAATCGTTATGGATGTGTATGATTATGTAGGTACAGGAAGAACATGGAAGCATAAGGAATGCTAAGTGTGCTCATTGGGTTAGCGTTCTGTCCCACGGCTGGTGAACCCTGCGGCTACGAAACTTTCGACAGTAGTGAATCGTGGATAATTCCCTTATTGATTTGGAATAACTTGGCTTTATGACTGTCCTATCGTCTTCGTACATTCTGCTGAGGACCTTGTTCTCACTTCTGATAAGATTCCACGACTTGCGTTTTTGTTGTGTTGTAAATGTACCCTATTCCTGTCGTTCCTTTCTCTCAAATCCTGCTAGCTTTGGCTTAGATGTGAATGATGCTTAGTTTTCTGTATATTGTTGTTGTTCTAACTAATTCTCTTTCATTTTTCTGCACATGTTCTGCAACCTTAGCGTAAGAATGAAGTGATGAATGCCTTGTCTTGGAATTGGTCTAGCCTTCAAGCATCGACGCCGCCAACGGATTCTCTTCGAGCCAAGATTTAATACCACCCTTGTAACGACCAAACATGTGACAATGTTATCTCTGGGGTGATGTAATCATATTGTGAAATGGTAATGTGTTATTTAAATTCTAAAGTTTTGAATGCAACATCTTGGATTTCAATTGTGAGTGTTTCCATTACTTCATGTACACACTGTTGTTTTATAATTTATAACTTCTGCACTGTATAAGACCAGTTATCATAGTTTTCATTGCATTGTGAACTGACTGCAACTTGTTTTGTTAAATGCAAGATATACATGGTTGCTGTCAGTTGAGGGATGAGGCAGTCGCCGGTTGATCGAAGAAGA
Source organism: Lathyrus sativus (assembly GCA_963859935.3). Taxonomy (NCBI): domain Eukaryota; kingdom Viridiplantae; phylum Streptophyta; class Magnoliopsida; order Fabales; family Fabaceae; genus Lathyrus; species Lathyrus sativus. The sequence goes on along the minus strand of OZ012738.1, from coordinate 377,430,309 downwards.
TGTTGAAGAATTGGCGTAAGTCTGAGGTGGTCTTGGTATGGTGCATTTTGAGTTGTCTTTTACTAACTCATTTTTCCATTCCTTTTGTACATTTCACGAGTTTTCGAATATGAACACAACCGTTTTGGTGCAGCTCTATGAAGGTTTTGGCACGATGGCAGCCAGTAGTTTCCTTTGAATCTCCATTGGTTATTAATTATCGCGTCATTGCCGTTAAAGCTTTGCAAAGATCTCAGATATTCGGAGCAATTCTTCCTTCATTCTGAGCTGCAGGTAACAAACTAATCTCCCACAGTGGACAACTTCACTTGTTTAGTAACCTTAATAATCACTTAAACGAACACTGTAACCTTAACTTATGTTCACCCATTTTGCAGATGCACTAGTGACTTCATTAGGTATCAAAACCTCCATTTTGAACACTGTCATACTGAGATTTGGAGCAAACAAGGCAGCCTGATGGTATTGAGGGAAAGACAATGGCAATATCTTCTCTTCTGTTCATGGAAAGCCGGTAACGAACAAAATACGTATGCAGCTCCCAAGTTACGAGCTAGTCGTCTTCATTCCTTGACGGATTCGAATCCTAACACGTTAGCTATCACCGGTACAAGCTGCTTTGTTCGGAATTCATTTCAGTTCGTAAGTCTCTCGTATGTTCAATTATATCTCCAGTTTTACTGATACGCAACTTTTGGCCATGTAGTGTTAATCTTTACCACTTTAAAACGTGTTGATTCTTTGCCTCTATTTTCAAATTAGTCATAGCAGCTTGGCATACTATCTTAATGTTAAATTTTGGTTCCAATAACTTGTTCTCATTTGGCAGTTTTGTAACTCTGAATGTTGATAAGAGAATTTGAATTTAAATTTGATTTACCCACTCTTAACTTCAATTTATGCGCCTACCCTGGAGAAAAAAATTTAAATTGCTTATCTTGAAGCAAGTTTAACCTTTTCTTGACAAGGCTTTGATCACAGCCCCCAAGAATCAGTTGACCATAATTTTACCAATTTTATCAAAGTTGTAAACCAATTTGAAGCTAGTCAAAATAATTCTCACATAGTTCATCAAAGGGTTCCAAATACCTCCCAATCTTATCTCTTAATTAATTACACATTCTAAACCAAATGATCCTTCTTTAAAATGAATTGATCACATAACTTGGACAATTAATTTTGTATTAGAATTTGGTAGTAAGAATGAGGGCACACTTTCCTTCATCTTTACCTAAACCACAGTTTTGGCAAGAACTTACAATCACAATGAGTGCAAACAAAAACCCTCACAACCCAAACCTTATAGGATTATGAATCTACACAAATATTTGGCATAAGAAAATAAGAGGTAGGACAAATTTGGGGTATAACACCCCTCACGTCCGTCGTACTCGACGGGATCTGCGCTAGTTATCTATCTAAAAGGGTGTTAATCTATCTAAACTACAGGCCACAGGGTCAAAAGAAAAGAAAAGAGACTCGATAGAGCATCTCCGCTCTATGCCTACGTACTCCCTCGTGGAATGGGAAAGTCAGAGTCAACGTAGTTCAAGAAACTACGGGTGAAGGTGGGGAAGGTTGCTCGCCAAGACATCGTTGTCTTGTGCCTACGTATCCTCATCTGGTACGAGAAATCAGAGCAAACGTAGTTCGAGCTAACACGACTGCAGGTTGGTTCAAATGTTTTACCCGAGTAGGGTTAAACCGTAGTTCTATCAGTTAGGTATATTGCTGCTTGACCATTGGAGACTTAGGCATTACCTGTTTGCGGTAGAACCAAGATTTAACAAAACTCTCTTTATGAAAATGGTTTCCATTAATCCCGAAGGATAAAAAAGTTTGATATTTGTTTTTGAGCCTTTTAAGAAGAAGAAGTGAATTGAATTGTATTTGTAATTCATGTTGCACTAAAGAGTATGACTTAGGAGCGAATGCGTCGCATATCGTCCAAAGGACATACACTAAACACTCTAGACAATTGAGAGGATGCCCCCAATCATCATTTACCAAATGCTTATGGCTCGTAGCGTACAACATTCATTATCCTTTATTAGATGTTTTGAAGAAGTTTTGAGGTGAGAAGAGAAGACACACTCTGAAAGGGAGACTAAACTCAACCTAATGTTGTAATGCAATGTACACCTATGATTGAGATGAAAAGGGAAAACTACCCTAATGTTATCATGCTTGGATTCAAACCTAATGTCTATCATAATTCATCTTAAACAAGAAAGATTAGAAGTCCTAAGGGAACATGGCAAAGGAAGACAAAAGAAGAAGAAAGCAAGTACAAATGAGAGAAGAAAAGTATACAAACATGCAATGCAACACAAAGAAGAAGATGGAGGAAAAAAGTGTGGGGTAATAACCACCACAAGCACATCTCAACCTCTTCAAGCAAACAAAAGTATGCAAAACAAATGAGAGATGCAAACCAAATAACTTGAACAAGTTCAAGCTCAAGTGAGATGAAATGGGAGAAATAGAATTCCTACAACCATTTACACATCAATCAGTAACCAAAGGCAATGCAAGAAAGAAAAAGAAGAAGACATGATCAAGATGAGGATGGGAGAATAAGCTTGGGCAGCAAGTAACGTCAAATGAAATATCAACCATAAACATCACAATGATCATGCAAGAAAGCAACCAAAAGAAGTTCTCAAAGTGGCCTCTCATCCAAGTCAAACTCAAAGTGCAAATCCAAGGTACCAAATCAACTTGGATGAGTCCCCAAGTTCCTAGGACAGAAGTGAGAACAATAGAATAGAAAAGGCAAACCAAAGAAGGAAGCAAGCCAAAGCAAATTGCAAGATAAGGTATGGTAAAACACCTAGGTTCTAAACACTTTCAACATTCAACATCAAATGGAAAGCCTTAAGCAAATGCAACTTACAACAAGAACCAACCAACTTTATGACCTAAAAAATTGCAACCAGAAACTTCAACATGTTAGAAATGTGAATCAAGAGGAGTTGGAATCATATGGGATCCACAAAGGTCATCTCCCACAAGAACTAGGTCAACTAGTATGTGTGAACCATTCCTAGGGTGACTTGATTTGCAAGGTACACCAAAAATAGGAAAATGATTCAAATAAATCCAAATAAAAAACACAAATCTCACAAAGATGTTGGCAACAAGTGGCCAAAGCAACACAACCAAAGTCCAATCAAAGCATCATCAAAGAAATTGATTCACTAAGGGTGTTCCACTTTGAAGGAGGGTTATCGAGGGTCAAACAAATGGAAACAAAAGTCAACCAAAAAATAGGTCAAACTTTGACCAAAACCAGCCTCAAAGGCATTTCAACTCATCATCCAAATGAGGAGAAATCCTTGCTCATTGGTGATTAAAATTGGTCCAAGAAATGAGCAAGAACAAAGAAGAACAAAGGAAAAACAAATTAAAAACCCTTCCAATCATTAAATTTAAATTTAATTGAAAAATAAATGGAAAATGAAATTAAAAATTATGAAAAATTAAATAACACATTAAAGTGTTAGAAAGTATTTTTGGTTGAATTTTGTTATGATTGGAAGCATTTTGAATTAATTAAAATCAAAACAGAAATGAAATGAAAATAAAATAAAACAAATAAATGAGAAAGGTGCAAATAGCAAGAAAATGCGCTCAGAATCATTGGGCTAAACAAACAAGGGATGTGAATAGCAGCCAAAGCCCACTCCCATCAGCCGAAGCAAAACACTGCGTATCATTAATTGACGTGGAAGTCAATCTCCACGCGTGTATGGTCAATCAAATCTGAGCTGTCCATCATAATCGGTCAAAGAGTCAAGCACACAACACGTCAGCCCTGGGGTCAAAAGACCAGACGCCAGAGCCCTAGCTCCGGTCGTCTTCTCCGGCGAGCAGGCCGGAGTTCAGGCGACCAAAAGTTCACCAAACTTCACAAATTTTATATCAAATTGAAGCTCTACTTATGTACATTCCAAATCCATGGTTCATTTGTTTTAAACAAGCTTAGATCAAGAGATTCGAATGAATGAAATTTGGAATGCACATCTGCAAACTTCATCAAACATCACAATCAAGCACTCAAACATTGCCTATACGAGGTAGGGCTTCAGATGCAACCAACAAAGACCTAATTCAGTGCCTAACATGAGAGAAAAATGGATTAGAAGTTTACCTAACAGAGACACTCCGTTGGTGCTTCAATTGAATGTTAGCTTGCTCTAAACTGTGCAGATCAACTCCAATTAGCCTGAGGAAGATGATACTTGCTTCAATTTGCTTTGAATTGCTCTAGATATGGATTCACGATTTTGAATTTTCTCCCAAGTTTCCAAAATTGAATTTGAGCTCTCTTCCACAAAATTGCACTTCTGAGAGCTCCAAATGAATTTGGAACTTATATATAATGGGTTAGGATTGAAATGGAAGGCCCATGAAGCTTGGTTTGGCTAAAATTTGAAAATGCCCAAAAATTGTGATTTGCTCATGCACACGTGAAAACCAATGCATACACACTTGAATTTCATTTAGTTTTGCAGCTGAGAACTTGAATTACACATTGGGATTAGAGTGGGATTTGTTTGTGGTCCAAATTGCAAGTTTGGATGTGAAACTTTCTTGTAAAGGAAGCTTAATTTTCTTGTGTTTTTAAACTCATAACTCAAAGTAATTTTGTGCATTTTGCTTGTTGGAGTATTGTGGACTCAATTGGATCAAAATATGGCATGAAAAAAACCTATAACTACATTAATTGAAATCACGATTTAAAGTTGCATTTTTACTTGAATTTCTCCACCAATGTCCATAACCATGCATACATCATGCCAATATTGAGTTTCATGATGTAACTTAAGTCATTTGGAACAAACTTCATGTTGGTTGAAATTCCATTTGAGGTACTTAAGTGCATGAGAAAGACCCATAATGAAAATGGCCTATAATCAAAGTTTCCCAAAATACCTTTGCCTTGCAAGCTTCATAACTTGAGTTCCACAAATGATATGAAGGACTTCTAGGACTTTTTGGAAATCTAATATCATGAGGAAAAACTTTAATATTCATCAAAAATTAAGGAGAAACTTTATTCTAGGTCAAAAATGTCTTGGAAGTGAGTTGACTTTTTGTTGACCAAAATTTTGTTCATCTGAGACCCCTAACTTGTTGGCATCACAACTTGAGATGTACAAACCCAATGGATGAGTTCTAGTACTCAAAAGAAATATTATAACATGACCTACAAGTATAATGTTTATAAGAAAATGATATTGAACTTGTATCTTGAGGTAAATGGTCCTTGAAGTTGGGCACTAAAGAAGGGGATTTTACACTGAAACCCTCTAAAACCCTAATTTAGTAACTCCGTAGACTCTTGGTTCTCCTTGATTTGGACTTGATATGACATAATATATGTCTCAACATGATTTACCATGACTCCAATGACTTGGAACCAAGTCTCCAACTCCTTCAAGCCCACAGTTGACCTTGCACTAAGCAGATGAAACCCTAGGTGCACAACCTTTGACTGCAACCTCTTGCAAGTGAAATGATGCATAGATAAGCTCCACAATGACTTAAAAAAACTCAATGAGCTTCTTAAACATCTCTTATCCATAACCATGTCCTTGAAAACCCCTGATGATCCTAAATTTCCCTCCAAGATAGGAGGTAAGCAACATTTGTCAATCTTCTTTCTCAGAGAACTTTGACCACTTCTGGATGATTGGATAACTTGAGTAAGCACTCTTGGTTGAGCTTGATAACCTTCTCATGAATGGCACACCTCCCTTAATCCCTTGCAAAAGACAATTCTATACAAATGCAAATGATAAAGAATGAAATGAATCATAAGCCAAGTAAAGAAAAATGTTGGGCAAATTTTGGGGTACAACAGCTGCCCCTATTCAAGCGACTTGGACCTGATTGGATGAAAAGCGAACGTCTTTCAAGCAATCAAGGTAAAAGACAGTTGAATACCAAAGAACCCGAAAATTTTCCAACCGTAGAAATAGAACTGCAAATTGTTACGGGGAACAAAAATCTCCGGAAATAACTGAATTGATAGTTGCAACGACAACAAACTAACTAATTACCAATCAGAAAACCTTGACACGCAGTCGTAAGGAGCATCTGCCAACACGCAGGCAACAACACTAAGTCGAAAATATCATCTGATATCACCATCAGGCATCTATTGAAACAATAAGCATCGATCTCGAAGGCCGGCTCAACACGCAGCTGAGAACAACATCTGACATCGCTGTCAGGCATCTGTTAAATAAAAACAGGGATCGAACCCAAAGGCCAGCTCAACCCGAAGCTGAGAAGAAACATCTGACATCGCCACCAAGCATCTGTTCAATAAAAACAGGCACCGAACCCGAAGTCCGACTCAACCCAAAGCTGAGAAGAAACATCTGACATCACCGCCAAGCATCTATTCAATAAAAACAGGCATCAAACCCGAAGGCCGGATCAACACGCAGTTGATAAACTTCTGCTAACCAACAGGCATTCACTAAATAAAAGCGAGCATCGAATCCGAAGGCCGGATCAAAACGCAGTTGAGAGTAACATCTGCTAACCAGCTGGTATTCGCTAAATAAAAGCGAGCATCGAACCCGAAGGCCGGCTCAACACGAAGTTGAGAAACTTCTAAGGACAATTCACAAGAGAACTCTGATGGGGAAAGAGAAACTTAAACAAGTAACTCTGGTGTGAGAAAGAAGATAAGCTTAACCAAGCAACTCTGTTGGGAAGCACATGATAAGATAAAACACATCCATCAAGAATCTTTTGCCGAGGTCTGGATACCAGTACGGGCTGGAGAATTAAAATCACAAATTTCCATGGTCTGAATACCATACGGGCAAAAGAAATCATCCATCTGTTGGAAATACACCTAAAAAACAAGAGGTAACAACCTGACTTATGTTTCAAATGCATATGTTTGAAAATGACGTAATGCTCCATACGAAATGGAAATGCTACGTGTTTCTGAGAATGATATGCACAATGCAAATGCACCGGAACCGAATCAGCAAAATAAATGCTGAAGGGACAAAGTCAACTCTGCCGGGGAGATGGAACATGCCAATTACGATTGGACTTATGCTGGGGGAAACAAGCCCTAGATCACCTTCTGAAAAAGAACTTCCCTGGATGATATTGCTCTGACGAGAACAAGAATCCACCCTGCTGGGATCAACGCAAACTCTACTGGGGAAAGTGCCCTGAATGGCCTACCAGAATACACCTCTTTTGGGGCTCGCCCAACTCAGCTGTGGAGAACAAATCCACTCTACTAGGGAGATAACACAACATGCTAAACAATAACTCTACTCTGCCGGAGATTGAATCAAATCCTGCTGGGAGAAAATGCTCTGAACGACCTTCCAAGATACAACCCTCTTGGGGAATAGACGACCCGACCAGGGAAAGACAACCAAACGCTGGAGATAAGTCTAACCTGCTGGGGGAAACAAAGACTATGTCGGGGATAACAATCAACCATTGAGATTAACTTTGCTTTACAGGGAAAACAGCCCTGAACGGCCTCCTAGAACACCGAAATCCTTCTAGGATACAATATACACTTTTGGGAACAACCCTACTCTGCTGAAGATCGAGAATCTGACCTATCGGGGATTACTCAGCTGGGGATAACCGAATAAGATTTACTAGGAAACAATCCCAAACTCTCTCTGCTAAGGATAAACAATAATAATTTTCAAGGAGTAACTTCACTCTGCGGGGAAGAATAACTTCTCTGCTGACTCCGCCGGGGATTAGCCAATAAGAGGAAACCTCTTCGACCTCTACTTGGGGAATGAATCACCACTTTAAACCACGAGGGGATACCAAATCATATGCTTAGACTCTATGGGGAAAGAAAATCCTGAACTTGCTCCGCTGCTGGGAAAATAGTTCCCACCTGCTTGGTGGAAAGAAAACTAATCTCGACTCGCTGAGGAGTAAGTGCATACCTATAACTTGTTGGGGATACGGGTACATACTTGAATTGCGCAAAGGATATCAATCTCGACCCTCTGGGGATGATTCTACCGTGCTGGAGAATTCAGTCCTGAACTTCCGAGGAGTGAGTGTATACAAATAATCCATTGGGGGTGAAGTGTACACCCTCTACCTGCACATCCTTTTCTGGTAGAAACAAACCTCTGCTGGAGAGAAAAATGGTGATCCTACCGGGGATACACCTCTGGAAATTTTCCCCAAGGGTAACGACCCTGCAGATGAAAAACAACAAGATATCATGCACAAAGGGAACTATCTCGGTCATCATCCATGACATTGCTCAAATAAATCAAAGTTTTAACAATTATCGGCCAAAGCCTGCAAGTTTTTGTATGCACAGTTTTATCAAACCATCGGGCGTTTTTCACAAGCAAGACAAAAAAATTACTGAGTAGTATATGTTTTATTGGCAAAAGGCCTGTAAATAGGCAGATTTTACAACAGATGCAACCTCTGAAAAGAGGAAGCTGCGCAAAAATTACAGAAATGCACAAAAATATACAGAATGTCAGCAATATGGCACAAACAAACACCATGAGCTGATCCATCTATGACTCGCCTGACTTCGATGATTCCCTGACGCTTCATCCTATGAAGAGATTGATTCGGGTAATCGGCCCTCTGGTCCTCCCTCACTCCACTACTCTGAAGATTAATACGCAGACTGCAGTCATTTTCTTTTCAAATCCCTAACTTTTGCCTGAATCGCCCTTTCGGGTTTTTAATTCACCGGGATACCCATTTTTTCCAAAGTCGCCTTTTCAGGTTTTCAACTTTGCGGGTTTACATCTTTACTCTTATATCCATAATTTTTTCCCGAACCAATTCTTTTTATGGTTCGCCGGGATGCCCCATTTTTGCCTGGATATTCTTTTTTCATTCCAGTGGGTCTCTTTAAGCAAATTATTTTTTAACTGTGTCTGCGTTCATAGGGGACGTGAAATCTTCACCATCCATGGTTGATAATAGCAAGGCTCCTCATAAGAAAACCTTTCGCACGACATATGGACCTTCATAGTTGGGAGTCCATTTTCCCCTGTGATCTGTTTGTGGAGGGAGAATCTTTTTCATTACTAACTCGCCCGTCTGAAAGCTTCGAGGTCTCACCTTCTTGTCAAAAGCTTTCTTCATCCGGCTCTGATACAACCGACCATATGTAATGGATGCCAGCCTTTTCTCATCCATCAGACTGAGCTGATTCAATATGTTTCTTATCCATTCTGCCTCATCCAGCTTGACGTCAACCAGGACTCTCAAAGAAGGAATCTCGACTTCTAATGGTAGGACAACTTCCATATCATACACCAGCGAGAAAGGAGTTGCCCCAGTTGAAGTTTGTACCGAAGTACGATATCCATGCAAAGCAAAGGGCAACATCTCATGCCAATCTTTATAGGTTACAACCATCTTCCGCACTATCTTCTTGATATTCTTGTTGGCTGCTTTGACAATGCCATTCATCTTCGGATGATAGGGAGATGAGTTGTGATGCTCAATTTGAAATTCTGGCACAATTCCTTCATCATCTTGTTATTCAAATTCAAACCATTATCAGTAATAATTCTCTTAGGCACTCCGTAACGACAGATGATGTCCTTCTTGATAAACCGGGCTACCACTTGCTTAGTGATATTAGCATAAGAAGCTTCTTCCACCCACTTGGTGAAGTAATCAATGGCTACCAGGATGAAGCGATGCCCATTAGATACGGTGGGCTCAATCTTGCCTATCATGTCGATGCCCCACATGAAGAAGGGCCAATCAGTAATACCCTGCTCGTAACAGCTTTCGAGACAATCAGTAATACTTCTTTGCATGCTTGAAGCAATATGACTCCATAGTTAATCAGTAATACCCTGCTCGTAACAGCTTTCGAGACATGGCATGCCCGTCGGGATGTGTACCAAAGGCACCTTCGTGGACCTCTTCCATAAGCAGACTCGCTTCTTTTTCGTCCACACATCTTAAAAGCACCAAGATATAATTCCTCCTGTAGAGTACACCATCCTGGTTCAGATAAAAGTTCTCAGCCAACCTCCTCAGAATCTTCTTATCCCGGGTCGACGCCCCTGGCGGATATTCTTGGTTCTTGAGGAAATTCTGGATGTCATAATACCATGGCTTGGCATCAGAAGCTTCCTCAATGGTGAATACGAACGCCGGCCTATCAAGGCGAAAGATGACTATTCTTGGAGCATCATTCCAAAAATTCACCTTATACATCGAGGATAAAGTCGCTAAGGGATCTTCCATCTAATTCTCCGCTCTTGGCACATGGTGGAACTCTATTCGGTCAAAGAAAGGTAACAGCCTCCTTGCATAGTTCATGTAAGGTCTCAGATTAGGGTGTCGGGTCTCCGATTCCTCCTTGATCTGATTAACAACTAGCGCTAAATCGCCATATACATCTAGATTATTGATCCTCAGATCAATGGCTTCTTCTAACCCCATAATGCACGCTTCGTATTCGGCTTCATTATTGGTGCAGGGAAATGTTAACCTGGCAGTGAAGGGGATATGAGAACCCTGAGGCGTCGTGATAATTGCCCCAATTCCACTACCGTATGAGTTAACAACACCGTCAAATATCATCTGCCATTGGGAACCCTTCTCCGAACCTTCATCGGGTAATGGCTCATCATAATCCTACATCTTTAAGAACATGATGTCTTCATCGGGAAATTCAAACTTCATCAGTTGGTAATCGTCAATCGGCTGTTCAGCAAGATATTCTGACAGAATACTCCCTTTGATAGCCTTCTGGGAGACGTATTGAATATCATACTCTATCAAAACCATCTGCCACCTGGCAATTCTCCCCGAGAGTGCTTGTTTTTCAAAGACGTACTTAATTGGATCCATCTTCAAAATCAGCATGGTTGTATGATTTAGCATATACTGTCTCAGACGTTTGGCGGCCCAAGGCAGTGCGCAACACGGTTTTTCCAACATTGAGTACCTGGATTCACAATCTGTGAACTTTTTACTCAAATAGTATATTGCATGCTCTTTTCTTCCAGTCTCGTCATGCTGGCCGAGAACACAACCCATGTTGTTCTCAAGAACCGTTATATACATTATCAATGGTCTTCCAGCTACTGGAGGTATCAGTATCGGAGGCTCCTGCAAATATTCTTTTATTTTATCAAATGCCCTTTGGCAATTTTCGTTCCAGACAACCGCCTAATCTTTCTTTAACAATTTGAACATGGGTTCAGACGTGGCTGTGAGATGAGATATGAACCTAGCAATGTAGTTCAATCTACCCAAGAAACCACGAACCTCTTTCTCTATTTTCGACGTTGGCATATCTTGAATTGCTTTTATCTTTGCAGGATAGACCTCGATTCCTTTTTCACTGACAATGAACCCCAGCAACTTTCCCGACTTGACACCAAAAGTGCACTTGTTCGGATTCAACCTCCATCTGAATTTACTTAGCCTCTCAAACAACTCCAAAAGGTTTACCAGATGTTCCTCCTCCGTTTGCGACTTTGCTATCATGTCATCAACATAGACCTCAATCTCATGATGAATCATATCATGGAACAAAGTGACCATTGCCCACTGATAGGTTGTCCCTGCATTTTTCAACCCAAATGGAATTACCTTATAACAGAAATTCCCCCACAGCGTAATGAAATTTGTTTTCTCCATATCCTTCGGCGCCATCTTAATCTGATTATATCCGGAAAAACCATCCATGAAGGAAAACACAGAATACTACGCAATATTATCGACCAATACGTCAATGTGGGGGAGCGGGAAATCATCCTTCGGGCTCGCTTTATTCAAGTCTCTATAATTAACACACATCCGCACCTTACCATCCTTCTTTGGTACAAGTACGATGTTAGCGACCCACAAAGGGTAAGTTGTTACAGCGAGAAATCCTGCATCCAACTACTTCTGGACTTCTTCTTTGATTTTCACTGCCATATCTGGTCTGGTCCTTCTGAGCTTCTGCTTAACAGGCGGACATTCTTCACGCAAAGGCAATCGATGAACCATAATATTTGTGTCAAGACCGGGCATATCTTCGTATGACCAAGCAAAGATATCACTATACTCTGGAGCATTTCAACCAATCTTTGCTTGACATCACTCTGCAATGCAACTCTTATCCTGACATCTCTTCTAACTTCCTCGGTACCCAATTTGACGACCTCAATTTCCTCCTGATGAGGCAGAATGATTTTCTCTTCCTGTTTCAAAAGCCTGGCTAGCTCTTCCGGTAAGTCTTCATCTTCATCAATCTCTTCTTCAGCTTGAAATATCGGATTATCAAAGTCAAAGCGAGTCATAGACGAGTCTGGAGCGGTGTCATCTGCAATGTGAAACCAACAATGATGATGATTTAACGCTTAAAATGATATGCAAACAAGCACAAACCATATTGCCATTTTATTGTTAAAAATAAAACAGGAAAGACAAGGATCACAATATTTGAATGCAAAAAAAAAAACGCCATTTGATTGATTGATAAAAAGATTGTTCAAACATAAACAATTAGGCCCTGAAGATAAATACCGCTATGCTCTGGGTAGAACATAGGGCTACACAATAACTAGAAAAATAAGTCATTACTCTTCTGTCTTCACTTGGATGATTTCTTCGACAAACCAGTTGTTTAGGCTTTGTCCTGGAGTACATGGCCAAATCCACGCGTCCATGTCGCAATCGCTGTCACCGTCTTCATCAGATATGGCATTAATCTGGTCGAAGATTACCCCACCGCTGGTAAACTGGACAGGCCCCTTATAGCGCGACGCGCTCCGGGAGGAGGAAGATGGGCTGTATCCCAATCTGAATTTGTCTTGCTTGTTAGGAATGTTCAACACTTGGCCCCAACCTTGTGATGCCCCAGCCTTCACCACTGCTTGGGCTTCCTTAAAGGATGACATGGCGACTTCAGGCGCTTTCCTCACGACTGGTGTTTTGTCCTTGATTTGCACAATTTCAAAGGCCTGGCATAAAGTCTCGTGGATTTCGCCATCAACCTCGACATATTTGAATGAAGACAAATGACTAATCATAATGTCTTCTTCCCCGCAAAGAGTGACAACACTGCCACCCACCATGTATTTCAATTTTTGGTGCAGCGTGGACGTTATGGCGCCTGCTGAATGAATCCAAGGACGTCCCAACAGACAACTATAAGCTGGTTGAATATCCATGATATAAAACAAAACATCAAACACCTTCGGACCGACCTGGATTTGCAAAGTCAACTCCCCGAACACGGACCTTTTAGTCCCATCAAAAGCTCATACTACCAAGTCACTTGGCATACACAATATACCACGGGTATCCAACTTCATCAGCGCTTTCTTCGATAGCATATTCAAGGATGACCGTGTATCAATAAGCACATGTGACAGAACGGCCCCTCGGTATTCAATAGATATGTGCAGTGCACAGTTATGATTCCTCCCCTTGGGCGTCAAGTCCAAATCAGTGAAACCCAGCCCATTACCTGCATTTACATGTGCCACAACTCCTTCGAGATGATTCACAGATATCTCTTATGGTACATAAGCTGTATTCAGGATTCTTAACAACACATTCCTATGCGCTTCCGAAGATAATAACAAGGACAAAATGGATATCTTGGACGGAGTCTGCTGTATGTGATCCATAATCTTATAATCACTCTTTCTTATCAATTGCATGAACTCTTCCGCCTCCTTCAACAAGGATTCCTTCTCACAAGCTTGAGAAGTCTCTTCAACCACTACTTTACCTTTCCCCTTGTCAGACTTTTCAGCACTCGCCTCAGGAGACGAAAACACTATTCCACTCCGAGTAATTCCACCAGCACCTACTAAGTTGTCCATAGAATCCACCGGTAAACTTTTCAACTCTTGCTTCTGTCTGTTATAGTATACTTCGGTTCCGTAATTCCACAAAATTGCCTTAGTACTTTCATATGGTACAAGACCAACTTTGGTAATGATGATGGTTGGCGGCCTCAGAGGCGCATAAATAGTAATAGTCTTGTAAGGAATCGAGATCGTCGCAACCTCATCCCTCTCTTCAACCACTAATTGCTCAGTCTTTTTCTCAGCAACTTTGTCAAATTGCAAGACACCATCATTCATTAGCCTCTGAATATGGTTTTTCAGCTTCTCACATCCTTTGGGATGGCTTAAACATTCAGCACAAGCTTCGTCACAACCTTGGAATACCCCTCCCCTCAACAACTTGTTCTTTATAAAACTCAGCGGCGTCTTCAACTCGTCGACATCCAACACCAAATTCAAGCTCTCATCTTCAAGGATAGCACTGACCCCAGTTGCCCCAAAATTAGGCATGGGGTTCTGCACTACATTGGGCGCTTCGTGAGAAAAGTTTATAGCCTTACTGTATATGAGATCCTGGACCTTATGCTTAAACGCCTTACAGTTGTCAATATTGTGACCTGGAGCACCAGAATGAAACTCACATCGAGCATTAGCGTCATAACCAGGAGGTGGTGCACCTGTCAAAGGAGCTAGAGTTCTCTTTTGTATCAACTGTAATTGTAACACGTGTTGGAACAATTGAGAGTATGGCATCGGAGGCGTATCAAACTGCCTATTTACCGCCCTGCCCCGATCCTGAAATCTACGAGGAGTATAATTCTGTTGATTCTGTTGTGGTTGTTGTTGTTGTTGTTGTGGTACCGCAGGTATTGTGATACTTGCAACCTGAGGTTGCTGCTGACGGTATTGTTGACGCTGATTTCTATTTCTTCCCCAGGAACTAGATACTGCGTTGGTTTCTCCTTCTCATTTTTTGTTACCAAAATCCTTTCTATTTCCTCCTCCTGCTAAGGATCCTTCACCAGCTTGAATCTTTCCCAACTTAATGTCGTTCTCTACCCTCTCCCTAGTAATAATCAAATCAGAAAAGCTACCTGACATATTACTAATTAGCTTCTCATAGTATACACTCGGTAATGTGGCAACAAACATATCAATTAACTCCCTTTCCACCATGGGAGGCTCACCCTAGCTGCCAGTTCACGCCACCTCTAGGCGTACTCTTTGAAGCATTCACCATTCTTCTGAGACAGATTCTGCAATTTGACCCTGTTTGGCGCAAGGTCGCTATTGTATTGGTAGTACTTAATGAATGCCTCCGCCAAATCCCTCCAGCATCGGATGTTGACTGGTTCTAAGCTCATGTACCATTCGAGAGAAGGACCATAAAGGTTGTCTTGGAAAAAGACCATCAACAACTTTTCATCATTTGAGTAGGCGGACATCTTGCGATAGTAGGAACGCAGATGAACCCTAGGACAAGTAGTGCCTTTGTATTTATCAAAATCAGGAACTCTGAACTTCAAAGGTGCTTTCAAGTCTGGGATCAGCCCCAGATTAGCCATGTCCAATCCCATAGAGTTCTGATTTTCATAGCTCCGCATCTTCTCTTCGATCAGCTTAAACCTCTTATCTGCCTCAGACGGCAACCCTGCACCAACATCCCTCATAGAGAATGCATCTTCCTGCTGATCCTCATCCCACTGAGGAACATTGTTGCCACGCACAACATACGCCATTTCAGGTATAGGGATTCCACCTACATTACCTCCGCTCGGAGGGATAACAACTAGAGGAACAAGATTAGCATGTGGTGTACCACTATCATTACGAGGAGGATTAGCAGCAGTTCCCCCGCGAAGTACACCATTCCCATCAACCCTTGCAATTAATGGCTGCACCAGAGTCCTAAGTTGTTCTTGGCCATTTGCAACACCCTGTATCAAATCCATGAACTGGGCCATCCTGTCCCGGAGTTCTTGCATCTCAGCCTGCATCTGCTACATGATCTTACGTTGATTTCCCCGAGTGGCGTAACAGTGGGTTGTCTGGTCGTCAATCCTGAAACAAACTAACAAACCACGAAGATAAGGTTAACAGTTCCGGAGCACCTGCGATGCAAAAATGCAACATGATGCAATATGAAGACATGTATATATGCATTAGGGAAATTTCCCCTTCGATTCTAGTTCCACGAGAACAGCACGACAATGGAGAGCCAACAGATAAGCAACAAGCAAACTCCTCATAAATAAAATAAGAACCAAGAGTCAGATACAACAATACAATGGAATCAAAAAATGACCTCGGCAATATATACAACATAACAACAGACTAAAAAGAAATACAATCATGTACGACAACTAGACTGGAAATCCTCTAACAACTCCTTTGTCTCTGGATGGTCAGGCCTGACAAGCAACCCCTAGATGAGCATCTCTCTCCGGCTAATAGTGGTCTGCAAACCTTGAGCATAATCCTCTCAGGCGCCTTCACCAAAAGCCTCCTCAAGCTTACACCTCTTTACATCAGCTCTAAACTTGTAATCACCCAATGTTGCAAGCGCTTCATTCAGTCTACAATCACTGTCACGTCGGAGTGAGGCTTCAACTGCAATCTTATTATCCTTCACCTGGAGTTGAGCTTTCAACTTAGCAATCTGTTGTTTGAGCCCATCTTCCCACTCTTTGTTATTGGTGAGGGTAGCATTCCACTGGTCATTAAACTTGGAAATCTCTAGATAAGCTCTATCCAACTCCTTCTTCTTAGAAGTAAGAACATCACTGGCAGCCTTCAAATCTAAACCCAAACGCTCACGAGCGCGAATCTCTTTGGTAAGATTTGTACCTAGCTTGTGTACCAACTCAGTTTGCCTCTTGCAAGAATAAGTAGCTTCAATCTTTTTGCTACGGAGCTGAATAATCTCTTTCTCCAACTCTTCATTTGCCTTACGCAACTCCTCTTTTTCATACCGCAACTGATTATACCTCTAGATATCAACAGTAGTAGGCTCCTCAATCATTAGAGGATATAAAGGCTCACAAGGTGGAAAAGGCATCAACATCCTCTCAGCTCTCTCCTAAATCCAAGTCACATAAGGATCATAAGCTCTACTATTACTCTTCCCCAAAGAAGCTTTCCCTATGCGGTGAATCTTGTTCCAAGCCTTCTCAACTCTAGTCAAGGTATCATTCTCCAACAAACCAGTGAAATACAAAGATTCTTGTATTTTCTCTTCTTTAGGAGGTTCTCTCAGAGCATACCCAAACTGCCTCACTGCAAGGGATGGGTTATAGTTAATGCATCCTTTCCTTCTGACCAACTAGACATTAGGAAAACCGCCACAACTGTAGCTAATCTCTGTACCCAGCTGATCTCTATCAAACCAAATGATATTCTCAGAAGTCAAGCCCATCAATCTCTCTGACCACTCTGAGGTGCCTGCAGCATCAACAAAAGGACCGGACTTGGGGAGGTGACTCAAAAACCACCTGTACAATAAAGGTACACAACAAGACACGCTCTTCCATCTCTGATTCTCATTCTTGTAATGCACAGAATGATAGACATCACCCAAAAGTGTAGGTACAAGATTCCCTTAAGCAAAAATGTGGAATGCATCCAAATCCACAAAATCAGGAATATTAGGAAACAACATGATACCATAAATGCATAATGCTAGGATGGCATTAATCACAACCTAACAACCCTCCTTCACAAAGTGTTGAGCTCTAGCAACCAGAAAAGATAATGGAAATCCAGGCATTCCATTTCTCTTTACCAACTTCCCTTTTAGCTCAGAAGCATCCAAATGAAGGGCACCGACAAGCTTAGTCAAATTAGGCTCAACATCAGTATGATAGAAAGGCATCTGGTCCAAGATAGGAACTCCAAGTAGCACAGAGAACTCCTCTAAAGTAGGCAGTAATACATAACCTGGAAAAGTGAAACACCTCAGCTGTGAATCATAAAACTGCAGCAGAGTATGGAGACCACCCAACTCATAAGCTGAGGGCTTGCAGACACAACTCAGAAGTTTCCCATATGATTGCTTCAAATCCTCCATCACCTTCCTGTCAGCCACAAAAATCAAACTGAGTAGAGATCCAATGTCAGGAGTAGGGAACTTATATACCACAGTCTTCTTCAAGCTAGGCTCCATGTCAGGAAAGGAATAAGATCACTAGAATCGAAGGGAAAATATACACATGCAACATAAATACATGTCAATGTTAATATGCAAATGAAAAATGTAAATGCAACAGGGGATCAAGGTTGTTGTGCTGACTGAGAAAAACCAGCGCTTCGCTTTGGCAAGAACATATCACTGTCATAAGGACCCTCTATATCAAGAACACAGGTTCATACTGACAAGAAAAATGGGTAGGTTGAAAGCCAAGGTTTCCTGCATAACCCTTCCCGCTCACAGGTATAAGCCTATCACAAATAAGGTCTGGCATCCTATGCAGTCATCAGCGTCACAGACTTTCGAGAAACGACGATATGTTCATCATTTCTGGTTTGGCATCATAGTTTAACGAAGTGGCCTCACTTAGATGACTCCCGGATGATCAGTCCCCAGAGTCGACAATCCTCAGATCCAACATCCTCTCAACTGTCCGAAACGGACTGGAAAGGTAGTCATCAAAGAGAATCTCATCTGAGCGTAGATTTTGTGGGAACTAGTGTATGCCAAACATATAGGTTCACCACTACTTTCCGCTTCTAATGTTATGGTTATACTCAAGCTTGGGTTTTGGCTTATCTCATAGTGGAACATCCCCCCCAATAGCACAGGAACAATGATAATATACAATGCTGGAAAGTAAAATGCGAATGCAGATAAAATACAACACATATTTACACACCCAGAGATAAAATACACAAGCGCTAGGATTGACTCGCATAGGGGATCGGGATTTTGATCCCCAGCAGAGTAGCCAGCTGTCGCATCGCTGCGAAAAGGGGATGGCAAGGACAGAAGAGTTGCCACCGTTTGTTATTTATCCCAAAAGAGGGAAAGGAAATGATCAGAGAAAACCTACGAAAAAGGGAGAAGACAGGTCATCGCAACCAAATCTTGGGTTCGGGAGTCGGTTACGCAAGGGGAAGGTATGAGCACCCCTCACGTCCGTCGTACTCGACAGGATCCGCGCTTGTTATCTATCTAAAAGAGTGTTAATCTATCTAAGCTATAGGCCACAGGGACAAAGAAAAGAAAAGAGACTCGATAGAGCATCGCTGCTCTATACCTATGTACTCCCTCGTGCAATGGGAAAGTCAGAGTCAACGTAGTTCGGGAAACTATGGGTGAAGGTGGGGAAGGTTGCCCGCCAAGACATCGTCGTCTTGTGCCTACGCATCCTCGTCTGGTACGAGAAATCAAAGCAAACGTAGTTCGGGCTAACACGACCATAGGTTGGTTCAAATGTTTTACCCGTGTAGGGTTAAACCTTAGTTCTAGCAATTAGGTATATTGCTGCTCGACCATTGGAGACTTAGGCGTTACCTGTTTGCGGCAGAACCAAGAGTTAACAAAACTCTCTTTATGAAAATGGTTTCCATTAATCCCAAAGGATAAAAAAGTTTGATATTTGTTTTTGAGCCTTTTAAGAAGAAGAAGTGAATTGAATTGTATTTGTAATTCATGTTGCACTAAAGACTATGACTTAGGAGCGAATGCGTCGCATATCGTCCAAAGGACATACGCTAAACACTCTAGACAATTGAGAGGAGGACCCCAATCATCATTTACCAAATGCTTAAGGCTCGTAGCGTACAACATTCATTATCCTTTATTAGATGTTTTGAAGAAGTTTTGAGGTGAGAAGAGAAGACACACTCTGAAAGGGAGACTAAACTCAACCTAATGTTGTCATGCAATGTACACCTATGATTGAGATGAAAAGGGAAAACTACCCTAATGTTATCATGCTTGGATTCAAACCTAATGTTTATCATAATCCATCTTGAACAATAAAGATTAGAGGTCCTAAGGGAACATGGCAAAGGAAGACAAAAGAAGAAGAAAGCAAGCACAAATGAGAGAAGAAAAGTATGCAAACATGCAATGCAACACAAAGAAGAAGAGGGAGGAAACAAGTGTGGGGTAACAACCACCACAAGCACATATCAACCTCTTCAAGCAAACAAAAGTGTGCAAGACAAATGAGAGATGTAAACAAAAGAACTTGAACAAGTTCAACCTCAAGTGAGATGATATGGGAGAAATAGAATTCCTACAACCATTTACACATTAATCACTAACCAAAGGCAATGCAAGAAAGAAAAATAAGAATACATGATCAAGATGAGGATGGGAGAATAAGCTTAGGCAGCAAGCAACATCAAATGAAATCTCAACCATAAACATCACAATGATCATGCAAGAAAGCAACCAAGAGAAGTTCTCAAGGTGGCCTCTCATCGAAGTCAAACTTAAAGTGCAAATCCAAGGCACCAAATCAACTTGGATGAGTCCCCAAGGTCCTAGGACATAAGTGAGAACAAGAGAAGAGAAAAGGCAAACCAAAGAAGGAAGAAAGCCAAAGAAAATTGCAAGATAAGGCATGGTAAAGAACCTAGGTTCTAAACACTTTCAACATTCAACATCAAATGGAATGCCTTAAACAAATGCAACTTACAACAAGAACCAACCAACTTTATGACCTAAACAATTGCAACCAGAAACTTAAACATGTTAGAAATGTGAATCAAGAGGTGTTGGAAGCATATGGGATCCACAAAGGTCATCTCCCATAAGAACTAGGTCAACTAGTATGTGTGAACCATTCCTAGGATGACTTGACTTGCAAGGTACACCAAAAATAGGAAAATGATTCAAATAAATCCAAATAAAAAACAAAAATCTCACAAAGATGTTGGCAACAAGAGGCCAAACCAACACAACCAAAGGCCAATCAAAGCATCATCAAAGAAATTGATTCACTAAGGGTGCTCCACTTTGAAGGAGGGTTATCGAGGGTCAAACAAATGGAAACAAAAGTCAACCAAAAAATAGGTCAAACTTTTACCAAAACCAGCCTCAAAGGCATCTCAACTCATCATCCAAATGAGGAGAAAACCTTGCTCATTGGTGATTAAAATCGGTCCAAGAAATGAGCAAGAACAAAGAAGAACAAATGAAAAACAACTTAAAAACCCTTCCAATCATTAAATTCAAATTTAATTGAAAAATAAATGGAAAATGAAATTAAAAGTTATGAAAAATTAAATAAAACATTAAAGTGTTAGAAAATATTTTTGGTTGTATTTTGTCATGATATGATTCATCATGAGATCGAGGTCTATGTTGATGACATGATTGCGAAGTCTCAGACGAAGGAAGAACATCTGGTCAACTTATTAAAGCTGTTTGAGAGGTTGAGGAAGTTCAAATTGAGGTTGAATCCAAATAAGTGCACTTTCGGAGTTCGGTCCGGAAAGTTATTGGGGTTTATTGTCAGCAGAAAAGGAATCGAGGTAGATCTTGCAAAAATAAGAGCTATTCAAGAAATGACAGCGCCGAAGACTAAAAAAGAGGTTTGTGGCTTTTTTGGGAGGTTGAACTACATCGCGCGGTTCATATCTCATCTAACTGCCACATGTGAACCAATGTTTAAACTATTAAAGAAAGATCAAGCGGTTGTCTGGAACGAAAATTGTCAAGGAGCATTCGACAAAATAAAACAGTATTTGCAGGAACCTCCAATACTGATACGCCCAGTCGTTGGAAGACCATTGATCATGTATTTAACGGTTCTGGAGAATAGTATGGGTTGTGTTCTCAGTCAACACGACGAGACGGGGAGAAAAGAGCATGCAATTTATTACTTGAGTAAAAAGTTCACAGATTGTGAGTCCCGTTACTCAATGCTTGAAAAAATGTGTTGCGCACTCGCTTGGGCGGCCAAACGTTTAAGACAGTACATGCTCAATCATACAACCATGCTAATTTCGAAGATGGATCCGATTAATTATATCTTTGAAAAGCAGGCACTTTCTGGAAGGATTTCCAAATGGCAAATGGTACTGACAGAGTACGACATCCAGTATGTTTCCCAAAAAGCCATTAAAGGGAGTGTTCTGTCAGAATACCTTGTTGAACAACCAATTGAGGATTACCAACCAATGAGATTTGAATTTCCTGACGAGGACATTATGTACTTGAAAGAAAAAGATTGTGATGAGTCGTTACCCACTGAAGGTCCGGAGAGGGGTTCTCAATGGCAGATGATATTCGATGGCACAGTTAATTCGTATGGTAGTGGAATTGGGGCAATTATCACAACTCCTCATGGAACTCACATCTTTTTCACTGCTAGATTAACTTTTCCTTGTACCAACAATGAGGCCGAGTACGAAGCATGTATCATGGGTTTGGAAGAAGCTATTGATCTGAGGATTAAGAATCTTGATGTATATGGTGATTCAGCGTTAGTCGTTAACTAGATTGAAGGAGAATGGGAAACTCGACAGCCTAATCTGATCCCTTACAAGGATTATGCAAGAAGACTGTTACCTTTTTCAATCGTATAGACTTCCACCATGTGCCAAAAGCGGAAAATCAAATGGCAGACGCTTTGGCTACACTTTCTTCAATGTACAAGGTCAATTTTTGGAATGAAGCGCCAAGGATTGTTATCTCACGCCTCGACAGGCCCGCTTTCATATTTGCTATTGAGGGAGCTTCCGATGGTAAACCCTGGTTCCATGACATCCAGAATTTCCTTAAGAAACAAGAGTATCCACCAGGGGCATCGACCCAGGATAAGAAAACTCTTAGGAGATTGTCTGGAAACTTCTACCTCAACCCAGATGGTGTGCTGTATAGAAGGAATCATGATCTGGTACTACTCAGGTGTGTGGACGAAAAGAAGCGAGTTTTCTTATGGAAGAAGTCCACGAGGGTACTTTTGGAACGCATGCCGACGGACATGCCATGACTCGAAAGATACTACGAGCTGGTTATTTTTGGCTAACAATGGAGTCGGATTGTTTCAAATTCGTGAAGAGATGCCATAAATTTCAGATTTATGCTGATAAGGTTCATGTGTCGCCGTGCCCGTTGAATGTAATGTCATCCCCTTGGCCGTTCTCCATGTGGGGCATCAATATGATTGGAAAGATCGAGCCCACTGCTTCCAACGGACACCGTTTTATTCTAGTAGCCATCGATTACTTCACCAAGTGGGTGGAGGCAGCCTCGTACGCTAATGTGACCAAACAAGTGGTAGCAAGATTTATAAAGAAGGACATCATCTGCGGATATGGAATTCCCGAGTGAATCATTACTGACAATGGTTCGAATCTGAATAATAAGATGATGAAGGAGCTATGTCAGAACTTCAAGATTGAACATCATAACTCATCGCCCTATCGGCCAAAGATGAATGGCGCTGTTGAAGCGGCCAACAAGAACATCAAAAAGATAGTGCAAAAGATGGTTGTCACATACAAAGATTGGCATGAAATGTTACCTTTCGCCTTGCACGGTTATCGTACAACGGTACGCACATCAACCGGGGCAACTCCTTTCTCACTAGTGTACGGTATGGAAGCTGTCCTACCGCTAGAGGTCGAGATCCCTTCTTTAAGGGTTTTGGTTGACGTAAAACTTTATGAGGCAGAATGGATCAACAACAGATTGAGCCAACTTAGTATGATGGATGAAAAGAGGCTAGCATCAATTGCATATGGTCGTTTGTACCAGAGCCGGATGAAGAAAGCTTATGATAAGAAGGTGCGCCCTCGAAGCTTTCGGACGGGCGATCTTGTACTGAAAAAGATTCTCCCACCACAATCAGATCACAGGGGCAAATGGACTCCCAACTACGAAGGTCCATTCGTTGTACGAAAGGTTTTCTCTGAAGGAGCCTTAGTATTATCCACCATGGACGGTGAAGATTTTGCATCCCCTGTGCACGCAGACGCAGTTAAAAAATACTTTGCTTAAAAGAGACCCGCTGGACACAAAAAGAAAAATCCAGGCAAAAATAGGGCATCCCGGCGAACCATAAAAAAGGAAAAGAGGTTCGGGAAAAAATTAGGGATAAAATGAAAAGATGTAAACCCGTAAATTCGAAAACCTGAAAAGGCGACTTTGGCAAAAATGGGTATCCCGGTGAATCGAAAACCCAAAAGGGCGGTTCAGGTAAAAGATAGGGATTGAAAAGCTAATGATTGCGGCCTGCGTAAGTACTTCATTGCTTAGTGGATTGGGAGAACCTGAGGGCCATTTATCCGAATCAATCTCTTCTGAAGACGAAGCGTCGGGAAAGCGTCAGGGTCAAGCAAGTCATAGAGGAATCAGCTCATGGTGTTCGTCTGCGCCACATTGCCGACACTGCTGTACTTTTTGTTTAAAATGTACAATTTTGTATTTGCCTTTATGCATACTTATAATTTTGTGCAACTTCCTCTTTTCAGGAGTTGCATCTATTGTAAAACGTTGCCTATTCGCAGACCGTTTATCAATAAACATATATTATTCAGTACTTGTCTGTGTGCTTTATTTTTATGCTTTTACTGTTTTGTTTGTGAAAAACGCCTGATGTTTTTGATGAACTTGCATACATAAACTTGCAGGCCTTGGCCAATAATTGCTAAAACTTTGATATTAATTGAACAATGTCACGGACGATGACCAAGATAGTCTTGTTGCATAGGTTGTCTTGTCTGTTTGTCTTTTGCAGGGTTGTTACCCTTAGGGGCAAGGTTTACGAGTATGGATGGATTCATCTGTTCCCCAAATAATGTTGTTCTCCAGCATTTGAGTTGACATCTCTATCCCAGTAGATTTGTATGCAGTGTTTAGCATGTCCCTGGCAGTTTTCCAGTGCATTTTTAATCCTTCGCAGAGTATGAGTATATGTGTACTCCCTAACGAGTCGAGATTCGGGCGTATCCCCACGGAGTAGGTGCCAAGTTTTCCTCAGCAGTGGCCTGGTACTTTTCCCTCTCAGTTTGATTGTAGAAACTCAGCTTCCAGCAGTGCAGACCGAGGCCTCCGGTAGTTAAATCTTTGTTCCCCAAGAAAGTTGCGTCTTGGAAGGCCGTTCAAGGAATTTTGTTCCCCCTCAGGTAAGTTAGGTTGTTTAGCCTGGTTGTTTTGAGAACTTGGTGAATCATTTGTTCCTCAGAAAGTCTGTATTCCGGAGGGTCAACCCGGATACTTTCCTCAGCAAGTAGTGATCCGCATCCTTGATTGATTTTGGATTTTTTGTTCTTGTTTGAACTTTATCCTCGGCAGGTGAGCCTTTCGAGGCCTTTTTCTGTTCTTGTTTGTTGTTCCTGACAGGATGGTTTCTGTTTCCCTAGCACTTAGTTTACTGCTTCAGTTCTGTTGCATCTGCATGCGTGCATAGCATCTACCCAAACACGTAGCATTTCCACTTCGTATGGAGCATTACGCTATTTTCAAACATTTGCATGTGAAACATAGACCAGGTTGTTATCTCTTTGTTTCAGGTATATCTTCAGAGGTTTGAGTTGTTCCCTTGGTATCCAGACCATGTGATTTCTCCTAGCCCGCGTGGTATCCAGACCCCGGCTTAGGTTATTACCCGGCAGTATCTTCAGATCCCAAAGGATCAGGATAAGTATTTGTGTTCCGGCGAGTATCCAGACTCTGGTCCTTTCCCAATTGATGGGGTTTTTCTTTTTCCGTCGAGTATCCAGACGCTGGTAAGGAGGGTTTTGGTATCCAGATCACAGTGATTGATATTGTTATCTTTCCCCGTAGAGTAGCCAGACTCCGGTAAAGACAGTAGTGGTGTTCAGGTTTTTATGAGCATATTGGTGGTACCTTCATCTCGTCCGTTGAGTATTCAGGCTCCGGCCAATCTTCCGTTGAGCATCCAACCTCCAGCTTCTCCGTTGAGTACTCAGACTCCAGTATATTGTCAGTTGGCGTAGCATTGCCTTCCACGTTGAGTATCTAGACTCCGGTAAGGTCAGACTTGGGTAAGTTTTATGATAGTACTTCTTCTCCATTGAATATCCAAATTCCGGTGATTTTTTTTTACTAGTGATATTCGGTTTTGTCCGTTGAGCATCCAGGCTCTGGTCACTTTTCCGTCGAGTATCCAGACTCCGATAATTTCCGTATGATGACAATCTCTTTTGTCCGTTGAGTATTCAGGTTCCAGTCACTCTCGTCGAGCGTTCAGGCTCCGGTTTATTTTCGTTGAACGTTCAGGTTCCGATGTATTACGTTGAGTATTCAGACTCCGGCTAATTTCCAGTATGTGGTAATTTTTCTTGGGCGTTGAGTATCCAGACTCCGGCAAGTTTTCAGTGATTCCAGTTTCGTTGAGTGTCCAGGCTCCGATAAAATTCTAGTTTACGATGTAACTTTTTAGTCCGTTGAGTGTTCAGGCTTCGGTCAATCTTACGTTGAGCATTCAGGCTCCGATTCTTACGTTGAGTATTCAGGCTCCAGTTATTACGTTGAGTGTTCAGGCTCCGGTCAATCTTACATTGAGCGTTCAGGCTCCGGCTACTACATAGAGCATTTAGGCTCCGGCAAATTTCATTAATTCATGTTGTTCGTTGAATATTCAGATTCCGGCAATTTGAAGTATTCCTCTCAGATTGGTTTTACCCAAGCAGAGTTACTCGTCTAGTTTCTCTTTTCCCCAGTGGAATGCATTTGTAATCAGAGCAGTTACCCCAGGAGGGTTTGCAGTTTTTATTTTCTGCGGTTGGCAAATTTCTGGTTTCTTTAGTATTCAACCATCTTTTACCTTGATTGCATGAAAGTCGTTCGCTTTTCATTTATTCAGGTCCAAGTCGTTTGAATAGGGGCAGCTGTTGCACCCCAAAATTTGCTCAACCTTTTCTTAACTTGGTTTATGTTTCATTTCATTTTGTTCTAGCATTTGCATTGCATGGCATACTTCATTTTACAGGGGATCAAGAGGTTGTGCATAGAAAGAGAGGTCTTCTTAGAGCATTGAGCCTAAGCAAGGGTTGTTACTCAAGTTTGAATGGTCATCAGGACATCTTGAAGTGGTCATTGCCTTGTGAAAAGATAGATGGATGTGTATGGGTCAGCTCCTAACTTTGAGGCCAACTGAAGAGCATCATAGGTTTGTGAAGATATGGTTATGGATACAATATGATGAGGGATCTCATTGGTGCCTTGAGGGTCATTGTGGAGCTTATTCAAGTTGTTGTGTGAAGTGGAACAAGCCACAGTTGAAAGTGTTGCAATTAGGGTTTTCATCTGGCAAATCCTCAATCAACTGTGCAATTGAAGGAGCTTAAAACTCAATTAAAAGTCTCTATGGCCATGGGATGTTGTGTTAATACATATGAGACATCATTTCAGGTTCATTTCATCAAGGGTTAAGTGTGTGAGAAGTTACTAAATTAGGGTTCCCAGGGTAAAATCCCCTATTTAGTGCCTGACTTCAAGACCACCCACATCAAGATACAAGTCTCATCTCAATTTTTGGCCAACATGGAACTTTTATATCATGTTCTTAGATTTAATTTGAGTACTAGAAGTCTTTGATTGGATTTATAGAACTCAAGTTATGATCCAGACAAGTTACAGGTCATCAGAGGAATGTGATTTTGGTCAACAAAGGTCAACCAACTTCCAAGCCATTTTTGACCTTGAAGTATGTTTCTCTTCAACTATTGGCCAACATGAAAGTTGTAGGTCTTGGTCTTAGCTTTCCAAAATGTACTAGAAGTCTTTCATCTGATTTGTAGAACTCAAGTTATGAGGGTTACAAGTCAGGGGTATTTTGGGAAAGTAAGATTACAGGTCATAAAATTACAGGTCCATTTCACCAACTTAAGTACTTCAAATGGAAATCTTTTCAACATGAAACTTGCTCCAAATGGGGCCATTTTCATTACCAAATCATCTCTTGTCATGGTGGGGGCTTGGATTGAAGATTTGGGGTTTGATTTTTTCATAAAGGAGGCTTAAAATGAGAAATTGAGAATTAATTGATTTTGAAATTTTTCAAGGCAAGTTTGTGCATTTTCTAATTGCAAATAATGATTCAAAGGCATTGCCACTTTCACATTGGAAATTTGAGGTCTCTAAATTGGCCATTTTCATGGTTTCTTCCTCTTGAAGTAACAAAATGGAAATCAACCATAGGATCAAAATCAAGCCTCAAATCTTAGCCCTTTGATCAACTTAGGTGATTTGGAGTGGATTTGAATCAAAATTCAAGCTGGTGTAGTGGAAAAACATGCGTATGGCCATGTGAAAAAGTGAGGAAAATGGAATTTGTGAATTGGGTTGTATGGCTTGAATTGGAGCCCCATTTGATCCTAAACCCAACACATGAATATTCCAGATGAAGATTGGATGAAAATTAGGTCATTTTCGTGCAAGAGGAGCAAGAACACATTTGAAGAAAGTGGAGAAAACTCAAAATATGATTTCTTATATTCATCCATTTTCAGACCAAATTGAGCATTCAAACACCTCTATTGAAGTTCATAGAGTGATTCTGGGCACTTTTCATCAAGCTTCAGCATAGTTTCAAGGCCCAGTGGAGGCTCTCCACTAGGTAAACCACTTTTCCAAATTACTCTTAATTCGTGTTAAACTTGCTTGCCATTGTTGGATGTTTGTAATCCTTGAAGCATGTAGATCATTTTTTAGTCATATTTGTGGTTGTTTGTGATGTTTTGGGATATGAGCTTCCACCTTGTTGTTTTCGTTTTGCTCACTTCTTGAGGTTTCTGGCTTAAATATTGATAGATTTATACTCTGTGAAATGTGTAGATCATGTTTGGTTACTTTTGAGTAAGTTTTGAGAACTTGTGGATTTGAGGTGCAAAGTTGTTTGGTTTCGTTTTGGCTTCATCTTGAGGAATTAATGGAAACTAAGAGTAAATTTGAGATCCTTGTGAGTTGGAGATGAATTTCCATATAAAGATTGTCCAAAACGGTTAAGTTTTGAGTTGGCCATGTGTTGTTCCACTGTTATGGCGGCCGGAGCATGTGAAGAAGATGACCGGAGCGTTTGCTCCGGCGGGCTGGTTTTTTGCTGACTTTCCATTGTTGAAGATGATACCACAGCCATTGGATCTTTGGTTTTAATTATTGGATGTTTGATTAAGACCCACGATGGGGCATGTTTGACCGTTCCACACCTTGTCTCTTTTTGAATTTCATTAATGTGCTGTCATGATTTGAGCCACTTGATTGTTGACCTTTTGATCACACGATTCTGGATGAGTCCTCATGGTGCACCACGTTTGACTTTCCACACGAGACTGCCAGGGTTTTTTATTTTTTTGGTTTTTCTCATGGGCTCGTCACGTTGTGCTTTTGACACCCCCCTGCTGGGCCCAGTCTAATATTTCAACTGACCTCGCTTGCTTTTCACACCCCAGTCTTGTTTTTTCTTTTTTTTTTATTTTCATTCTTTTTATTTTATTTTCATGTTACAATTTAATTCATTATAATTAATTCCCCAATTATTTAAATTCACAAAAAATGTTTTTTAGACACTTTGGCTTATGTTTTATTTTATAATACTTTTATTTTATTTTTTATTTTATTTTTCATTTAAAAATGAATTATTTTAATTGGGGATGTTTTATTTGAATTAAATTGTAGCATTGTTCTCTCTTGATTTTATTTCTAGGTGTAAACTCCTTATTTTTGCATGAAAATTTTTTAGCATTGCATTAACATGTTGAATGATTTTTTCATATTTTTATTTCTGTTTTTTTATCAAGTCTTGCTTAGTGTTTTGGTTTGGTTTTGTGAACCCTTCCTTTTGCCCTAGTTCAGGGCATACCTTGTGTGTTTGCCTTCATTTGAGGTATCTTGCCTTTGGGTTTTGATCTCTAATTTGGACCCCTGGTTCCTAACACCTTGGGGGTCCAATGAGATTTTATTTGGTATTTTTAGGGGCTGTTTGCTATTTTTCATGCCTTTTCCATTTCATGTCTACATTGTGTGATTATCTTTTGCTTATGTGATTTAAGTATTGACATGTATGCTTGATTTCTCTTGTGTTATGATTGCTTTTTCATTTTTGCATTCTCTCCTCATCCTCCATTCTGTCCCATGACTTTGGAATACTACTTAAGGTTGCTTGGTTCCTCCTGAGGAGGAACTTGAAGTTTGTCTAAAGTAATGAATCCATGAGGACTTTTTCTCATTGTTTTTTGTCACTTGTTTTTTATGCATCTTCTTCTCCTCTTCTCTTGCATTTATTCATACTATGGCTTGAGGTTGAGAAGAGCTTGTGGAGGCTCCAGCCCAACACATATTTCCTCCCTCACTTGCATTGCATCCTTGTCATCCATGTTTGCATTTCATGTTTGCATTCTTGTGCATGTTTCTTTCTTCTTCCTTTGTCTGTTTCTTCCCTTAGGATTTCCATTCCTTCTTATTTAAGTTGGAGTGTGATATACATTAGGGTTCTAACTATGCATGATAACAGTAGGTAGCTCCCTCCTAACCTCAACTTTAGGTGCACTTTGCATGACAACTTTTAGGGTTTGGTCTAGTCCCCCTTAGTTTGTCCCTTTCTCTTCTCATCTTCAGACAACTTCAATCCACTTAATAAAGGATGACAATTGTTGCACGCTACAAGCCTTAAGCCATTTGGGAAATGATGATTGGGTGGTTGCCTCTCAATCATCTAGAATGTTAGTGTATGTCCTTCGGACGATATACGAAGCATTCTGTTGCGGTAAAATCTGGATACCAAGCTATTGATTAACTTGAATCTTAATTCATTTCCAACCGAAATTTAATTTATCCAAAAAGGAAAGGTTTAAAGAAAGAAAAACCTATAAGAATGCAAAGATAAGGCAAGGCCTAAAGCTGAGCAAAGAGAGATCTAAAGGTTCGGGGGTTGGTTATACCTAGGGAAGGTGTTAGCATCCTAAGCATCTGTAGTACTCTACAGGAACCTCTTGTCAATATTTGTGTTTGCTAAAGTTGCTTGCTAAAAGGGAAAAGTGCTAAGGTAAAAATCTAAAGTATAAAGGTATGTACAAGTTTGCTCGCGAAGACATCGCATCTCGTGCCTACGTATCCTGACGGGAATGGAATCAGAGCAATCGTAGTTCCCCTAGCTAGGGATAAGGAACCCTTGACCGAGGTCAAGGTTCCAAAGGGAAGTAAGAATTCATAGTGAAGTACTTACACGGAGTGCGGCGAATCCAAACTAAAGGTTATGCTAAACGGGAAAAGAAATGTCCACGGCGGGACGACTAAATAGAGCACGGCGACTCCAAGTCCTATGGCTAGGATAAAAGGGTAAGAGTTGTCCGCGGAGGGACGGTAAACATGAGCACGGCGACTCTAATCCTAAGGCTAGGATAAAGAGATAAATTGCAAATCATACATCATGTGAAAATATATATTAACACAAGAGTTTAGCAAAAGGAATCACTAAAAAAGGATGAAAATTGAACAAGTTATGATTTTTTTTAATTTTATGAAGAAACATGAAAAATCAAATAAGGAATTAAAAAAAGTGCACTAGGTGGGAGTTGAACCCACCACCTTGGGATCACAAGTGTACAATTCAACCATCTGAGCCAAGGGGCGCGTGTGAATATTGCATAGAAAAGAAAGAGAAAATATTAAAATATGGAAAATATGAAGAAAACAAAAAACAAAAGAGTTAATCCTCCTCAGGGATCGAACTCAGGTTCAGAGGAAAGGCAAGGCGTTTTAAGGGAAAGGTTTCTACCACCGGGGGGGCTGTACATCCAAGTACAAGTGTCACCCCATAAATATATAGGGCGTATATTCTAGGCAAGCTGGGCAACTCAAGAACACACCAAAACCAGTTTTGCATTTTCACTCATAACTCAGTCAATTTTTAATGGATTTTCACAAACTTTTAGTCTAAATTGTGTAGAATTTCACAAGGAACATGATGGTGGCATTGGTTTTTTGAAATACCCTCCCCATTTGAAAACACGATAGCACATGCTTTGGAGATGTTTGGAATGCATTTTGAAATGTAGATCATACTCCAGTCAGTTTTAAATCAATGTAATCATGCATACATACCACATAAATGATAATGAGTGAATCTAAACCATATTTATGGATCAAAACAGTCTGAGATAAAAGATGATGTGCAAATTGCAAGATTGACAAGTGTGATATGCAGGCTGTGAGGCATTTCAAATTCTAGGCACGTATAGACAAACTAATCACTCATACACCTTGAGTGCATGTTAATGAATATGTTCATGTTCAAAAATCAGCTCACAACTGTCTGTGGCAAAATATGACTTTCAAAATGCACTTTGGTGTTTTGTTTATGCATGAGAAAACTCAATTCATGTTCTAGGCATATTTGATCAAAACAAATCATGCACACAGTTAACATATATGTTGCTAAATGAGTTCAAACACAAAAAGGAGCTCAAGAAGGTCTGTGGTGAGAAATGGTATCCAAGATGCAAGTGTCATGAATGAAATGCATCATGATGCAGGCTGAAGTGCAATTCTGTTTTGATGCACATATGAACCAAATAAATCACACATACAACTTGAAAACATGTTAACAAGTGAAGATCAAGCAAGAGAAAGTTTCAAAACAGACTGTTATGAACAATTGCATATAAGTTGTAGTTTGGCATTTTAGGACATCATGGAAAAGTTCAACACAACTTCAAAGTATGATCAAGTCAAATTAAACATACACACAAATCTCCTACATGTTAGCAAGTGATTTTATGCACAAGGATCAATTGTATTACAAACAGCCTGGGTTTTGGTATGGTCTATGACATATTTGGCTTGAAAGCGCATCTTGGAGGTGAGATACCAAAACAGATAGGAATGAGTTGAACAAAACATCCACACATGTCCTAAACATCATACTAAGTGTGTTCATACCAAGAAAACAAGAAAACTTTCCACAACGCAAATTTTGACATATTGAATTTTATGCAAAACTGTTTTAGGACAGCATGAAGGCATTTTCAACACATGATCACAATCTTGCAAAACATGATAAGGAAAAGTATGAGAGGGAGTTTTCTATGTCACATACCTCTTGTAGACAGTCTTGAACAAGTGAAAACACCAAGAAACCCAGAGAAACTTCAAAAGCCTCCTTGTTTTGGAACTTTCTTCTCCTTGAAGCAAAAGTGCAATCCTTATGAAAGTTGGAGAAATAGACTTCAACACTTGCTTTCAGTGCTTTAGACAGTTGTAATATGATGTATATGAGGTGTTTGAGTGATTAGAACATCAAGAGAATGTCTAGAACAAGTTTTGACTGATTTTGTGCATTGTGGTCAAAGTTGCTTGGTATGGAAGTTGACTTTTTGAATGTTGAGGTTTTTGAATGTTTTAATGGTTGGAACACCTTCTCTACCATATTTGTGGATTGTGTGGAAGGTTTTTGGAGAGTTTGAATGTATGGAAATGAGTTTAGGGGCTGGGCTGTCAAGACAGATTTTTGGTATTTTTGTGATTTTGGAGATTTTATGAATTTGAAGTAAAGAAGGAAAGAGCAAGAGCTTTGTATTTCTCTGGTTTTTGAGAGATTTCTGATGTATCAAATGAGGTGGAGAGTGCCTCTATTTATAGACAAAGCAAGAGTAGTGGGCAGATTTGAGGTTTCCTTCTTAGGAAGGAAAGGTTTTGCACTTTTGGATCCAACCTTTCAAAAAGGGCTTTCTTGGCTGATAGGTAAGCTTAAAGTCAAGCAAAATGATGAACTTAGAGTGGCTAAAATCAGGCTAGAAGGTATAGGTTCATGGCTGGTTCAGAATTCACTTTCCACCTCTTGCTTGTTTTATGATTTTTTAATGCAAGTTGCAAGGCAACTTGCAAGCCCACTTGCAATGCTTGGCAAATCCATTTCCTCTGCATAATTCTCATACTTCTTCATTCTAAAACACCTACATATCATAAACAACAACATACAAGGGATGATATTGGTCCAATTGATCAAAGAAATGATTTTTGAAAGTTTGTCAATGTGGGACTCAAGTGTGAAAACACCATTTTGCCAAATTCATAACTTTCAGCTCATAAGGGCTATTGAGATGTTCTAGTACAATTTGGAAAGCCCTCATATAGCTCTAAAACATTCATGTTTGCCAGAACGTCTAACTCTAATTAGAACTAGGTCAAAAATCTCTCCAAAGTTGGTTAAAAGTAAGCTTAAAATTGAAAATAACTTAGAACTTTCTAAGTTGTTTTTCCCTTCTTGAAATGAATTTGATCATAACTCCAAATCTATGTATTTTCTGACCATAGAACACTTAGGGACTTTTGTAGGGCTTGTTAAGAGCTTTCCAATGAGCTTTGAACCACTTCATTTGGATGTGTGGTTAAGGAGTTATGGTTTAGCCCCTTTCGAAACCCTAATTTCCCAATTTTTCGATTACTCCTTCATCCTTGATCCAATGGTCATTAAAATT
This sequence comes from Lathyrus sativus, assembly GCA_963859935.3. NCBI lineage: Eukaryota > Viridiplantae > Streptophyta > Magnoliopsida > Fabales > Fabaceae > Lathyrus > Lathyrus sativus. The sequence continues at coordinate 377,396,098 of OZ012738.1, read as the reverse complement.
GATAGGCAAGTGCAAAACGACATAAGGAACATTTTTTATTCATACTTTGAAGTCCAATTCCTTAAATTTGAAGAGTTGACTTTTCGGTCAACCGTACAATTGATCGGTGACTACCGAGTCGCCCGTTGACACTCTGGACCTCCTGAGACTTTTATACTTTTTGAACGAACTTTATTAAGCTATATGAACTTTATGGATCATAATACCAACATTAAAACACCATCTAACACCAAAGTCAAACTACAGTTGACTTTTACTGGTCAAAAACCCTAATCGGAGCTCCTGGACTGCACTATTCTTGATCCTGGAGTGACAAATTCAAATTGGATTCTCAATTGTCATCATATGATACCCTTGACCTTGTTTCATGATTGAATCAACCTAAAACTTTGATTGATCAAAAACCCTGAAGCTTTGATTTTGACTGTACACAACATTGATTCATCTGTAACTTGACAAAGACAAACTTGCACTGGGTTAAGGTTAGATAATTCATGAGTATTCTCCTAAAATGATGATGAGAATCTAAGGGGTAAAAATTTGGGGTGCAACACATTCGCTCCTAGATCATAGTCTTTAGTTCAACATGAGTTACAAACCAAGTTCAAAACATTTCTTCATTAAAAAACACAAAAAAACTTCAAACTTTTTTCACCCCTTGGGGTCTTAATCAAGGAAAACCTTTTCATAAACAAGGGCGTTGTTAATTTTCAGTCCTATCGCAAACGGTAACGCCTAAGTCTCCAATGGACGAGCTGCATACACCAACTGCTAGAACTGTTTGTTAACCCTACTCGGACTAAAAATTGTTGAACCAACATGTGGTCCTTTTAGCCCGAACTACGTTTGCTCTGATCTTTCATACCAGATGAAAGTACGTAGGCACAAGACGCGACATCTTGGCGAGCAACCTCCCCCTTTCTTTAGCCGTAGTTAGGAGAACTACGTTGACTCTGACTTTCCCATTGCACGAGGGAGTACGTAGGCACAAAGCAGCGATGCTTTGTTGAGTCAGTTCTTTTTCTTTTTCTTTTGTCCATAAGCCTTTAGCGTAGATAGTTTACACACCCTTTTAGCTAGACAACACATGCGTGGATCCCGTCGAGTACGAAGGACGCGAGGGGTGCTCATACCTTCCCCTTGTGTAACCGATTCCCAAACCTAGGACTTGGTTGCGATGACCTCGTCTTTTCCCATTTTCGTCAGGTTTTTCCGATCATTTCCTTTCCCTTCTTTGGGATTAATAACGATAGGTGGCGACTCTGTTAGTCATTGCCGGCCTCTTTTTTCGCAGTAGCGACAACTGGCGACTCTGGTGGGGAAAGGAATATCCCATATGCGAGTCAATCCTAGTGCTTGTGTGTTTTCTTTTGGGTGTGTGTATATATGTGCTTTATCTTTATTTACTTCCGCAATTTACTTTCCACATCATGTATCGTTACTGTTGTGCTGTGGGGAGGGAAGTTCCATTGAGTGATAAGCTGGACCTGGGCTTGAGTACAAACCTAGTATTAGAAGCGAAAAGTAGTGGTGAACCTGTATGTTAGGCATGCACTAGTTCCCACGAAATTTGCGCTCAGACGAGATTCTCTTTGATGACTTTCTTTCTAGCCCAGTGGGCCGTTGAGAGGATTTCAAATTTGAGGGTTGTCTACTCTGGGGACCGATCATTTGGGATTCAGCTAAGTGAGGCCACTTCAAGAGATGATGATGCCAAACCAGAAATGGTGAACGTATCATCATTTCTCGAAAGTCTGTGACGCTGATGAACGCATAGGATGCCGAACATTGTCAGTGGATAGGTCCATACCTGTGAGTGGGTGGGTTATGCAGGAAACCTTGACCTCTAGACTACCCAATTCTTGACAGTGTAAACTTGTGTTCATGGTACAAAGGGGTTCTTATGTCAGTGATTTGTCGGTACTAAGGCGAAGCGCTGGTTCTTCTCGACCGACAACACAACAGTCCTGATCCCATGTTTGCATTTGCATGTGCATTTTCATTTGCATTTCATTGACATGTGTTTATGTTGCAGGTGTACATTTCATCTTCGATTCTGGTGATTCTGTTCTCTCTTTGTTGACATGGAGCCTTTGAGGATGTTGCAAGTGTACATTTCATCTTTGACTTTAAATATAAGGTATACCACTTGATGTTCACTTATGACCTTGATGGTTATGGACTTGTTCTTGATGCCTTGGTGATGTTTGTGTCACTTTGAGAATGCTATGAGCATTTGAGCCTCTCTTGTTTTGTTTGGTTGCTTTGTTTTACTTGATCATGTGTAAGTGTTTGGTTGAGTTGATTATGATGGGGTTGCTGCCCCATCCGCTTTCTCCCATCATTTCTTTGATTGTGCTTCTTTGTATAGCACCTTTCTTCTTTTGATGATTGATTGCATTTGATTGTAGGAGCTTGCTTCTTTCACTTCCTCTGATCTTTCTTGACTTGTTTAAGTCTTCCATCTTTGTGACTTGTGTTGGTCTTGTTGCATTGTTCCATGTTTGCATTTGTGTTTGCGTTTCAAATCTCTTTTCATCTTGCATTGACTTGTTTAAGTCTTTCATTTCATTTTTATCTGTGATTGATTTAGAATTGTGTTTACTTAGACTTGTTCACATGATCCCTTAGGATTCCTAGTCCCTCTGTTTAAGATGGGAGTAGGAGAGACATTAGGCTTTCAATCCTTTGCATGATAAAATTAGGTAGTATCCCTTTTCATCCCAAGTTTAGGATCACTTTGCATGATAACATTACGGTTTCTTAGTCTCCTTTAGAGTCGTTGGGTCTTCTCTTCTCATCTCAAAACTCTTTCAAGACACCTAATAAAGGATAACAAGTGTTGCACGCTACGATCCTTAAGTACATGAGAAATGATAAGTGGGGGATCTCTTATCACATTGTCTAGAGTGTTTAGCATATGCCCTTTGGGAGATATATGACGCATTCGCTCTTATGTCATAGCCTTTAATGCAACATGAGTTTCAAACTAACTCGATTCACATCTTCTAAAAAGCATAAACAAAATCAAACCTTTTCATCCTTCAGGATTGTTTCCAACCTAATTTTCAGAAAGAGTATGTTACATTTCCGTTCTACCGCAAACAGGCATCGTCCCTAACTGCTGGAATTGAAACGTAACAATACTCATAAAAAACACTTGAACCAACCAGTGGTCTAGTTTTCCCGAACTACGTCTTCTCTGATTTCTCATGTTAAATGAGGATACGTAGGCAAAAGACGACGATGTCTTGGCGAGCAACCTTCCCCCTTCACCCGTAGTTTTCCGAACTACATTCACTCTGATTTTCCTATTGCACGAGAGAGTACGTAGGCATAGGGCGGCGATGTCCTATCGAGTCTGTTCTTTCCTTTCACCTCCCGTTTAGTAGTAGCTTTTAGATAGCTTTCACCCATAGATTATACAACAAGCATGGATCCTGTTGAGTACAACGAACGTGAGGGGTGCTCATACCTTTCCCTTGCGTAACCGACTCCCGAACCCAAGATTTGGTTGCGATGACCTTGCCTTTCCCTTTCTCTTAGGTTTTCTTCGATTGTTTCCTTTCCCTCTCTTTGGGTTAAATAACGTTCGGTAGCGACTCTTCTATCTGTTTTCCGGCCCTCTTTTTCGCAGTTGCGGCAGCTGGCGACTCTGCTGGGGACTCTGTTTCCCTATGCGAGTCATTCCTAGAGCTTGCTTGTTTTATGTTTGTGGGGGTGTATGTTTGTGTGCATATGTGTTGTATCTGTACATTGTTGCATTTGCATTTTATTTTCCGCACTTTATTATATGTTGTTGTTGTGTTGTTGGATGGGTGTTCCATTGAGAGATAAGCCCAATACCCAGGCTTGAGTACATACCTAGCATTAGTATGGAGAGTAGTGAGGGCTGACGTGTTTGGCATGCAATAGTCCTCATGAAATTCGCGTTCAGACGAGGTTTTCTTTGAAGACATCCCGTCCAGTCCGTTTCAGATAGTTGATAGGATGTTGGATCTGAAAATTAACGACTCTCGAGACCGGTCATTGGGAAGTCAGTTGAGTGAGGCCTCCTCATTTGACCATGATGCCTAACCAGAAATGGTGAACGTATCATCGTTTCTCGAGAGTCTGGGACATTGACGACCTGCATAGGATGCCAAACCTTATCAGAGATTAGGTCCTACCTCTGAGTGGGAGGGTTATGCAGGAAACTTGACCTTCAACCAACCCGATTTTATGGTTTTCTCGTCAGTGTGGACCTTTGGTCTTTGGTATTATTGGGTTTCTATTATCTCAGTGCTCATGTTCTGTTATTTTCTTGCCGAAGTGGAATTTTGGTTCAACTCAGTCAGCAGCACAGCAGTCTTGATCCCTTGTTTGCATCTACATTTTAACATTTGCATGTAATTATGATTTCAGGTGTTCATTTTCCCTTTGATTCTAGTAATTTGATCCACCGTCAATGTGGAGCCTAGCTTGAAGAGGATTGTTGTCTACAAGTTGCTGACGCCGGAGTTAGGACCCTTGCTTGGTCTCATTTTTGTGGTTGATCGTAGTGTTATGGAAGACTTCAGGAAGGATTATGCAACCTACTTGGCCAAGATGAAGACTGAAACCTTGAATAAGATGGGGAGAGAATTGACTGAAGAGATTCATGCGCGAGAGCGAGTTGGTTTGGATTTGAAGAGTACCAGCAATGTCCTCAAAGACAAGAAGAAAGAGCTGGAAAAAGCATGCCTGGAGATATCCAAATTCAATGCTCAGTGGAACGCAGCTCTAAGTTCCAATAAAGGAAGAGAGAATGAGCTCCATAAGCAGATTGATAGGCTGAAGACGCAGCTCAATATTAAAGATGAAAAAGCTTCAAGGGAATCATCTCATCAGTATGAAGTTGATCGCAAGTTACGAGAGACTCAGTTAACGTTGGAAGAATACAAGATAAGAGCAGAACTGAAGAAACCAAGACTCAAAGATGCTTTCAGAGAAGATGCTTGGGAGGATTATCCTCAGGACTTGAAGGATGTTATCAGCAGAAGGGAGTTGCTTATTCAGGCGTTGGTTGTGAGGCCTGAACATTCGGATACAAAGAAGTTGTTAGAGGAGTTTCAGACTCGTTAACGTGGCTGAAGGGAGAGTTACCTGATGCAGTTTTCTCTGTAGTTTTTCCTCTTTTGTTATTGCCTTATATTCAAACCATCACCAGGCTTGTCGGATGGCGTCATATGATCATTTTCGGTTGTATTCCTTGGTGTTATGTTGTGTACATTGACTCTTGCTCTCATTTTATTTATGAGAAGGGATTTATGGTTCTATCTGTTGCTTCTTCTGTCTCCTCTTTGTTTGTGGAACTAGAATCAAGGGGAGAATTTCCCTGAATCATATTTCCATGCTTGCATTTTGCATTATCATTTTCATGTTGCATCGCAGGTGTTCTTGGGCCCGTTAACCTTACCTCTGTGTGGTTTTCTTCCGTTAGTTTTCAGGATAGCAGACCAGACGCTTCACAGATACTCGACCAGAGGGAATCAGCAAAGAGATATGGATCAAATACAGTTAGAGTTGCAAGAGTTCAGAGATCGTATGGCTCAGTTCATAGATCTAATGCAAGGAGTTGCCAATGGGCAAGAGCAGCTCAGACCACTAGTCCAGCCACTAATTGCCAGGGTGGATGGTAGTGGGGTCTTTCATGGAGGGACCACTGTTATTCCTCCCCCGGCTGATGGGAGTACTCCTCAGGCTAATGATATTCCTACAGTTGTTATTCCTCCGGGTGAAGGTCACCAACTAGGAGTTCATGTACCAAGTGCAGTGGGCGTTGCATATGGGGCTGCAGGACCTCAATGGGAAGAGGACGAGCAGGATGATGTTTTCTCAATGGGAGACTTGGGCGTAGGCCTTCAGACAGATGTAGATAAAAGGTTTAAAATGATTGAGGAAAAGATGAAGAATCTCGAGAACCAAAACTCTTTGCGGCTCGACATGTCCAATCTAGGGTTGATTCTAGGGGTGAAGATTCTACCCAAGTTTAAAGTTCCAGAATTCGATAAGTACAAAGGGACAAATTGTCCCAAAGTACATCTCAGATCATATTATCGGAAGATGTCTGCCTACTCAGACGATGAGAAGTTGCTGATGCACTTTTCTAGGATAGCTTGTCAGGGCCTTCACTAGAATGGTACATGGGTCTAGAGGGGACTCATATCAGAAGTTGGATGGATCTGGGAGAGGCTTTTTTCTATCATTATCAGTATAATAGTGACCTGGTGCCAAACCGAGTTCAGTTGCAGAATCTGTCTCAAAGGAGCAATGATGGGTTTAAAGAATATGCCCAGTGGTGGCAGGAACTAGCAGCAAGAATTCAACCACCGATGTGGAGATGGAATTGATTGATATGTTCGTGGCAACCTTGCCAAAAATATATTATAAGAAGTTGATTGGAAATATGTCTAGAAGCTTTTCTGATTTGATCATCATTGGTGAAAGGGTAGAAAACAAAATTTAGTTGGGAAAGATACAAGGAGGAGAAGGGTCGACCTCAAGAGGAGTGAGGAAGACGTTTGGAAATTCTAAGAAAAGAGAAGGGGATTCAAACGCAGTAATAACTTTTAGAAACAGAAACAAAAATAGGGCGCAGCGTCAACAGCAATATCAGCCTCAGGAACAACAGGTTGCTAGCATAACCATTTCAGCGGTACCTTAACAACAAAATATTGTGCCGCGTCGATTTCAAGACCGAGGAAGGATGGCCAACAGGCAATTTGATACTCCTCCCATGCCTTACTCTCAACTACTACAACATCTGCTATAATTACAGCTTATCCAGAAAAGGACTTTAGCACTGCTTACAGGAGCCCCTCCACTGGGCTATGACGCGAACGAGAGGTGCGATTCTCATTCTGGTGCTCCGGGTCACAACATCGACAATTGCAAAGCTTTTAAGCATATGGTGCAAGATCTGCTTGACACCAAAGCAATTAATTTTACCAAAGAGACCCCAAACGTGAATCAAAACCCAATGTTGAATCATGTGGAAGCCGGAGCTAACGCTATTATTGAAGAGGAAAAGTTGAATTTGATAATTGATGTGGCAGAGTTGAAGGCGCCGTTAAGTTTTATGAATAGAAGATTGTTGAAAGGGGTGTTTTTCCTGGCTGCGTGGAATGTTGTGAAGGATGTGTTGTGCATCCGGAAGGTTGTGTTGATCTAAGAACCCATATTCAAGGCTTGATGAATGAGGGTATTTTGCAGTATGATAGAACAAGAGAAGAAGAAGATGTGAAGGAGATTAACAGTGGGCAGGATGAAATCGCCACGATTTCAATCCCATATAGAACAATCAATATTTTAGCGCCGCCAAGGCCAGCACCAGTAATCATCACTACACTCGGACCAATACCTTACGAGAGTACCAAGGCCATCCTATGAAATTATGGAGCAGGGGTATTTTGTAATGGTTACAAGCAAGAATTGGTAGGGATGTCATCTGAAGGATCATCTGTTGATAACATTGTTAGAGCCGGAGGTTTGACCAGAAGTGGTAGAGTGTTCTCCCTACTGGAGGTTAATATGGAAAGAAGTGATAAAGGAAAAGGAAGAGTTGTAGCAGAACAGAGTCAGCAACAGGGAGAGCAAGATTCTTTGGTCAAAGATGCTGAGGAATTTATGCGACTTATCCGCAAGAGTGACTACAAAATTGTAGATCACTTACAACAAACGCCCTCTAAGATCTCCATCTTATCTCTGTTGTTGTGCTCTGAGGCACATATGAATGCATTGTTGAGAATTCTGAATACTGCTTATGTACCGCAGGAAATTTTTGTCAATCAGCTTAAGGGGGTGGTAGCCCATGTTAACGCTGGCAATGGCTTGGGTTTCACAGATTTGGATCTGACTCCAGCTGAGAGAAATCATAATCATTCCCTACATCTCTCTATTGAGTGTAGAAGGGCTATTCTATCGCATGTATTGGTTGATACAGGGTCATCACTCAATGTGTTGCCCAAGAAGGCCTTGATGAATTTGGACACCCAAGGTGTGATTTGCACTCCCAGTGACTTGGTAGTGAGAGTGTTTGATGGGACTAGAAGATCAGTGTTTGGTGAAGTTACTTTACCAATTCAGGTGTGCCCGGAGATCTTTGACACCATTTTATACATTATGGATATATAACTCGCCTACAATTGCTTACTTGGTCGACCATGGATACATTATGCTGGGGCGGTCACTTCGACGTTGCACTAGAAGCTAAAGTATATGGTTGAAGTGACGATTGTAACAGTGTGTGGTGAAGAGGACATCATGGTTAGTCACCTGTCGTCCTTCAAATATGTAGAGGTGGATGGAGAGATCCATGAAACACTATGTCAGGCGTTTGAAGTGGTGCAGATTAAGGAAAAGCCTCTTGTTGAGATCAGAGCTCCTGAAATTTCAATCTCTTATTTCAAAGAAGCTCGTACTATCGTGGAGTCTGGTTTTTCACAGAGGTGGGGTCAAGTCCTCAGCATTCCCAATAAGCAAGACAAATTTGGTTTGGGATACAGCCCATCATCTTCTCAGAGTGCTCCGAGGTATAGAGGACCGGTGCAGTTCACCAGCGGTGGGGTCATTTTTGACAGAATCAATGTTGTGGGAGACGATGAAGGAGATAGTGATTGTGATATGGACGCATGGATTCAGCCGTGTGTCCCTGGTCAGAGCTTATGCAATTGGACTGTCGAGGAAGTCGTTCAAGTTACCTTTGAAGAGCAATTTCTTTGTTTTGATTATGTGTGGTCCTACGTTCCGCCCAGGACATAGTGGATTTCCTTTGTAGCACCATGTTTGTTTATGTTTGAACTCTTTTTTTATCATTAATGAAAGGCGTTTGTTTGCATTCAAATGTTTTGATCCTGTTTTTCTTCTTTTATTTTTGACAATAAAATGGCAATGTTTTTGTGCTTGTTTGTATATCATTTTAAGCATAAAACATCAATCATGCAGGTTTCACATTTCAGACGCCACCGATTTAGATTCAACTATGACTCGGTATGATTTTGACAGTCCCATTTTTCAAGCTGAAGAAAAGATTGAGGAAGAAGATGACCTGCCTGAAGAGCTTTCCAGACTGTTGAGACAAGAAGAGAAAGTCATTCTGCCTCACCAAGAAGAAATCGAAATTGTCAATCTGGGCACCAAAGAGGACAGAAAAGAGGTCAGAATTGGGGCTGCATTGGAGAATGATATCAAGAGAAGACTGTTAGAAATGCTCCAAGAGTACAAAGACGTCTTTGCCTGGTCGTATGAAGATATGCCCGGTTTGGATACGGACATAGTGGTACACCGTCTACCTCTTCGAGAAGAATGTCCACCTGTAAAACAAAAGCTGAGAAGAACCAGGCCTAATATGACAGTCAAGATTAAGGAAGAGGTCTAGAAGCAATTGGATGCCGTGGGGGACTTTTTGTTATAAAGTTATGCCTTTTGGATTGAAAAATGCGGGGGCAACTTATCAGCGGGCGATGGTGACTCTCTTTCATGATATGATTCATCATGAGATCGAGGTTTATGTTGATGACATGATTGCAAAGTCACAGATGGAGGAAGAGCATCTGGTTAATATTTTGAAGTTATTTGAGAGGTTGAGGAAATTCAGATTTTGGTTGAATCCAAATAAGTGCACTTTCGGAGTGAGGTCAGGGAAGCTATTGGGGTTCAATGTCAGTGAAAGAGGAATCGAGGTAGATCCTGCGAAGATAAAAGCACTGAGCCAAAAACAGAAAAAGAGGTTCGTGGTTTTCTGGGGAGATTGAACTACATTGCAAGGTTCATATCTCACCTAACAGCCACCTGTGAACCAATGTTCAAATTGTTGAAGAAAGATCAAGCAGTCGTTTGGAACGAAAATTGTCAAAGGGCATTTGAAAGGATAAAAGAATACTTGCAGGAGCCTCCGATACTGATGCCTCCAATGGCAGGGAGACCTTTGATTATGTACTTGATGGTTCTTGAGAACTCAATGGGTTGTGTGCTCGGTCAACATGACGAGACGAGTAGAAAAGAGCATGATATCTACTATTTGAGTAAGAAGTTCACAGAATATGAGTCCAGGTACTCAATGCTAGAGACAACATGTTGTGCACTTGCATGGGCAGCCAAGCGCCTAAGGCAGTACATGTTAAATCACACAGCCTTGTTGATTTCGAAGATGGATCCAATCAAGTACGTGTTCGAAAAGCAGGCACTTTCTGGAAGAATTGCTAGATGAAAGATGGTTCTGACAGAATACAATATTCAGTATGTTTCCCAAAATTTCATCAAGGGAAGTGTTTTGTCAGAATATCTCACAGAGCAGCCGATTGAAAATTATCAACCAATGAAATTTGAGTTTCCTGACGAGGACATAATGTTTCTGAAGATGAAGGATTGTGATGAGCCACTACCAGACGAAGGTCCCGAAATAGGCTCCTAGTGGAAAATGGTTTTTGACGGTGCGCTTAACTCATATGGCAACGGAATTGGGGAAATCATTACAACTCCCCACGGTTCCCACATACCGTTCACCGCCCGACTAATGTTTGTCTGCACCAATAACGAAGCTGAATATGAAGCATGCATCATGGGTATAGAAGAAGTCATTGATTTGAGAATCAAGAACCTTGATGTATATGGTGATTCAGCTTTATTCGTCAACCAGATTAAAGGAGAGTGGGAAACCCGTCATCCCAATCTGGTTCCTTACATGAATTATGCCAGAAGATTGTTTCCTTTCTTTGACAGAGTGGAGTTTCATCATGTGTCGAGGGCTGAGAACCAGATGGAAGATTCTTTGGTAACCTTATCATCGATGTATAAAGTGAACTATTGGAATGAAGCTCCAATGATCACCATCATGCGCCTTGATAGGTCAGTGTTCATATTTGCATTAGAGGAAGCATCATATGGGAAGCCTTAGTATTTTGATATCAGAAATTTTCTCAAGAACCAAGAGTATACGCCTAGGGCATTGACTCGAGATAAGAAGACTCTGAGAAGGTTGGCGGGTAATTTCTACCTGAACAAGGACGGTGTGTTATGCAAAAGAAACTTCGACTTGGTATTGTTACGGTGTGTGGACAAAAATGAAGCAAGTTTGCTAATGGAAGAAGTCCACGAAGATTCCTTCAGAACACATGCTGGTGGGCATGCAATGTCCAGGAAATTGTTGAGAGCAGGTTACTACTGGATGACTATGGAATCTGATTGTTTCAAGTACACCAGGAAGTGTCATAAATGCCAGATTTATGCTGATAAAGTGGATGTGCCGTTAAGTCCTCTGAATGTCTTGGCATCTCCTTGGCCCTTTGCTTTGTGGGGTTTTGATATGATTGTTAAGATTGAGCCGACCGCCTCCAATGGGCATCGCTTTATCTTGGTGGCAATCAATTATTTCACCAAGTGGGTAGAAGCAGCTTCTTTTGCCAATGTAACCAGACAGGTAGTGGCCCGCTTTATCAAGAAGGACATCATCTGTCGTTATGGAGTGCCAGAACGCATCATTACTGATAATGGTTCGAATTTGAATAACAAGATGATGAAGGAACTGTGCCAGAGTTTCAGGATTGAACACCACAACTCTTCTACATACCGTCCAAAGATGAATGGTGTTGTTGAGGCAGCCAACAAGAATATCAAGAAGATTGTACAGAAGATGGTGGTGACCTATAAGGATTGGCACGAGATGTTTCCCTTTGCTTTACATGGATATCGTACTTCAGTGCATACGTCAACTGGGGCAACTCCTTTCTCGCTGGTGTATGGTATGGAAGTTGTCCTACCACTAGAGGTTGAGATTCCTTCCCTGAGGGTGTTGGTTGATGTGAAGCTTGATGAGGCAGAATGGGTGAAGGCTAGGCTGAATCAACTTAGTCTGATTGGCGAAAAAAGATTGGCAGCAATTGCCCATGGCCGGCTATATCAGAGCAGAATAAAGAAGGTCGTTGATCAGAAAGTACGCCCTCGACATTTTCAGGCAGGTGATTTAGTGCTGAAGAGGATCCTCCCTCCGCAAACATATCACATGGGCAAATACACTCCCAACTATGAAGGTTCGTACGTGGTAAGGAAAGTCTTCTCCGGAGGAGCCTTACTACTATCAACTATGGACGGTGAAGATTTTATGTGCCATGTGAATGCAAACGTAGTTAAAAAATACTTTGCTTAAAAGAGACCCGTTGGACAGAAAAAGAAAGTCCAGGAAAAAATGGGGCATCCTGGCGAACCATAAAAAGAAAGGGTTTGGGAAAAAAATTAGGGATAAAAAGAAAAATAATAAACCCGCAAAGTTGAAAACCTGAAAAAGGCGACTTTGGCAAAAATAGGTATCTCGGTGAATCAAAAACCCGCAAGGGTGATTCAGGCAAAAGTTAGGGATTAAAAAGAAAACGACTATGTTATGCGTCCTACCTGTGAGCACGGTGGATTCTTGGAGGACCCGAGGGATAACAAGTCAGTCTCTTCAGAAGGCGAAGCATTGGTGAAGCATCAAAGTCATGCGAGTCATAGTCGAATCGACACATGGTGGTTGTCTGTTTCCACATTGCCCACATTTGTATATCTTTCTCATTTTTTACCTTTTGCACAACTTTCTCTTTTCAGGAGTTGCATCCGATGAAATATTTTCCACAAGAGCTTTCTATTCTTGTTATTGCTTTTTATTGTTTTGTTTGCAAAAAGACGCCTGATGTTTTTGATAAAACTTTGCATACATAGACTTTTGGGGCTTTGCTAATCATAATTGAAATAATGATTTATTTGAATGATGTCATGGACGATGACCGAAATAGCCTTTATTGCATACAGGACACGTTGTTTGTTTGTCATTTGCAGGGCTCACTTCACTAAGAATTGTTTCAGAAGCGTCTCGCTAACAATGACATGTCTCTATCCCTACAAAGTGATGATGTCAGATCAGAAATATCTCCCCAGCAGGTTGAGATTGTGGTTATCCCCAGCAGGTTGAAATTGAACTTCCCCGACAGTGGTGTGCATTTATCTCCAGCAGGTATTTGGGATTATTCCCCCAGCGGTGGGACAAGTCCAATGCAGTTCCCCACATATTCTATGTTATTGACTCATTTCCCCAAGCAGAGGTTGATGTTGATTCCCTCGATGAGTATTTCCCAGTGAAGTCATCATCCGCAGCAGAATCCAGTGGTTATTGGTTTTCTTCAGAGCGAGATTTTGGGATGACTTCCCAATAAATTCTTCTCAATCCCCAGTAGAGTGGAATTATTCCCAGCAGAGCGGAATTTCCCCCCAGAAGAGTTCTATTTCCGGAAGGTCGTTCAGGGCGTTTTCCCAGGAGAGTTCTATTTCCAGGAGGCCGTTCAGGGCGTTTTCCCCAACACGAGTTTTCTTGCCATTTATTTTGGCACCTTTTTGGCGGTGGTGTTCCTTTGCATTTGCATTTTGCATAGCATCCTCCCAAATGCGTAGCATTTCCATTTCGTATGGAGCATTACACCATATTCAAACATATACATACGAAGCATAAGCCAGGTTGTTACCTTCCTTTGCTAAACATCTCTCCAGCAGATAACGACATATTTCATTAGCTTGTGGGGTACCAGACCCTAGCAAGAATCATAGATAGATGTGCTCATGTTATCTTTTTCTCCCTAACAGAGTTTGATTTTTTAAGTTTCTCTTTCCCCAGTGGAGTTTTTTTTTTAGATTGTGAATCGGTTGATTCTATTCCCTGCTTGTTAGCAGATGTTTTACCGCTGGATGTCGAGACTGCTTGTTAGTAGATGTTTTTACCGACGGATCTCGAGCCTGCTTGTTAGCAGATGTTTTTACCGACCGAGTGTTGAGCCTGCTGGATAGCAGATGTTTTTACCGACTGAGTGTCGAGCCTACTGGATAGCAGATGTTTTTACCGAACGAGTGTCGAGCCTGCTTGTTAGCAGATGTTTTTACCGACGGATGTCGAGCCTGCTTGTTAGCAGATGTTTTTACTGACGGATGTCGAGCCTGCTTGTTAGCAGATGTTTTTACCAACGGATGTCGAGCCTGCTTTTTAGTAGATGTTTTTGCCGATGGATGTCGAGCCTGCTGGATAGCAGATGTTTCTTTCCGACTGTGTGTCGATGCTTTCTAACTGGTGGTTAGTTGGCTGTTTCCTCATAACGTTTAGATATTTTCCATGGTGATTCCACTTTGGTGGACAAATTCTACAGTTTACTATCCTACGGTAGGTAAATTTCTGGGTTCTTTTATATTCAATCACCTTCTACCTTGAACGTTTGAAAGTGGTTGTTGTTCACCCATTCAGGTCCAAGTCGTTTGAATAGGGGCAGATGTTGCACCCCAAAATTTGCCCAACCTCTCTTTTATATCTTGGCTTATGTTTCATATCATTTAGCATTTTCATTTGCATATCATTGGTTCTAGACAAGGGATCAAGATGTTATTTTTACCACTCAAGATAAGAGTTTCATGTTCAAGCTCAAGCAAGGTTACATTTTCAAGCCATCAAGAGTCCATCATCATTCGAGTTGGGTCTCAAAGCTCATTGAGGGGAGAAAGTTTGTGTTTGGGTAGCATCTCCTATCTTCAGGATGTGTAGAGGCACATGAGGTCATTTCCTTAGAGGAGACATGGTTCAAGGGGTCAATATGCATCTTAAGGGTTCTTTATGGAGTGGGTATGGTGACACAAATCATCTGCAAGAACTTCAGTCAATGGTCAAGAGATTAGGGTTTCATTTGGTCAACACAAAGTCAACTGTGGACTTGAGAGGGCTCAAGACTTGGTTCTTGAACATTGAAGCCATGAGTAGTCATCCTAAGTCATCTCTAATTTCATTAGGAAGCAAAATCAAGAAGATTCAAGAGCTCAAGAAGTTACTAAATTAGGGTTGTAGATGAGTTCAAGTGTAAAATCCCCTCTTTTAGTCTCTAACTTCAAGGACAAATTTCACTATGATACAAGTATTTCCTTATTTTCTATAAAATATGATACTTGTTCAACATCTCTCAAGCTTTATTTTGAGTATTAGAACTCATTTATTGAGTTCATACATCTCAAGTTATGGTGTCAACAAGTTGGTGTAATCAGATGAAGAGAATTTAGAGGCACTCAAAGTCAAATCACTTCCAAAGCATTTTTCACATGGAACCAAGCTCTTCCTCACTTTTCAATAAACCTAAGAGTTATTTTTAATTGTCTTAGATTTCCAATAAGTGCTAGAACTCATCATTCTAATCTGTGGAGCTCAAGTTATGGTCTTCACAAGTCAAGGGTATTTTTGGAAACCTAGTTTTAGGTCTTTCATTTCAATGATCAATTTCATGAACTTCAAGACCTCTAATCCAATTTCTTGCCACATGAAAGTTGTGTCAAATGGTCTTAACATCATCTTGAACTCAATTTCCATGACAATTGGTGATCTATGTGATTATTTAGGCGATGATGATCTTGAAAAGTTGATTTTTGGACATGGTTTGAATTCCTTGCATTTCAAGTCATCAAATGAGTTGATTTTTGAACTTTTCACACCATATCATCATCATGTATTGGTCATGCCACTTTTTACCAAAATTGAGCCAACATGAGTCCATATTACAAGTCACTTTTTTCAAATTTCATGCCATAATAAGTCATGGTTCAAAACCTTATACAAATGCATTATCAATCATCCAAATCAACATAATTCATTTTCTCACCTCTTAATTGTCCATTTGCTGACCATGAATGAAAGAAAAAGCACCCAAACCCGTGTGTGTACATGAGATGGCATTTTTGGCAAGATTTGAAAATCAAATGAATTAACCATCATGGGCCTGCATGGGACTCACTAAGCTCTCATATTTAAGCCAAAAATGAAACCCTAATGAGAGAGTGGTGATTTTCCGCGTGAAAGGTGGGTTTTCATCTCAAAAATTCAGAAACTTCTCTCTCTTCGAATTGGAGTTTTCATTGGGTTTTTCTTCAAGCTATTGCTTATTTCATCATCACCAAAGCTTAAGGAAAAGGTTAGAGGCTTGAGGTTGAAGCTTGCATAAGGATTGAAGGGCCAACGGAGCAGCTCCGTTAGGTAAAATTTCCATCTCTAAAACCTTCATTCTAGACACTCATTTAGTTTCATAACTGGTGCATCTGAAGCCCTACTTCATGTAGGCCATGTTTGGATCATTTTGGTGGCTATTTGTGTGATTTCTAGTTTGTGCATCAAATATTTGTGGCTTGTTTTCTCCTAGTTCCAAGAATCTTTTTCAAAATCTAAGCTCATATTCTTATTCTACGTGAAATTTGCTTTGAAATGGTGCAGAGTGTTTTCATTTTTATGGTGGTTTGAAGTCTGAGCTCCGGCGACCCTCCTGGAGAAGATGACTAGAGCCCTAGCTCCGGTGTCTGGAGGGGACGTTGATGTGGCTGGGAGAACTTCTTGACCAGGTGATGTGTCGCCCATGTGTGGCATTGACCTTGCTTGCGTGGGGTTTGAATTTGGTGAGTTGGAATGCCCGTTTAATGAAACAATGTGTTTCATGTTGGGACTGAGTTCAGTTGCTTTAGGCCTTGAGATTATTGATTTCCACACCCCTTCTTTTGGGAGAACAATTGCGCATAACCTGACTCCAGTTCAATCCAATCTTGCTGATACACCTCCCTTGCCATTTTAATTTCTTTTTATTTTCTTTTATTTGCTATTTCATTTTAAATCATTTAAAAATAGTTTTACACTTTATAAAAATCCCAAAAAAAAATAGGTTTCTGATATTTCAAGATGTTGAGATTATTCTCCATTTTTTTATTTTATTTTTCAATTATTTTTTCTATTTTTAATTCATTTAATAATTGAAGGTGTTTTACGGTTTGTACATAGAATTGAAGTTTGATCATTGACCTTAATTCAACACTTCCTATGACCAATTTTCGTCTCACACTTAGGTGTTTGATTAAGAATTATTTGAGGGCTGGTTTGAGGTCTTGATGATCACATGTCAATTGTTTTTCATTGGATTTTTGTGGACCCTCGATGCTTGCTCGACAAGTTGAACACCTTGCATTGTTTGACCTAATTGATGGTGCTTTGAATTGACTCTTGCCATGAGCTTTTGCACACTGACTTGTGATTGTTTCAACTTGATTTGAGTATTTTATTTGGATTTTATTCATGTTTGTCCCTATTTTTGGTGAGTACTTCAAATTCGAAGTTGTTTTAATCATCTGTATGCATACAATCCTTGACCTAGTTTTGGGATGTGATCTTATGTGATCCTTTGAACACCTCTTAAACCCTGTTAGCTTTTGTTAACATGCTTGAGGTGCTGCCTTGCTTGTTTAGAGGTCAATTGTATGTATACCATGTGCCACAAGTTTCATTTGATCATGTCTTTCCACTTAAATTTGAAGTGTGAGATGTTTAGATGGACTTTGGTCCTCTAATTGAACTTGATCATTCTTGTGTTTGCTTTTCAATTTGACTTTGAATATAAGGTATACCACTTGATGTTCACTTCTGACCTTGATGGTTATGGACTTGCTCTTGATGCCTTGGGGATGTTTGTGTCACTTTGAGAATGCTACGAACATTTGAGCCTCTCTTTGTTTTGTTTGGTTACTTTGTTTTACTTGATCATGTGTAAGTGTTTGGTTGAGTTGATTATGATGTGGTTGCTGCCCCATCCTCTTTCTCCCATCATTTCTTTGATTGTGCTTCTTTGTATAACACCTTTCTTCTTTTGATGATTGATGGCATTTGATTGTAGGAGCTTGCTTCTTTCACTTCCTCTCATCTTTCTTGACTTGTTTAAGTCTTCCATCTTTGTGACTTGTGTTGGTCTTGTTGCACTGTTCCATGTTTGCATTTGTGTTTGCATTTCATATCTCTTTTCACCTTGCATTGACTTGTTTAAGTCTTTCATTTCATTTTTATCTATAATTGATTTAGCATTGTGTTTACTTATGCTTGTTCACATGATCCCTTAGGATTCCTAGTCCCTCTGTTTAAGATGGGAGTAGGAGAGACATTAGACTTTCAATCCTTTGCATGATAACATTAGGTAGTATCCCTTTTCATCCTGTCATACCCTAAATTTGTCCTACCTTTCCTGCTTTTCTTATCACAAATAACAAATGTTTTTAGATGATCATTCGGCCTTGGGCCATAGTCTTCTATTTTATTTCACATGTCTTGGAGTCTTTGTTGGTTGGTGTTTAATGTGGTCATATGGAAAATGTGGGGTCCAATTGAAGACAAGAGAAGGTTAAGTCATGCTTATGGTTAAATAATCAAAATATGGTTGGATGGTTAAACCATGGTTCGAGCTATAAGACGTGAGTTATTTTAGGGCATGATCAAAAGTCCACAATGAAGGTTTTAGTATGTCATGTTTTCAAGTGGCCAGCTTTGAGATTGGTTGTTGCTTTACTCATATTTAACTCATTTTCTCAAGAGGTTATTAAAGAGCTCAAAATTGGTCTATGGAAGACCTTATTTTTTAGGGACCAATTCCAAGCGTTATCCATTTCAAATGAGAATTCAATATTGACGAGGGCTTGGTTTCAAGATTTGAATGTGGGATCAATTTGGGGAATTTTAAGTTTTAATTATTATTTTTTGTGAGAAATGAAGAACTTAAAGCATTTTTAAGTGATTTCAAAGGTGCAAGGATTAAAGTTGAAAATTATAATTTAAAAACCACTCACATCTCAAAATTCATACACTTGCCTTCCATACAAAATTGTCAAGATTGGGATTCAAATTACAAAGACCATAGTGTCAAATTTGCAAACACAATGTTCAAATCATTCTTATTACACATAGACTCAAAATTCACAAAAAAAAAGTATACAGCAAGCATCACAATTCAAGGTTACAAGTGTAAATAATAAGGCCTTCTCCTTGTGAATGTGCAATGCCAATTGGTAATTTGTGGCAGCATGACTCATCACCAAAAGAACAAACAAAATTGTTGTTTTCCATACAATCCAAGAAGTGGTCCCATAATGCAAGCAGCAAAAGACCACCCCTTCAACTTGCAGCGAGACATCCCTAGAGCCATTATACACCAACTAGTTTGCCTGTCACTAATCAACAAAAAAAGGGGTGCCTTTCCAATGTACCTGCAGCACAACCAGTCATATTAAATTGCTATACCTCCCATAAAGAAAGTTGTACGTACAAAATGCTCACAAAAAACCCACCTTCCCATACAAAGTGCCAAGGACAAGGCAGACACCACAAAACTGTGTTATTACAATACGCACATCCCGTGCCCTGCATTTCCACCACTGCCTTATACCAGCTGGAAATCCCTCACACCACACAGCTGCTACACAAAAAAACGCGCAGGCTGCGCCCCATTCCCATAGCATAAATATTGGTATGCGTAATACTAAAGGGACCACGCGTCCAATACAGACAAAACTGTTGCTACATAAACATCCCAATTGCAAACACGAGGCCCCTCTAAAATGTACCTACGGTAGCCTTAAGTCACGTAACATCTATCAAGCTATATTCTATGGGAATAAGACAAAAAAGGGGGACCTTGACTCACCATGGCCCATACATCGTTTCACCAGAATTAATTTCCCTATGACCACAACATGCCAAACCGTTACAAGCTCCAGTTCGCCCAAGTTCCAGCATATATGGTTATGACGCCGTCACACCCATGGAGATCCCTATGCAATTTCTGCTAGCATCAGTCCTATAATAACGAGAAAAAAGATGTAAAATCTTTAATGGAATAAGCAGGTCAGCATAAACATGTACACATGTGCAGAATTTTCAATACTTCCCTTATTTTCAATAGACGAAAATCGCATATTACAAGGCTATTTTCAAAAGCACTGCCCACACCAAGGAATGTCGAGGTCCTTACCTGCAAAACAAGGCAGTGGATTGAATTGTACTCACAACAGACAAAATCAATAAAATGCACACCACACACAAAACCAACAAAACAACTTGCTAAGAGGTCAATACACTAACCTTCTCTGAAACTCGTACAACATCCCTGCTACAAATCAGGACAACTGCTACACCTTGCACAAAAAAAAAACTATACAAAACCTGCAGCAAATCAGACCAGAGGGATTTTCACAACGAGCCATATACAAAAATCATGACACTCCCTCTGCTCTGGAGATACAAATAACTTGTTCTTCACATTTTTTTGGGAGGAGGAGGACGAAGCTCCCAACCCTCACTTCGTTTTCTGGAGGAACCTCTCTATGTCTCATTTCAAACTTTAAATGTTAAGAAACCCCTTTCAACTATCAATTCATCCTTTTGAGTTCAACAAAACCAAACTACTCATTTCTCATCAACAAACTAGCACAATAAAGCTTCCCTCAACTTTCTCCAACCCGTTCAAAACCAAAACCGAATAAACCAGAACAAAAACCCTCTCTCATCTTCAAGAACCAAAACTCTTCATCATTCTTCGAAACCTCACTACTGTCATTTTTTGGAAGCTCCCAAACCATCTCAAAAAACCCACTTTCGTTCAAACCCAAACTCCATCATCTTCAACATTCACACAACAAGCTCCCTCACGACCCCCAAAACGCCATGATTCTCATCCTCTCCATTAACAAACTTCAACAAAACTCTGAAATAACATCTTAAACGGCTATCTCATATTTTCCTCTGTTCTTCATCAAACCCCCAAATGAGCCAACATCAAACATTCAAACAACAAATACCCCAACTCATTTTCTTTTCTTTATAATATCCATATATTTCCTTCAGAATCCCATAAACAGAAAACCCATTTGAATATTTGAACCGAAAACCCCAAATCCTTCAACTGAACCTTGTTCTTCTTCATTTTTTTTTCAAATACACAAACCCTCTCCCGACTTATTTCCCCGATTTTCAATCTACAACCAAGTACAGATAAGCCTACAAATGGAATAGATCAGAGAGGAGCGAGAAAGATCGGAAATAAAACCCGAGTCAAGACCTTGTCGCGATAGTTCGAGATGGAGAAAGAAAGTGAAAGCAAACCTCATTCACTCGAGAACCAGAAGTCTGAAGATTAAAGGAAAAACCAGATTTCGAGTAAGATTGGACGGATGAACGTCGTGTCCGTGTTCATCGAAGAAGTCGTCGTTTTTTGTTCTTTTCTCCACCGTTGGTGTCGTGCGTTTGGTGAATGATTTGGGCTTTAGGCCCATCTAATGGTTTATCAGTTCTTTCCATTTCAATTTTCTTACCCTCCTTGTTTTTTAGTTTTGATTAACACAAGCCCCTATCTCGGTTGCAGCTGATATTGGTGTGGATGATGGGCTTCTTTTGAAGCCCACATGATTCTACCTCCTTTAGTTTAATATACCCCCCTCCCCTTTTTAACTTTTATTTGTTTAGAGTTTTTTTTGTTAATGTTGAAAAAGAAAATCTATTTTAATGTGAGGATATGTTTTTTCTCTGATTTCTTAAAATTATTACTATTAATTTATTATTTCAACTCTTTGGTCGATGACGATACCCCAAGTTATAACTTCATCAAATTATTGACGAGTGATGACAAACCCGAGACCGTTTTCTTTTTAACTTCTTTCATTTTCGATTTTTATCGATTTCTTGCTTATTTTGGTCAATGACATTTTTTAAATTATTATCGGTCAAAATTATTGATAGATGATAATTTTAGTCGAGACTATTTCACCTGCACTGCAAATTATCTTTTAAACATTTTCTCAAAAAAACTCCAAAAGAGGGAGATTCTTGAAATCTAGCATTTCTTGGATCTTCGAATGAGCAACTCTCGAGACTCGCTCTTGAGTTGTTGTTCATTCAATCTTTTGATTTTCTCAAGTATATTCTCAACGTCTTTTGATCAAAACCCCGAAAGAAAGAGGCACTTGGAGTCTAGCATTCCTTGTGTCTTCGAGTGAATAATTCTCGAAGCACGCTCTTTGAGTTGTTATTCACTCAACCTTTCGAATTCAATCATTCTCAAACGTTCTCCTAAGTCGAATGCTCGTCCGCATTCGCAACCCATTTTATTCACAGTTCCTTGTGGTCCCGATATTAGGAGCACCCTCAGGGACTAATATCGTTTCTCACGATCCTAACCCTTGACACGTCGTCAAGTCGGTTCAATCTTCGATCAAATCCTCGACACGTCGTCGAACCAGTTCAAAACAACTTCTTATTGGCCTCGCATGCCATTTTCCGATCCGATCCTTTCACAAGCATTTCCGAAACATACGAAAGAGGGATATTCTCAGAATCTAGCATTCTTTGGATATTCGAATGAGTAACTCTCGAGGCGCGCCCTTGAGTTGTTATTAGTTCATTCTTTCGATTTCAAAACATTCAACTCTTTATCTTCAACTCGTTCAGTCAATTCCCGAAAGAACTGAGTTCTTGGAGTCCTGCATTCCTTGGATTCTTGAGTGACAAGCTTTTGAGACGCGCTCTTGGGTTGCTTGTCAGTCACCCTTTCGTCTTTTTCTCAAACTTCCAATCTATTCAACCTCACCTTTTCGTAGTTGTTACCACGAACTACGGACGCTCTGATTCTTTATTCATTCTTGAATATAAGATACGTAGGCACAAGATTGCGATGATCTTGGCGAGCACAATCCCCTCCATCTTCTATTTCCCCTATCCTTTTCCCGTAGTCGAACTACGACGCTCTGATTTCTCATTCTCGTCCGAATGAGCATACGTAGGCACAAGGGCCCCAATCCTTGGCGAGCACCCTATCCTCCATCCACCCATCTCTCCTTTGCGTCTCTAACCTTTTACCCTACCAATTCTACCTTTAATAACAAGAAGAAAGCAAATAAACCTAGACAACACTCCTCACAATTACCTTAAGAGGTTCCCGTCGAGTACGATGGACGTGGGGGGTGCTAATACCTTCCCCTCACGTAACTGACTCCCGAACCCGGAACTTGGTTGCGACAGCCTTGTTCCTATCCTTTCGTTTTAAGAGGTTTTCTCGATATTTTCCTCTCCCGTTTATTCGGGAAAAATAAAGTTCGGTGGCGACTCTGTCGAACCGCATTTTCGCGCCTTTCGCGCGAGGGTCGTATTTTCGAATGTGATTTTTCGAGGTGCAACACATCCCAACTTTAAGATCACTTTGCATGATAACATTAGGGTTTCTTAGTCTCCTTTAGAGTCTTTGTGTCTTCTCGCCTCATCTCAAAACTCTTTCAAGACACCTAATAAAGGATAACAAGTGTTGTATGCTACGATCCTTAAGTACATGAGAAATGATAAGCGGGGGGTCTCTTATCACATTGTCTAGAGTGTTTAGCATATGCCCTTTGGGAGATATATGACGCATTCGCTCTTATGTCATAGTCTTTAGTGCAAAATGAGTTTCAAACTAACTCAATTCACTTCTTCTAAAAAGCACAAACAAAACCAAACCTTTTCATCCTTCGAGGATGTTTCAAACCTGATTTTCAGAAAGAGTATGTTACATTTCCGTTCTACTGCAATTAGGCATCGTCCCTAACTGCTTGAATTGAAATGTAATAATACTCATAAAAAACACTTGAACCAACCAGTGGTCTAGTTTTCCCGAACTATGTTTGCTCTGATTTCTCATACCAGATGAGGATACATAGGCACAAGATGGTGATGTCTTAGAGAGCAACCTTCCCCCTTCACCCGTAGTTTTCCGAACTACGTTGACTCTGAACTTCCAATTGCAAGAGGGAATACGTAGGCATAGGGCGACAATGTCCTATCGAGTCTGTTCTTTCCTTTCACCCCCCGTTTAACAGTAGCTTTTAGATAGCTTTCACCCATAGATTATACAACAAGCATGGATCCAGTTGAGTACAACGGACGTGAGGGGTCCTCATACCTTCCCCTTGCATAACGACTCCCGAATCCAAGGTTTGGTTGCGATGACCTTGTCTTTCCCTTTCTCTTAGGTTTTCTTTGATCATTTCCTTTCCCTCTCTTTGGGATAAATAACATTCGGTGGCGACTCTTCTGTCTATTTTCTGGCCCTCTTTTTCGCAGTTGTGACACTAACCCTATTTGAAAAGAGAATAATACGTGAAGAATTTGAAGAATAAGTATTAGCCGTGTTTTTGTTGGTCTTTAGGGTTTAGTGTTTATTAATTATATGTTACTCATGTATCTTATAATGCATTGAGGTTGATTGATTGTTCGTTGTTAATTGTCCACTCTAAAGCTTTTAAGCAAGACTGTATTATTCTTGGTTAAAGCTTTTAAGCAAAACCAAGTATTGTCTTGGAAGTGTGCTACTTCTATTTTGTGTAGTATTTGAATTGTCATTGGGACTATGACTGATTAGGAAGTGAGAGGGGGATCTCATATCTAGAAGCTTTCTAGGTAGAAGTTGCACAAGGTAGGGATTAGGCGATAAGTTGTAAATAGGGGAGTTTAGCTTTGAACTAATACTATCATACTGAATTTCCTTCCTGGCTTGGTAGTCCCCAGATGTAGGGGAGTTGCACCAAACTGGGTTAATAATTACTGGTGTTAATTTTACTTTTCTGTCATTTAAATTTCTGCATTTGTATTTGTGTGATCAAGCTGTTTTGATCCTAGTGTTGTGACATTTGTCTCGACATTTGGTATTTGTGTGCCAGAATTTCAATTAGAATCATAGCAGGTCACCCTGTTCTGTGTTTGGGTGAGCTCCAAGGAGTTTGTATTCTGGTACTATAGACAAGGAAGGAGAAAGATATGTTAATAGGCCTCCAGTATTATATGGCACCAATTATGACTATTAGAAGACACGTATGGTGGCTTTCTTAAAATCTATGGATAGAAAAACATGGAAGGCTATCATCAAGGTTGGGAGCATCCTATGGTCAAAGATGAAGGTGGGAAGTAGACCTTGAAGCCAGAAGAGGACTGGACCAAGGAGATAGATGAAACAGCTCTTGGAAATTCCAAAGCCTTAAATGCCTTATTCAATGGGGTTAACAAGAACATGTTTAGGTTGGTTGACACTTGTACTGTGGCTAAGGATGCTTGGGAAATTCTCAAGACAACTCATGAAGGAACATCCAAGGTAAAGATGTCTAGAATTCAGTTGGTCACTACAAAATTTAAAAATTTAAAGATGAAGGAAGATGAAAGTATTAATGACTTTCACATGAATGTTCTTGAAATAGCTAATGCCTTTAGTTCCTTGGGAGAAAAGATATCAGAAGAAAAGTTGGTTAGGAAGATTCTTAGGTATCTTCTTGAGAGATTTGATATGAAAGTCACAGCAGTTGAAGAAGCCCAGGACATAAGCAAACTAACGGTTGATGAACTCATTGGGTCCCTTCAAACTTTTGAATTATCTGTGAGTAACAGATTTGGACAAAAGAATAAGAATATAGCTCTAACTTCCAAAACCATTGATGAAGAGATTTTTAAATTCATTGTATTACTTGAGAAGAAATTCAACAAGATTCTGGAAAATATGGATAAGGAAATTGAAACAGAAGTCAAGGTCATTGCATCCGACATCAATAGTGCTCTTCGGTAAAAATTTGAAACAGAAAAGGAACAAAGTCCAAACAAAGCCATCCATTATCTTAACTGTGAGGGTCTGGGTCACAGTAAATCTGAATGTCCAACCTCTACCAAAAATCAGAAGAAAGAAAACCCTACACTCTGGATTGATGAGTCTGATGGTAGTAATGACAGAACTGGCAGAAATGTTATTGTTCTCTCTAGTAGATGCAACTCAGATAGAGACTTGTGTAATGAAGAACTAGCTGCATCATACAAGGATTTTTGTGTAAGAAGTGAAGAAGTGTGCAAGTTAGGAGAAGAGTAGAAGGATCTTATAGCACATTCAGGAAGAAAAAGAGATCCTTCTAAATACCATATCCAAACTCCAAAATAAGGTAAACCTACTAACTAATATGGTAGAAAGTCTAACAAAATTCAGAATGTTGAACAGTGGATCTAGTATATTAAATGAGTCTCTTCAAGTTGGAAAAGAAGGTAATGTTTTCACTAATGTAGGGTTTTACTATCAGACTGTAAAGAATCAAAGAAAAACCAGTGCTGCTAAAGGAAAGGATGAGGTGTTTCACCAACTGTTACAACATCCTTCCAGACCTCAGAAAACTCATACCAAAGATAAGCTCCAGCCATGGAAATTTCATTATTGTAGATATATGCTCACATAAAACCATTTTGCTACAAATTGTATGGATACCCTAAACACTGGTCTAAGACTAAAGATAATCATGTAGGAATTAAAGGAAAAAAAAGATACTGGTGTTATGGGCATAGTTCTTAGTCTATTAGCTCATATGTCTCCAAAATACTCCTCTCAAGTCAACTGGTATATTGATACTGAGTGGGGTAGACATATAACAGGTGTTAAGAACTATCTGGTTGACAACAAGCTCTATGTCACCAAATCTGTCACATTTTACAATGATACAAATGAATAGAACGAGGTTATGCCCAAGGATGATTGTTGCATTTTCAAGCTAGAAAGTATGACTGAAAAGGGCTATAGAAATACTCTTATACTAAGAAATGAGAAGAAAACCATAATTTCTAACCTGATGTTGGGACATCTCAGTCAAACCAAAAATATCAGGGTAAAACTGGAAGTTTGGTTTTATAAGGTATTAAGGAAATTATTAGTGTGTGCGTATAAAAAGGATTTTCTCTCTCTCTCCAATTAATGTGGCACGATTCTCGTTGTAAATCATTGCTTCTTTGATATACTTCTCAAAATCACGTAAAATATCTTTACAACTATTCCACTATTCATCTCTCTTGCATAAACAAACTATTCATCTCCCATTACCTCAATGTGCTATCTGATTCTTTGATGTCAAACCCTTCCATTTCTTCTTCAAGCAAGAGTACAGAACAAAAGAATATGGAGACCCCAACAAAATCTAGGGTTTCACCTTCAACAACTGAGGCCTTCTCACCAGATGTCATTACCAATCTTCTTTCTCTCTATTGTTCATCCACAAGAAGGTGTCAAATCCTCTGGAAGCAAGAAGGCTAAGACCTCTAAGGTTATTAAAGACTCTTCTCCTTCAAAAAGTGGTCAATAACTCCGTAGCTCTAGGAAATCTACAGTCTCTGTACAAAGAAACCTCTATTTATGAAGAATTTGTACCTTGATTCTCTCCCTACTAGTCAGGGCCCTCCAGATTCTAACCCTAAGATAACCATTGATGAGGATGAAGTTGAACTCACCATTCCTGAAGATACTATGGATGTTAGTGAGGCTACTAGTGATAAAGAGATCAAGAACAAAGTTGACCTAGACAAATCAGAATTGAGTAATATTGCTCAAGAAGTCAGTGAAAAGAATGTTTTCAAGTCTGTGACTAATGACTTTAGATTCAATGTTAAGCTAGATGTTGAGACATCCTTGGCCCAGACTAAACATGGAAACCCTAACTCAAGTAAGGTTGAAAATATAGACACTGATAGGTGTCGCTACTGCGAAAATCGGCGCCGGCTATGACAGAAGAGTCGCCACCGTGCGTTATTAATCCCAAAGAAGGGAAAGGAAACGCTCAGAGAAAACCTAACGCAAAGAGGGAAAGGAATGGTCATCGCAACCAAATCCTGGATTCGGGAGTCGGTTACGCAAGGGGAAGGTATTAGCACCCCTCACGTCCGTCGTACTCGACGGGATCCACGCTTGTTTTCTATCTAAGGGTATGTTTATCTATCTATTCTAAAGGTCTGGGTTAAAAAGAAAAGAAAATGACTCGGCAAAGTATCGCACTTTATGCCTACGTATTCCCGTCTGGAACAAGAAATCAGAGCCAACGTAGTTCGCCTAACTACAGATTAAGGGGGAAGGTTGCTCGCCGAGATATCGCATCTCGTGCCTACATACTTTCATACGGCATGAAAGATCAGAGTGAACGTAGTTCGGGCTACGGAAGACACAAGTTTGTCTGACAGTTTTTTATCTCCTTAAGAAAGGGTTTTCCTGATTAAGGGTCCAAGAGGACAAAAACAGAGTTTGATTGTTGGTTTTCAGTCTTTTACGCAAGAACTGTTTTTTAGGATGTTTGCAATCTCAGTCGCACTAGAGACTATGACCCAGGAGTGAACGCTTCGTATGTCACCCAAAGGGTACCACACTAAACATCCAGATTACTGGAGAGAGACCCTCCACCAACCTTTTCCCAGATAGCTTAAGGCTCGTAACGTATGACTTCAATTAACCTTATTACTGTATTTTTGAATTGTTTTGAGATGAGAAGAGAAAGACACCCTAAGACTATGGTTGAAAGGGAATCTACCTACAGTTATCATGCATGGGTCAAAACCTAATGTCTGTCATAATTCCCTCTTGCACAGAGGAAATCAGAGATTCTAGGGGAAAACAGCAAAAGAAAGCAAGCAGTAAACAGTAAACAGTAAAATGCATGCTATGCAACAGTACAAGCGAGGCAAGGGAGTCCGGCTCAACCTCGAACCTAAGAAAACAACAGGCAAGGGAAGACAAGCTCCACCTCAAACCTAGAGGTAAGCAACACAAGCAAACAGAAAAAACAACAAAAGAAAAGAAGCAGAGGAAGCATCCCAAGCAAACAGACAAAACAACAAAAGAAAAGAAGCAGAGGAAGCAGCCCAAGCAGCAGCAACAGTCTTCAGCAACTTCAATACTCAACAGCAGCTCTAAACAGCAAATCCTCTTGACAGCAAAGTTGACAGCAAAAATGGCTTCATCTTCAAGCTAGCATCTCTCTTCAAGCTCCATCAAACTTCATCTTCAAGCTCTAGCAAGCAAACTCCAAGCAGAGGATTAATCACTAAGATCAAGGTTGCAATGTTGAGAACCAAATGAAAACCAAAGGAAATCATCAAGTACCAACATTGAAATGGAAAGGTATCCTCAAAGTTCTACTCAACTATGGGCATACCACACATCCCTCCAAAGGAGAGATGGAGTTTCCCTAGGAGGACTTTACATCATTAGATAGAATAGAAGCACACAATGCATTCTATGTTTGATGAAAAAATCAAAACTAATCCTAATGGCTCTTCCTAAAACCCTAATTTCCTAAACTCCTAAAAAGCTCCTAAAAGAGAAGAAAGATTCCAATCCAAGCTCCAATCTTCAAGCCATAGCAGCTACACCAAATCCAGAAGACCTCTCAAAAAGGAAACCAAGCAAATCCAGCTCCAAAGTCACCAACAAGACCAAACAAACAAGAGCACTAAAACTAGAACACCACAAGCACAAGCAACTTGCAAAATACAACTAAAACAGAAAACCAAGTTGTAAAATTCTAATAAATTTCCTAGGGGAACATACATGTTTGAACAACCTAGGGTTAAAATATTAAAGCCTAATTCAACTTCTAAGTCACCTAAATAATTTCTAAGTTGAAGGGTATCAATGTGATCCACAAATTTGGGAAGGCTCTAATCTCAACACCTAAAACAGATCCTAAAGTTGTTCTAAAATTCTAACAAAAATCCTAAAGGAACATGAATATCTACCCTAAAACACACTTAAAAATCTCAGCCATAATCAACACCAATTAGAAGAACAAAATTCAACAAGACAGATGATCAAATATGCAAATATTAAAGAATTAAACAAAATAAGAAAAATCAAATTAAATTGAAAAATGCATGAAAATGCATTTTATTGATTTCAGAAAATCACAAATTCTCTCAAGATCATGGAATCAAAAAAATCAAACCTCAGATTATAACATGGTCGTTAGATGAAGGAGAAAGTCTTGGTCAAACTCCAGATCTGATGGCTCAACACTCATCTTCCTCACTATTCAACCTGGCCTGAGTGGAGATCAGGGACGGTGGGTTATGGTGGCCGGAAAAGACTCCGATTGTCTTCTTCGGCGAGGTGCAACATACAGTCAACCAAAAATCACAAAGTTTATACCAATTCTACTCAGTTCTCACGAGGATTTCAAATCTCCAACTCAAATTATCCAACTCTCAATGGATTTTAAAACACGAAGCAATATTCAGAAATAGCATCCAGATCCATCATCATCAATTTCAAATCTAAGACTATAGAATTCATCCTCATGTTGCATTGATCATCCCGGTCTAATCAACTTGCTCTAATTACTCATGAATCAAGAGATTCAAATCCAAACAGAATTGCTATGTCATGATCAACCATCATCAAATGTTTCCAAACTGATCCTAAAACGATCTACATCTTGCCTAGATCCTAACCACAAGTTCAAATCTAACTATCTCATGTTGAATCATATGGAATTTTGAAAGTTACTAACCTGTTGTAGATCTAGTAACATAGGCACTTGGAGCTTGATTCTCCCTTCAAAACTCTCCAGATACGTTCAATGATGCACTAGGAAGAGTTTGCAACCTTCAATTTTCTTTGATCTTGCTTCAAACTGAAAACTCGATTTCACTTGCTCCTCTTGAATGTTCAACTGCAACTTCATCTTCTGGCACGAAAATGGTTCCAAAATTGATCTGAAATCAATCTAATGAATATATAGAATCTTTCCATGGGCTTTTGAATTCAATTTGAGGCCAAATCCAGCCAAATGCATTTTCTGTTTTTTCTCTTGAAATTTCAATGCAACAGTCGTGCATTCTTGCTCACAGCTTGTTCCAGAAGGTTCTGATCACTTGCATAACACTTGGTGAGCGAAATTGAAACAATAGAATGCCCTGAATTGCATTATTGAAGTGTTTGGTTATGTGACTTGCATTTGAAGTAACCATATGACAACTTGTAAAACTTGGACTACACCCAAAAATCCACCAATGTCATTGTGTCTAAAATTAATTTTACAATCAAAATGATCACTCATTTGACATACTTTGGTCACTTAATCAATTATTTGAATTTTCCCCCTTTTACTCCTTTGAAAATATTCCTTATCCAAACCATTTCAAACCAAGTCTTGCCATGAGACCAATAAGTCCATCATGACTTTTTTATTAGCCTAAAAACCACATTTTGAACAACTTTCATGTTGAACAAAAATCCATTTGACAAGTGCAAGTTGGAGATTTTGACCTATGATTGAAAATGACCTATAATCTCACTTTCCCAAAATACCCCTGACTTGTAAACCTCACAACTTGAGTTCTACAAATCAGATGGAAAACTTCTAGTACAATTTAGAAATCTAAGATCATGAGGAACAACTTTCATGTTGGCCAAAAGTTCAGGTGAAACCTCCTTCTAGGTCAAAAATAGCTTTGTAGTGAGATGATTTTCACAGACAAATTTTAGAGGCATCTGAGGACTTGTAACTTGTCTGGATCATAAATTGAGTTATATAAATACCCTTGAGGACTTCTAGTACTAAAATTAAAGGTATTGAGATACTCTATAAGTTTCATGTTGGCCAAAGATCCATTTGAAACTTGCATCTTGACTTAGGTGGTCTTGAAGTTAGGCACTAAACAAGGAATTTTGCACTGAAACCCTAATTTAGCAACTTCCCACACTCTTGATTCTTCTTGATTTAATCTTGGAAAAACACCACAAATGTCTTAAAATATCATTTCATGAGCTCCATGACCTAAAAGTAGGCTTTGATACTCTTCAACTGCACAGTTGACCTAGGATTGATACAGATGAAACCCTAATTGCTTGCACCTCAACTGTGACTCTTGAGTTTGACACAATGACTTGATTAAACTCTCCCATGGCCCTCTAGGCATTCTATGAGCTCCTCACATTCAACACTTCACAACCCTCTGATGGTCTTCAGTTGATCCTCAAGTTAGGAGAAGATTCACACTCAAACATCTAAACCCTTAGGCACTCAAACCACCTTCTGATGAGTTTGACAACTTCTCAATCTTGAATGAGACCTCTTGCTAGGCTTCTCTTGATAAGAATCACACATGATCCCCTGCTATATGAATGACACCATGATATGCAAATGATATAACTATGCAAATGTTAATGCAATGAAACATAAGCCAGGTAAGAAAAGGCTAAGCAAATTTTGGGGTGCAACAGCTGCCCCTATTCAAACGGCTTGGACCCGACTGGGTGAAGAGCGAACGGCCGTCAAACAATCGAGGTAGAAGACGGTCGAATACCAAGAAACTCGGAAATTTGCCAACCACAGAAATAAGCTGCGAAAAATGCTTGTAGGAACAACATCCACTACACTGAGCCCCGTTGTTACGGCAACAACTGATCAGTCATCTGACAAAAATTTGAACTTCAACACCAACCCCCTGTGTGACGCCACAGGCATCGAATTAACTTTGCAAGAAACACCTCCGTCCACAACTGAACTAAACTTCGTCAACACGAGGAGAGACTCCATCACCATGGGTACAACTCCGTCCACCACTGGACTAACGATCTCTGTCAACACAGGTAACGATCCCGTCAACACGGATACTAATCACTGTTGACTTCACTGGGGACAACTCTGTCAATCGCGGGTAACGATTCCGTCAATACGAGTAACAATCACTGTCAACACAGGTACAATTCCGTCAACATGGATAACAATCACCGTCAGCACGGGAAACAATTCCGTCAACATGGAGAACAATCTTTGTTGATCACAGACAACAATTCCGTCAACACGGTTAACAATCACCGTCAGCACGGGTACAATTCCATCAACACGGGAAACAATCACCGTCGGCACGGGTACAATTCCGTCAACATGGAGAACAATCTCTGTCGATCATAGGCAACAATTCCGTCAATACGGATAACAATCACTGTCAGCACGGGAAACAATTTCGTCAACACGGGCAACAATCACTGTCAACACAGGTATAATTCCGTCAACACGGATAACAATCACCGTCAGCACGGGTACAATTCCGTCAACATGGAGAACAATCTCTGTCGATCACAGGCAACAATTCTGTCAACACGGATAACAATCACCGTCAGCACGGAAAACAATTCCGTCAACACGGACCCGTTTGAAGAATACTTTGCTGGGGAATACGAGAAACTTAAACAAACAACTCTGTGGGGAAAAATTTCACCGGGGAAATCACTAGTGACAACTCCGAAAGTTTAAGGCATGAAATCTTTTAATGCTGACGTAACAGCAACCTGAGAAGAATCCCGCTGGGGACGAAGAGAAACTTAACCAAGCAACTCTGTTAGGGGACGAACGTTATCATCACCTATCTCACGCTGAGAATTTGAATATCTAGAAATCCTTATGAGCAAGAATCCCATTCCTCTACAGGGAACAACACCTGAAAACAAAGAGGTAACCAACCTAGCTTATGTTTCAGAATGTGTATGTTTGACAATGGTGTAATGCTCCATACGGCATGGAAATGCTACGCGTTTGGGTAGATGCAAATATGATGATATATGCACAATGCAAAGATGCCAAGAGGCGCTTCAGCAAAATAAATGCCAAAGACAAGACCCAATCCGCTGGAGATAACCGGGTATCACAGACATATTCCAACAAAAATAAATGCCGGAACGGTGCAACCAACTCCGCTGGGGATAACCATCCCGCTGAAGAATGGCTCACAAGCTTGAAATTACGAACTCTGTTGAGGATGTTCATCCTGTCGGAGGAAAAACAACCTGTTGGAGAGAAGGAAAAACAGTCCTGCACGGCGATAATCCTTCTGAACCAAAGACGACTTGGTTATATTCTGCGGGAATTACCCATACTGGGGACTGATTGTGTACATACCCACCGCTGGGAATACACCTTCTGTCGGGGACATCAAGATCCACTGAGGAAACTCTCTGAGCAGCTTTCCTGGGGAATATTCTTCTGGGGAAAACAAACCCCACCTCCAGTAGGGATAATCACCATCTCAATTCTCTCTGGGATAAACTGTGACTTCCATCTGCTGAGGAGTGATACCATCACTATGTCACAGGACTCTGACTGGGGAAACACCAATTCCTTGACTGTCTGCGTCAAAGGTGAGAACCCTGCAAAACACAAACGAGACAAACAAATCTATACAACAAGATCTATCCCGGTTAGTATCCATGACATTTGTTCAGTCAATTCAAAGTTTTAGCAATTATTGGCAAGGGCCAGCAAGTTTGTGCACATGCAAGTTTATCAAAAACATCGGCGTTTTTCACAAACAAAACAGTAAAGAACAAGCATCAAATACTGAATAACATGCTTTATTGATAACAGGCCTGTAAATAGGCAAAATTTTGTACACTGGATGCAACTCCTGAAAAGAGGAAGTTACGCACAAGCAAAATACAAATATTACAGAAGCACAAAGAAAAAAATTGTGTACATGTCGGCAATGTGGTACAGACGAACACCATGAGCTGATCCTCCTATGACTCGCGTGACTCTGACGCTTTCCTGATACTCGATCTTCGGAAGAGATTGTTTTGGATATACGGCCCTCAGGTACTCCCAAACCACTAAGCAACGCAGTATCAAACTCGGACCGCAGTCATTTGCTTTTTCCAATCCCTAACTTTTGAGTGAACCGCCCTTTGTGGGTTTTCAATTCACCGGGATACCCTTTTTTGCCGAAGTCGCCCTTTTCAGGTTTTCAACTTCGCGGGTGTACATCTTTTTTCAATTTTATCCCTAACTTTTTCCCGAACATTTTATTCCCTTTTTATGGTTCGCCGGGATGCCCCATTTTTGCCTGGACAGTTTTTTTCTGTCCAGCGGGTCTATTTAAGCAAAGTATTTTTTTAACTGCGTCCGAGTTCACAGGGGACGTAAAGTCCTCACCATCCATGGTGGACAACAGTAAGGCTCCTGCAGAGAAAACATTTCTAACGACATATGGACCTTCATAGTTGGGAGTCCACTTGCCCTTGTGATCTGACTGTGGCGGGAGGATCTTTTTCAGCACAAGATCGCCCGTCTGAAAGCTTCGAGGACACACTTTTTTATCATATGTTTTCTTCATCCGGCTCTGATACAGCCGACCATATGCTAAAGAAGCCAGTCTCTTCTCATCCATTAAACTGAGCTGATTCAATCTATCTTTCACCCATTCTGCCTCATCAAGTTGGACATCACGCAAAACCCTCAAAGAAGGAATCTCAACCTCCAATGGTAGGACAGCTTTCATACCATATACTAGTGAAAAAGGAGTTGCCCGGTTGATGTGCGTATCGTCGTACGATAACCATGCAAAGCAAAAGGCAACATTTCATGTCAGTCCCTGTAGGTCATAACCATCTTCTGAACGATTTTCTTTATATTTTTATTGGCCGCTTCAACAGCACCATTCATCTTAGGTCGATAAGGAGAAGAGTTGTGATGTTCAATCTTGAAATTCTGGCACAATTCCTTCATCATCTTGTTATTCAAATTTGAACCGTTGTCAGTGATAATCCGATTCGGGATTCCATATCTGCAGATAACATCCTTCTTGATAAATCTGACTACCACTTACTTGGTAACATTAGCATACGATGCCGCTTCAACCTATTTGGTGAAGTAATTAATAGCTACCAAGATAAAACGATGTTCGTTGGATGCCGTGGGCTCAATTTTCCCAATCACATCAATTCCCCACATGGAAAACAGCCAAGGTGATGACATGACGTTCAGAGGGCTCGGAGGCACATGAATCTTGTCCGCATAAATCTGGCATTTATGACACTTCTTTGCAAACTTGAAACAATCTGTTTCCATTGTTATCCAGTAGTACCCTGCTCTTAATAACTTTCTCGTCATTGTATGTCCGCCGGCATGCGTGCCAAATGTGCTCTCGTGGATCTCTTCCATGAGCAACTTAGCCTCTTTCTCATCCACACACCGCAACAACACCAAGTCATGGTTTCTTTTGTACAAAACACCATCCGGATTCAAATAGAAATTGCCAGCCAATCTCCTAAGAGTCTTCTGATCACGACTGGATGCCCCATCCGGATACTCTTGGTTCTTCAGGAAATTCTGGATATCATAATACCACGGTTTGCCATCTGAAATTCCTCAATGGCGAATATGAAAGCGGGCCTATCAAGGCGAGAGATAACTATCCTGGGAGCCTCATTCCAGAATTTAACTTTATACATTAAAGACAACGTCGCGAGAGCGTCTGCCATCTGATTTTCTGCTCGTGGTACATGGTGCAATTCCACCTTGTCAAAGAAAGGCAACAACCTTCTTGCATAATTCATATAGGGTATCAGATTGGGAAGACGGGTCTCACACTCTCCCTTGATCTAATTCACAACTAGAGCAGAGTCTCCGTATACATCAAGATTTTTAATTCTCAGATCAATAGCTTCTTCGAGCCCCATAATGCACGCTTCATATTCGGCCTCATTGTTGGTAACTGGAAAGGTCAATCTAGCAGTGAATGGGATGTGCGACCCATGGGGAGTAGTAATGATTGCCCCTACTCCACTTCCGTATGAATTGACGACACCGTCAAATATCAATTACCATTTGGAACCCAGCTCCGGACCTTCATCAGGAAACGGCTCCTCACAGTCCTTCATTTTTAAGTACATGATATCCTCGTCAGGAAAATCAAACCTCATCGGCTGGTAATCATCAATTGGCTGCTCAGCTAGGTATTCTGACAGAACACTACCTTTAATAGCCTTTTGAGAAACATACTGGATATCGTATTCTGTCAATACCATCTTCCATCGGGAAATCCTTCCGGAAAGTGCTTGCTTTTCAAACACGTATTTGATCGGATCCATCTTTGAAATTAGCATGGTTGTATGATTTAGCATGTATTGCCTCAAACGTTTGGCAGCCCAGGCTAGCGCACAACACATTTTTTCGAGCATTGAGTAACGGGACTCACAGTTTGTGAACTTTTTACTCAAGTAGTAAATCGCGTGCTCTTTACGTCCAGTCTCGTCATGTTGACCGAGAACACAACCCATACCTTTCTCAAGAACCGTCAAATACATAATCAATGGTCTCCCGGCTACTGGGGGTATCAATATTGTAGGTTCCTGCAAATATTCTTTTATTTTTTCAAACGCCTTTTGACAATCTTCATTCCAGGTCACAGCCTGATCTTTTTTCAACAACTTGAATAATGGCTCGCACGTGGCCGTTAGATGAGATATGAACCGGGCAATGTAGTTTAATCTCCCTAAAAAACCACGAACTTCTTTTTCTGTTTTCGGCGTTGGCATTTCTTGTATTGCTTTTATCTTAGCATGATCAACCTCAATTCCTTTTTCGCTAACAATGAACCCCAATAGCTTACCGGATCTCACCCCGAAGGTGCACTTGTTAGGATTCAGCCTCAACCTGAATTTCCTAAGCCTCTTAAACAATTTTAGAAGATTGACCAGATGCTCTTCCTCCGTCTGGGATTTGGCAATCATATCTTCAACATAGACTTCGATCTCTTTATGCATCATGTCATGAAAGAGTGTTGTCATAGCTCGCTGATATGTTGCCCCGGCGTTCTTCAAACCAAAGGGCATCACTTTTTAGCAGAACGTTCCCCACGGGGTAATAAAAGTTGTTTTCTCCATATCCTCCGGCGCCATTTTTATCTGATTATAGCCTGAAAAGCCGTCCATGAAGGAAAACACGGAGAATTGAGCAGTGTTGTCGACCAGCACATCAATATGAGGAAGTGGAAAGTCTTCTTTTGGGCTCGCCTTATTCAAATCTTGATAGTCCACGCACATTCGCACCTTACCATCTTTCTTTGGTACAGGTACTATATTGGCGACCCATGAGGGATAAGTTGTAACAGCCAGAAAACCAGCGTCCCACTGTTTCTGAACTTCCTCTTTAATTTTCACGGCCATATCTGGTCTAGTCCTTCTGAGTTTTTGCTTAACCGGCGGACATTCCTCACGCAATGGAAAACGGTGAACCACCATATCAGTATGCAAACAAGGCATGTCTTCGTAAGACCAAGCAAAGATATCATTATACTCTCGAAGCATCTCGATAAGCCTTTGCTTGATATCACTCTGCAGTGCAGCCCCTATCCGGATATTCCTGACAACCTCTTCGGACCCCACGTTGATAATTTCAATTTCCTCCTGATGAGGCAGAATGATTCTCTCTTCTTGTTTCAAAAGTTGAGTAAGCTCCTCTGATAAGTCATTATCCTCAACAATCTCTTCTTCTGCTTGAAATATCGGGTGCTCGAAGTCGAAGCGAGTCATAGGAAGTTCGTGATCGGTGTCGTCTGAAATATGAATCTTGCAATAAGAATGGTTAAATGTTTCAAATAATGCAAACAAAGCACATAACCACATTGCCATTTTATTGTTAAAGCAAAACAGGAAAATCAAGGATCACAAAATTTGCATGAGAAAAACGCCTTTATTAATGACTAAACAAAGTACACACATAAGCAGGTAGCCCTAAAAACAGAATCACCATGCCCCGGGTAGGACACAGGATTATACAATAATTGAGAAAACAAGTCATTATTGTTTTGTAGTCACTAAGACAAGTTCCTGGATAGACCAGTTGCACAGATTCTGTCCTGGCACGCCAGGCTTGATCCACGAGTCCACATCACAGTCACTATCTCCGTCTTCAGCATCGGAAACAGCATTGATCGTTTCATAACAGACCCCACCTGGAGTGATCACCATTGGTCCTTTAAACTTTGGCATGCCTGATTCGAAAGATGACGACGTCGGGCGATACCCCAACCCAAACTTGTCCATCTTGACAGGAATTTCTAGGACTTGGCCCCATCCTTTAGTTGCTCCAGCCTGAACCACTGCCTGAGCGTCTTTGTACGAAGACATGGCCACCTCTGGCCCTTTGCTGGGAACATGAGACTTGTCCTTGATTTGCAACCCTTCAAAGGCTTGGCATGGCATCTCATGGATCTCCCCATCCACTTCGACATACTTGAATGACGAAAGATGACTAACCAGAATGTCCTCCTCTCCGCAAATAGTAACAACGCTGTCCCCGACCATGTATTTAAGTTTCTGATGCAGCGTGAACGTCACAGCCCCTGCAGAATGTATCCATGGTCACCCAAGTAAACAGCTGTAAGCTGGATGTATGTCCATGATGTAGAACACAGTGTCAAACACTTCCGGCCCGACCTGGAGCGACAACGTTATGGACCCAAACACTGACCTTTTGGTCCCATCAAAAGCCCTCACAACCAAGTCACTTGGCGTGCATATAATTCCTCGGACATCTAGCTTCATCATATCCTTCTTTGGCAACACATTCAAAGATGATCCGGTGTCTACAAGAACATGCGACATAACAGTGCCCCGGCATTCCACTGAAATGTGCAAAGCCATATTATGATCCCGACCTCTAGGCGTCAAATCAAAATCAGTAAATCCCAGGCTGTGTCCGGCATTCACATGCGCTAGTACCCCCTCAAGCTGATTAACAATTACTTCCTGAGGTACAAAAGACGTGTCCAAGATTTTTAACAAGGCATTCCGATGGGCCTCGGAACAAAGCAACAAAGATAGTATGGAAATTTTAGAGGGCGTCTGTTGCAAGTGCTCCACAATCTTATAGTCACTTTTGCGAATCAACCTCATAAATTCTTCTACATCCTTGACCGACGTTTCCTTCTCTTTTGACTGGGAAGGTCCTCCTTCATTTACTTTGGCTTTGCCTCTAGCAATCCTTTCAGCCTCAATTTCAGGTGAAGTGAAGATTCTACCACTGCGGGTCATGCCTCCCGCTTCAACAATATTGCTCACTGCCTCTGCTGGCTGGCTATCCACATTAATCTTTTCCCCGTTGCAAAAAACTTCCAACCCATAATTCCATGGAATGGCTTTCGTACTTTCATAGGGAATGGGCCCTGCTTTCGTTATCGTGATAGTTGGCCGCTTGACGGGCGCTGATATCGTAATAGTCTTTCATGGAATTGTAATTGTTGCGACCTCACCCTGCTTTTCACATGTTACCTCACCAGGTTTCTCAACAGCAGTACGGTCGAATTGTAAAGTTCCCTCATCAATCATAGCCTGAATACCTCTCTTCAAATCAAAACAGCCCTCTGGTCGGGTCCAACAATCCAAATAGTACTCATCACATCCAGGGAAGACCCTTCATTTCAACAATCTACTTTTAACATAGCCTAAAGGTGTCTTCAAATCATTTACGTCCATAACCAAATCCAAATCTTCTTCTGTCAGAACAGCATTCGCTCCATGATTTGGCATTGGTTTCTGTACAATGTTGGGACCATCCTGACTGAAGTTAATGACTTTACTATCAATCAAATATTGGACTTTGTGTTTAAAAGCATGACAACTCTCAATATCATGTCCGGGTGCCCCGGAATGAAATTCACACTGCTTACTAGTATCATACCCGTAAGGAAGCGCTCCTGTGGGTGGGTCCAATGTTCTCTTCTCAACCAAATTCAAACTTAACAGCGTCTGAAGCAGTTCTGCATACATTGACGGAGGTGTATCAAATACCCTCTTCGGCTTCCCATTCTAAATCCTCCTCTGAGTAGGATTCTGCCTTTGTTGTTGCTGTTGTTGTTGTGGTTGTTGTCGTTGTTGAGGTATAGGGATCGTCACACTAGCAACCTGTTGTTGAATATACTGATTCCTACCTCTACCTCGTCCTCGACCACCATACACTGCACTGGCGTCTCCTTGTCTTTTATCACCAAAGACCTTTTTTGCACCTCCTGCTGAGGTCGATTCACCGGCTTGAATTTTACCAATTTTGATGCCATTCTCAATCCGTTCTCCCATGAGTATCATGTCAGAGAAACTACCCATCGAGCAATTGAGCAATTTATCATAATACATCCCAGAGAATGTTCCAACAAAAATATCAATCAATTCCCTTTCAACCATAGGTGGTTGGACCCTTGCCGCCAGATCACGCCAACGCTGGGCATACTCCTTGAAACTCTCCCCGTTCTTCTGTGAAAGACTCTGAAGCTGGACCCTATTTGGCGCGAGGTCACTGTTGTATTGGTAATGTCGGACGAAAGCATCAGCCAATTCTTTACAACTTCCGATTTGTACAGGCTCTAGTCCCATGTACCATTCCAGCGATGGTCCTAAAAACTATCTTGGAAAAAATGCATAAGCATCGTCTCATCATCAGAGTAAGCAGACATCCTCCGATAATATGAACGCACATGAACCCGTGGGCATGTATCCCCTTTATATTTATCGAAAGTAGGAGCTTTGAACTTCAATGGCACTCTCAGCCCAGGAACCAGCCCCATGGTAGCCATGTCCAAACCTGCAGAATTTTGATTTGCTATACCTC
Source organism: Lathyrus sativus (assembly GCA_963859935.3). NCBI lineage: Eukaryota > Viridiplantae > Streptophyta > Magnoliopsida > Fabales > Fabaceae > Lathyrus > Lathyrus sativus. The sequence continues at coordinate 377,355,049 of OZ012738.1, read as the reverse complement.
TCATTTGTTCCTCCAGCATTTTAATCCTCTAATCACTATCAGTGGGACCCTCAAAACCCATGCCTTGCCCAGAAAAGGCATCTTATTGACGATCTCTATTCCAGTACGGACCCTCATTACCATATCCGTCATAAACAGCGTTACAACCATGACCACTTTGGAAGAACCTGGGATCATACCTCAGATTGCCAAGCTCTTGATTTGCAGCCATTGTCCCAAAACCAGTATTGAAAGGACCCATCCCAGCACCATTGGTATTCACATTGCCAAACCCAGCATTGTCGTAGCCATTATTACCATAACCTTAATTGTTATCACCAAACCCTTCATTACCGAAGCCCTGATTATTAACGCCATAATTACCATCCCGATTGCCAAAGCCAAAACCCTGATTATTGTCACCTAAACCAATATTGATACCAACACTCCTGTTGGTTTCCACGTTTCCATTAACATTATCAGCATTTCTGTTACCAGCGTTGCCATTGCCATTGCCAGTACCAGTCTCGACAACATTCGGTATCATTTCCTCCCTGCGAGGAGTCTCAACATGAGCAGAATTATATTCAGTATTACCAGCCGCTCGCGCAAGCAGCAGTTGCACCAGAGTTTGAAGATGTTCCTGGCCCTTGGCCACAGCCTCCATTGTCTGCATGACTTGGGCCAACCTATCTCGAATCTCCTGCATCTCAGACTGTACCTGATCCATGATCTTCTTACTGTTGCTTCTTGTAGCGTACCGGTGAGTTCTCTGTTCGTCAATCTTGAAACAACCTGTAAGACGCAGGAGATAAAATTCGAGCTCAAAAAAAGTACCTGCCATGCAATATGAATATGCAAATGCACACGTGTAAATATGCAACAGGTTAATTCCCCCCCCCCCCCCCCCCCCGATTCTAGTTCCGGAGAAGAAGCCATAACGACAATGGAGTCCCAAGTAAGTAAACGCAGAATCAGAAACCTCATACATAAACAAAGACCAAGAGGCAGAGTACAAAGATACAGCTGAATACAACTGAAAAGACCTCGGCCAACAAGCCTGGCGATGGTCAAAATACAAGTACGAATAACAAGAGAAAAGCTAAGATAAATCAGGACGGATGGTGCGCCCGGACATCTCCCAATAGCCTCAACGTCTCCAGATGACCTGGTCTGGATAGTAGTTCCTGTATCAGTAATGCGTGTCGCCTAACAGTGGATCTCAGCTTTTTGGCGTCCTCTACACATGCTCCCTTGCCAAAACACTCATCAAGCCTGCATCTCTTGAAGCCAACTTTCAGTTCACAATCCCTCGTTTCTTTGAACATGTTGCTCACTCTAAGCTCAGCGTCACGTCTAAGAGATGCCTCTTCAGCAATCTTCGCATCCTTAGCGCTGAGCTGCTCCTCTAACCGGGAAATCTGCAGCTTCAACTCATCTTCACGCTCCTTCCGACTAGTAAGCGTGGCATTCCATAAAAATTCCCATTTGGAAAGTCGAGAATAAGCCTTGTTCAGAAGCTCTTTCTTAGTAGCAAGCACACTACTAACACCATTTAGGGCTACTCCCACCTTCTCTCTCCTGCTGGTCTCTTCAGTTAAATCTGAACCCAACCTATTAATCATCTCAGTCTGCTTCTTCAAAGTGAAGGTTGACTCACTCTTCTCATGCCGAAGCTGGAAAATCTCTTTCTCTAACTCTTCATTTGCTCTTTTCAACTCTTCCTTTTCAGCCAGCAGCTTGTTATACTTCTCAATTTCTACTGAAGTAGGTTCCTCAATCACCGAAAGATACAAAGGTTCTGCAGCAGGATATGGCATCAAAGAAGTCCTAACTCTCTCATGAATCCAGAGCCGATAAGGATTATAAGCTCGACTATCACTCTTGCCAAGAAATGTCTTTCCTCTTCTGTGAATATTACCCTAAGCATGCCTCAATCTGACCAAAATATCTCCGTCTAATAAACCTGTGAGATACAGAGATTCCTGTATCTCGTCTTCAACCGGAGAGTCCCTCAAAGCATAGCCAAACTGTCTCACAAGCAGAGAAGGGTAATAGTTAATACAACCTTTCCGTCCAATCAAAGGAACATTCGGAAAGCCACTACAACTATATATAATATTCGTTCCGAGCAGGTTCCGATCAAACCAAATAATGTTCTCGGCACACAATCCCATCAATCTGGAAGACCAATCTAAAGTACTAGCAGTATCAACAAAAGGTCCCTTCTTAGGAAGATGTCCCTGAAACCACCTGTATAGAAGAGGTACACAGCAAGAAACATTATTTCCCCGACGCTTCTCATTCTTATAGTGAATAGAATGATAAACGTCACCCAAGAGAGTAGGCACCAGATTCTTCGAGGCAAGAATAAAGAAAGCATCTGAGTCAACAAAGTCAGGCAAGTTGGGGAACAATACAATCCCATAAATGCAGACAACCAGAATAGCATTGAAGACAATCCAACATCCATCCTTCGTACACTGCTTAGCCTTCTCAACCAAGCAAGAAAGATGAAAACCGTAAGCTCCATTCAACTTGACCAAACCTCCGGGGAACTCAGAAGCATCTAAACTGACAATCTCAGCAATCTTATCCAACTCAGGCTCAGTATCCCCGTGAATAAAAGGCATCTGATCTAACACAGGAACTCCTAGCATATCAGAATACTCCTCCAAAGTAGGGGCCAAAATAAAATCAGGGAACAAGAAGCATCTCAACTGAGGCTCGTAAAACTGCATCAAGGTATACAATTCAGTCATCTCAAACATCGAAGGTTTGCACACCAAACTGAGCAGTTTCCCATAAGACTCCTTAAACTCAACCCTCACTCTCTGATCTGCTAGAGCAACCAACCGCAACAAGGAACTAATATTTGGAGAAGGCAACCTGTAAGCAACTGTTCTCTTCATGGACTCTATGTCTGGCAAGAAGAACACTAGAATCTGAGGGGAAAAAGCACACCTGCAACATAAATACACGTTAATGAAATGCAAACATGAAAATGCAAATGCATATGCAGACAGGGGATCAAGTGTAATGATGAAGAACTATGTTGTGTTGTACTGCAGCTTAAGAATCATCAGATCTTCTCCTCAATCCAAACCAACCACAAAAGAACCCTCATAACCAATTCTCACTGACAGAGACAAACCAGGTGTTCTGAGGCCAGAGTTTTCCTACAAAAAGACCCACCTACCCCTCACACGTATGTACTTAACTCGCAGACGAGGTACGACATCCAATGCGGTCATCAGCGTCACAGACTTTCAAGAGCGATGATACGATACCCAGAAGGTGTGGCATCATTATCCCTTGAAGAGGCCTCACTTAGCCGAATCCCAAATGATAGGTTCCTAGAGTCGACAACCCTCAAATCTAACAACCTGTCGAGCCCAAAGGGCCAGGCAAGATGCCATCAAAGAGAATCTCGTCTGAGTGCAGATTTCGTAGCTAGCTGGTGCGAGCAAAGCAAGCAGGATAACCACTACTCTCTACTTCTAAGTCTATATGCACTCAAGCCCAGGTCCGGCTTATCTCTCAAACTAACCCTCTACCCACAGCACAATAACAATAATATATAGTACTGAAAGTAAAGACAGAAAGATAAATACATACAAAACCCCAGACGGGAAAACAAACGCTAGGATTGACTCGTATAGGGAACCGTTGGAGTCCTCAGCAGATTCGCCAACTGTCGCTACTGTGAAAATTGGCGCCGGCTATGACAGAAGAGTCGCCACCGTGCGTTATTTATCCCAAAGAAGGGAAAGGGAACGCTCAGAGAAAACCTAACGCAAAGAGGGAAAGGAATGGTCATCGCAACCAAATCCTGGATTCGGGAGTCGGTTACGCAAGGGGAAGGTATTAGCACCCCTCACGTCCGTCGTACTCGACGGGATCCATGCTTGTTTTCTATCTAAGGGTATGTTTATCTATCTATTCTAAAGGTCTGGGTTAAAAAGAAAAGAAAATGACTCGGCAAAGTATCGCACTTTATGCCTACGTATTCCTGTCTAGAACGAGAAATCAGAGTCAACGTAGTTCGCCTAAATACGGATTAAGAGGGAAGGTTGCTCGCCGAGATATCGCATATCGTGCCTACGTACTTTTATACGGCATGAAAGATCAGAGCAAACGTAGTTCGGGCTACGGAAGACACAAGTTTGTCTGACAGTTTTTTTATCTCCTTAAGAAAGGGTTTTCCTGATTAAGGGTCCAAGAGGACAAAAACAGAGTTTGATTGTTGGTTTTCAGTCTTTTATGCAAGAACTGTTTTTTAGGATGTTTGCAATCTCAGTCGCACTAGAGACTATGACCCGGGAGTGAACGCTTCGTATGTCACCCAAAGGGTACCACACTAAACATCCAGATTACTGGAGAGGGACCCTCCACCAACCTTTTCCCAGATAGCTTAAGGCTCGTAAAGTACGACTTCAATTAACCTTATTACTTTATTTTTGAATTGTTTTGAGATGAGAAGAGAAAGACACCCTAAGACTATGGTTGAAAGGGAATCTACCTACAGTTATCATGCATGGGTCAAAACCTAATGTCTGTCATAATTCCCTCTTGCACAGAGGAAATCAGAGATCCTAGGGGAAAACAACAAAAGAAAGCAAGCAGTAAATAGTAAACAGTAAAATGCATGCTATGCAACAGTACAAGCGAGGCAAGGGAGTCCGGCTCAACCTCGAACCTAAGAAAACAACAGGCAAGGGGAGACAAGCTCCACCTCAAACCTAGAGGTAAGCAACAAAAGCAAACAGACAAAACAACAAAAGAAAAGAAGCAGAGGAAACATCCCAAGCAAACAGACAAAACAACAAAAGAAAAGAAGCAGAGGAAGCAGCCCAAGCAGCAGCAACAGTCTTCAGCAACTTCAATACTCAACAGCAAATCCTCTTGACAGCAAAGTTGACAACAAAAATGGCTTCATATTCAAGCTAGCTTCTCTCTTCAAGCTCCATCAAACTTCATCTTCAAGCTCTAGCAAGCACACTCCAAGAAGAGGATTAATCACTAAGATCAAGGTTGCAATGTTGAGAACCAAATGAAGACCAAAGGAAATCATCAAGTACCAACATTGAAATGGAAAGGTATCCTCAAAGTTCTACTCAACTATGGGCATACCACACATCCCTCCAAAGGAGAGATGGAGTTTCCCTATAATGACTTTACATCATTGGATAGAATAGAAGCACACAATGCATTCTATGTTTGATGAAAAAATCAAAACTAATCCTAATGGCTCTTCCTAAAACCCTAATTTCCTAAGCTCCTAAAAAGCTCCTAAGAGAGAAGAAAGCTTCCAATCCAAGCTCCAATCTTCAAGCCACAGCAGCTACACCAAATCCAGAAGACCTCTCAAAAAGGAAACCAAGCAAATCCAGCTCCAAAGTCACCAACAAGACCAAACAAACAAGAGCACTAAAACTAGAACACCACAAGCACAAGCAACTTGCAAAATACAACTAAAATAGAAAACCTTGTAAAATTCTAATAAATTTCCTAGGGGAACATACAAGTTTGGAAAACCTAGGGTTAAAATATTAAAGCCTAATTCAAGTTCTAAGTCACCTAAATAATTTCTAAGTTGAAGGGTATCAAGGTGATCCACAAATTTGGGAAGGCTCTAATCTCAACACCTAAAACAGATCCTAAAGTTGTTATAAAATTCTAAACAAAATCCTAAAGGAACATGAATATCTACCCTAAAACATACTCAAAAATCTCAGCCATAATCAACACCAATTAGAAGAACGAAATTCAACAAGACAGATGATCAAATATGCAAATATTAAAGAATTAAACAAAATAAGAAAAATCAAATTAAATTGAAAAATGCATGAAAATGCATTTTATTAATTTCAGAAAATCACAAATTCTCTCAAGATCATGGAGATATTTTTAAAATAATTTTTTGATCAAAATTAAAATTATTGTGATTTTTAGAATCAATAATGCATTAAAAATAATAAAAATCAAATAAAAGAATTACAATTGCTGAAATAAAACCACGCGCGTTGGATCTGCATACAAGTCAACACATCCAAGGATCCACAGCTTGCCAACGCATTATTGAAACTATTGCGTTGTGGACTCAAAAAAATCAAACCTCAGATTATAACATGGTCGTTGGATGAAGGAGAAAGTCTTGGTCAAACTCTAGATCTGATGGCTCAGCACTCATCTTCCTCACTATTCAACCTGGCCTGAGTGGAGATCAGGGACGGTGGGTCATGGTGGTCAGAGAAGACTCTGGTTGTCTTCTCCGGCGAGGTGCAACTTACAGTCAACCAAAAATCACAAAGTTTATACCAATTCTACTCAGTTCTCACAAGGATTTCAAATCTCCAACTCAAATTATCCAACTCTCAATAGATTTTAAAACACGAAGCAATATTCAGAAATAGCATCCAGATCAATCATCATCAATTGCAAATCTAAGACTATAGAATTCATCCTCATGTTACACTGATCATCCTGATCTAATCAACTTGCTCTAATTACTCATGAATCAAGAGATTTGAATCCAAATAGAATTGTTATGTCAAGATCAACCATCATCAAATGTTTCCAAACTGATCCTAAAACGATCTACATCTTGCCTAGATCCTAACCACAAGTTCAAATCTAACTATCTCATGCTGAATCATGTGGAATTTTGAAAGTTACTAACCTGTTGTAGATCTAGTAACAGAGGCACTTGGAGCTTGATTCTCCCTTCAAAACTCTCCAGATACGTTCAATGATGCACTAGGAATAGTTTGCAACCTTCAATTTTCTTTGATCTTGCTTCAAACTAAAAACTCGATTTCACTTGCTCCTCTTGAATGTTCAACTGCAACTTTAGCTTCTGGCACGAAAATGGTTCCAAAATTGATCTGAAATCAATCTAATGAATATATAGAATGTTTCCATGGGCTTTTGAATTCAATTTGAGGCCCAATCCAGCCAAATGCATTTTCTGTTTTTTCTCTTGAAATTTCAATGCAACAGTCGTGTATTCTTGCTCACAGCTTGTTCCAGAAGGTTCTGATCACTTGCATAACACTTGGTGAGTGAAATTGAAATAATAGAATGGCATGAATTGCATTATTGAAGTGTTTGGTTATGTGACTTGCATTTGAAGTAACCATATGACAACTTGTAAAACTTGGCCTACACCCAAAATTCCACAAATGTCATTGTGTCTAAAATGAATTTTACAATCAAAATGATCACTCATTTGACATACTTTGGTCACTTAATCAATTATTTGAATTTTCCCCCTTTTACTCCTTTGAAAATATTCCTTATTCAAACCAAGTCTTGCTATGAGCCCAATCAATCCATCATGACTTCTTGGTTAGCCTAAAAACTACATTTTGAACAACTTTCATGTTGAACAAAAATCCATTTGACAAGTGCAAGTTGGAGATTTTGACCTATGATTGAAAATGACCTATAATCTCACTTTCCCAAGATACCCCTGACTTGTAAACCTCACAACTTGAGTTCTACAAATCAGATGGAAAACTTCTAGTACAATTTAGAAAGCTAAGATCATGAGGAACAACTTTCAGGTTGGTCAAAAGTTCAGGTGAAACCTCCTTCTAGGTCAAAAATAGCTTTGTAATGAGATGATTTTCACAGACAAATTTCAGAGGCATCTGAGGACTTGTAACTTGTCTGGATCATAACTTGAGTTATATAAATCCCCTTGAGGACTTCTAGTACTCAAATTAAAGGTATTGAGATACTCTACAAGTTTCATGTTGGACAAATATCCATTTGAAACTTGCATATTGAATTAGGTGGTCTTGAAGTTAGGCACTAAACAAGGAATTTTGCACTGAAACCCTAATTCAGCAACTTCCCACACTCTTGATTCTTCTTGATTTGATCTTGGAACAACACCACAAATGTCTTAACATATCATTTCATGAACTCCATGACCTAAAAGTAGGCTTTGATACTCTTCAACTGCACAGTTGACCTAGGATTGACCTAGATGAAACCTTAACTGCTTGCACCTCAACTGTGACTCTTGCATTTGACACAATGACTTGATTAAACTCTCCCATGGCCCTCTAGGAATTCTATGAGCTCCTCACATTCAACACTTCACAACCCTCTGATGGTCTTCAGTTGATCCTCAAGTTAGGAGAAGATTCACACTCAAACATCTAAACCCTTAGGCACTCAAACCACCTTCTGATGACTTTGACAACTTCTCAATCTTGAACGAGACCTCTTGCTAGGCTTCTCTTGATAAGAATCACACTTGATCCCCTGCTATATGAATGACACCATGATATACAAATGATATAACTATGCAAATGTTAATGCAATGAAACATAATCCAGGTAAGAAAAGGTTGAGCAAATTTTGGGGTGCAACAATAGGAAGCTACGCAAGTTTATGGCTAGTGTTCTGAAAGAAGCTCGTTGCGAGACTAAACAAATTGGCTTTATTGTTTTGACTAATACTGATCAACATGAAGGAAATTCTACGAGTCTTCATCAAAGTAAGATGGCTACAAAAATTATCTTCTTTAATGTTCCTGAGCAGCTTGATCAAGAAGCAGTTATTACCAAGGAACAAAGTGAGACGAGCAAAGAAATAATGATGGTTGATGATAAGGAAGGACTATCCGACAAGGAAAATGAATCTGAACTAAAGACTTCTGCAACTGTTAATCTGAGTTCAGATGATGAGACATTGGAAGCAAGTATTTATAATAGGATAAAGAGGAGGAAAGGAGAGATTGATGTGTCAACAAGCAAACAACATAGGCACTCTAAGAGAAAACCTAGTGTAGGACCTGAGAAAAGTTGGAGCAAGGTGGTGTGCCTTGTCCCAAAGAAGAAATCTTTGAAAAGGAACTCTTTCAAGTGACTCTGAGGTTGAAATACATGTTGAACCAGATGTCCAAGACATCGTGTCTTCTAGCAGAAAGGTTGTTGCAAGAAAGAAGGTACCTGCAAATGTTCTTGAAGTGGCCATCGATAAAATTTCCTTTCATTTTGTGGAGAGTGTTGAAAAATGAAGGTTTGTCTGTCAAAGGAGGATATCACTTGAAAGAGAACTTGTTAATGTTAGACTATGGTACGGATCTAGAAGGGGGGTTTAATAGATCCCCAATTAAAATTTGAGTCGGCGCTACCAATTTAAAATTGGTTTTGAAAATGTTTTAAGTGCGGAAGCGGCCGAGGAAAAATATAGTCTAAAACGAACGGTTATTGGAAAACCGGATATACGTAAGCCTATGGATTTATGACAATTCGGAAAAAATAAAATCACAACACAAACTATGCTTATCAATTATTTACTTCAATTTGCAAGGTTACCTAGTTCCAATGAAAAACAAGGCACACAAAAACTAGAAGCAAAATAAGACAATTTTAGTTCAGGACTTTTGTCGAACAGTTTGTGTGCACAAATACCTCAAAGGATATTTATGTTGAGTAAGAGATTGGAAATGCCCTAGTACAATATTTTTATTGTACTTAGTAGTTAAAAACAGAGTTTCAACACCTTACTCAATTTGTATCACAGTTTGACAATAATCACTTAAGCTAGAATCACTTATTTTATAAGCTGAATTGAAAATGACAGAAAATGAAGAACACACGATTTGATAAGGCAGTTCCCCTGTCGTCCTCGCTTCGGGGTACGTCTGCCCTCAATTCTAAAATTAGAATTGAGATATATTGAATATATATCACCTGTTGGAATGAACAGTTTACACAAGAGTTGATAGACAATGATACAAACAATCTCAAATGTTATTGATGCTTGCTATCACTTCTTGCACCTTGATTCAAGATGAATCAAGCCCTTCAATTTGTTGTGAATGACCTCCGATTCCAGCCACCTTAATGAAAAACCTTCCGTTGTTCAAACCTTCGGCTCAGCTGATCTTAGACACCAACAAATCAAACCCGGAAAGTCTTCAACACTTCAACGCCCTCGCTACTAAACTGATGAACCTTCCGTTGATCAATTACCTTCGCACCTGCTTGAATGTTGAACGAACTATTCCGTAGCAAAAGCCCTCAAAACCTTCTAGTATTGATGGGTAAAACCCTCAAGGTTTTCTGCAAGAAACACCTGCCCCAATTTCCACTCGAACCGGATCTTCAATCAACGCGTTCGAACCTTATCACCCTTGAACAAGACACCAATCACAGCAAAAATGATTGTGTATATTTGTGGATGTGTGTGTTGTTTGAAGGATGAAGATGAGGAAATATGTTGCACCTATTTCACGTTTCTTGCCCTGACAATTTACTCAAGATTTCAATTGTTGGTTGTTAAAATTTAGCAAAACTCTATTTATAGAAATAACCAAAACAGTCAACTGAACAGAATTTTAAACACAACAAGAAAAACTGCACAGCGCGCGAACGGTCGACCATAGGGTCGGCGTGCGCTGACCCGTGGGGAATGCTCAGCTCCATGCACTGAGTGGCATGGTCGACGCATGGCTTCATGTGCTGATCCGTGGAAAATCAAAACACTCATGCACCGACTGTACGGTCGACGCATATCTTCCATGCGCTGAGCCGTGAGAAATGTCAGGCTGCATGCGCCGACTGTATGGTCGACTCACTGCTTAGAAACCTACAAAAATAACAGCTTTTTCCATTTTGTGCATCCTGCCACATTCAGTTATGACACATATTAAGGTATAATGATTTAACAGTGAAAAAGAGGTATAGCATGATGAAGTATTGCATGATGCTTCTAATTTGTCCAAGGTTGTGTTTTGTCATCATCGAAAACTCGGAGGCCTGTATTGTGAGACAACTTGCCCTCACATTCTCCCCCTTTTTGATGATGACAACCTGTTGCACACAACATGCGATGTCTTTAATCATAGTTGTACGCTCTTCCCCTTTCTTTTTCAGTCAAAGCATTTGTGGTGGTTGACGTTTTTCTCCCCCTTTGACAACATCAAAAAGAAACGGAGAACTATAAAGCCTTGACGGATTAACAATATATCTAACATGAAATCAAGAAAAAACCATACAATATATCCAACAGATAATAATTAAACATACACCAATATTGATACATAATATTGATAAAAAACGAAGATAGAACATAAAGTAGCAGCACATAAAGTCTTGACAGAATTTAGGAATTAAACAAAACACCATAACAAAGTTTGCAACCAAAAACAACGAAAGAGACTATGATGCATGCAATCAAAACAGCAAATGAAACCATAATAAGACGAACACAAGCTAATAACCCCGTCCACGACCACGGCCACGCCTCTCATAGAAATGGGGATGGCGTTGAGGATGAGCCAAATCAGTGAACTCTTCAGTGATGTTGTTCAGGAAGTCGAGACTCTCAGTAATTGCTCGTTCTTCAGCTTGATGGGAGTGAACGAGAATCTCAAAGCGAGCATCCAACTGTGTGGAGATTCCACTGATCCGCTCATTTTGAGTTTGCAGCTCAGAGCGAACTTGTTCCATCTGTTCATCCTGACTTCTCATAAAATTCTGCTGCTGTTCCTGCATAGTGGTCATGAAATTACGTTGGTCTAATTGCATGGACTGCATCATTTCCAGAATGTCGGAGTTGTTGGATGGCTGTTGAGGAGAAGGAGGTGCCTCAGAGGTAGGTTGATAGGGCTGATAGAATCTCCCAAGTGTGGTCCACCCAGTGTATTGCCATTCACCCCAGCCTTGGTTATTTTCCTCACTGTCAGTTTCTTGTTGACCCGTGTAAGGAGTCCAGTCATTATTGAGGTTGGAATTTGGTGGCGGCTCTTGATAGTTGTCTGGAGGCTCATATGTTTGACGCTCTGTATGATCAGCTTGGTCTGGTTGCACTGTATCAGCAGCCTATGTATCCTGTTCTTGTTCTTCTTCACTTTCATCTGAACCATCTGCACTTGCTTCATTCTCTTCACCTTCGGACTCATCTGCACTCTCTTCACTTGATGATTCAGACTGAGGCATATCTGTGCGGCGATAGAATTTGTACTTCTGGTATTTGCGAATCCAGACGTATCCCATCATTGAGAAAACTTTTGGACTGAATTCTTTGTCAGCGGAAATAGAAGTGTATGCAAAGGAGGGGTAGTTCACATTTGCAGAATTGAGGACCTCTTGGATGAAAGATCCATAGGCAAGAGCCGTACTTTGTTTGGAGTCACGCAATTCATACATGCGACTCGCAATGTAATATGGCCAGTTGATTTTGATGCCGTGACCCAGGATATGTATGAGATGAACTTCAGCCTGTTCCACCCTTGATAATCCACCCTGTTTGGGCCGCAGAATGCGCGCCACAATCCACTGAAGAATTCTTGCTGAAGTTTTGAGTCTTCCGGAAGTGACAGATCGTGGAAAAGCAGCACTGTTCACAATATGGGCAGGATAGGGTCGCTTAAGCATACCATTCAGAGCATTTTTGAACTCATAACCTTCAATTGTGCGTGAATCAGTTACTTCAGCCAGAGGAGGTTCATTTTCCTCCACATTCATATCAAAGTATTTGTTCCAAATTTCAGAAGTTAGAGATACCTGAGTGGGTCCGATAACGGAGTGGAAATTTTCACCATGAAATTTATCATTGAGACCAGTATAGAATATACGTACCAGGTCTTCATTGTACTTGGCATTGCATTCAAGAAATCTCTCAATACCGTGATATGTGAGATAGGTCATGATTTCTCCAAGATGCATGCATTCGGCGACAAGTTCGTAGAATGCATGTTGTCGTACAACCTTTCTTCGACCAATATCCTTGTTGAAGTTTTCACGGAGGGATGGATGAACAAGTGATTCGGGGGTAATGGGTATTGAGGCAGATGTTGACCCTCTTGACCTCTTTTTGGTGGGTCTATGAGAAGATGAAGCCATGGGTAGAGATTTTGGTGGGTAATGAGAAATGGGAGGATTCTGAAATGGGAGAATGCTGTGGGTTCAGAAAATAGTTTCCCCTTTTTAAGAGAAACTTAGGGTTTGTTGGAGAGTGGAAGAGACAAGAAGGAGTAGTGGAGAGTAGTAGATGCAACTCCCTAGGAATATGAGTGGATGCATGTAACTACATTTAATGAGGAGACTTGAAACGAACAGGCAGAAAAATAAAACTGAATTTTTCAGCGAGCCGTCGACCATAGCTCTGCATGCGTCGACGCATGCTGTAAAATTTTCAATAATTTTAAAAGTTAAACAGAGTGTGTCGACCTCTGTTCTGGTATGGTCGACTCAAGACCTGAAAATGCAGAATTTTGCCTAGTTTCATATGACATGATGCTTAATAAATGCAGACAATAATGCCACCACAAAAATGTTCAATCAAGCAATTAAATACGCAATAGATGATTTACATATGCACCACAGTTAACATATTTTACTTTGAGATCACAAAGAAAACTTGTATGTAGAGAGAGAAGGAAGAGGAACAATATCACCTCAATGCCGGATAAGCTTGATAAACAACATACTTGTACTTGCAAAAAACATCAAGTTTGTTAGAAGTACAAAATATAGATGTGAATGAAATAAGCTGAAATAAGCAAATTATGACTCCCGCTCCGAAATGTCGAGAATACCGAGTTCTCGGCGAATATGAAAGAAAGGTTCAGTGGCTAGCGGCTTAGTAAAAATATCCGCTAGTTGGTTCTTAGTATCAACATGTTCAAATACAACGTCACCTTTCTCAACATGATCTCGAAGAAAATGGTGTCGAATTTCGATATGTTTAGTGCGAGAGTGCAATACCGGATTCTTTGTAAGATTAATAGCACTGGTATTGTCACATAAGATTGGGATACGTTCAAGTTTGAGGTTAAAGTCCAATAGTTGTTGCTTAATCCACAGGATTTGAGCGCAGCAACTACCGGCGGCAACGTATTCCGCTTCGGCGGTTGACAAAGCAACTGAAACTTGCTTTTTGCTATGCCAACTAACCAAAGAATTTGAAAACAAGTGACACGTACCACTAGTGCTTTTCCTATCCAACTTGCAACCCGCAAAGTCGAAGTCGGAATAACCTAACAACGAACAATCACTACCTTTGAAATACCACAAGCCATACTTTTGAGTACCGGATAGGTACCGAAGTATTCTTTTAACAGCTTTTAGGTGGGATTCCTTAGGACATGATTGGTATCTTGCGCACATACACACGCTAAACATAATATCAGGACGCGACGCTGTGAGATAGAGAAGTGATCCAATCATACCTCTATACCTTTTTACCTCTACGTCCTTACCGCTTTCATCCTTATTCAAATTTGCACATGTAGGCATGGGGGTGTCTATGGCCTTGGATTTTGCCATGTCAAATCTCTTGAGAAGGTCAAAACAATACTTTGTTTGACTCACGAAAGTTCCTTCCTTGAATTGTTTAATTTGCAAGCCGAGAAAGTATGTGAGCTCTCCCATCATACTCATCTCGAATTCACCCTGCATAAGAATAGAAAACTCTCTCACGAGATTCATGTTAGTCGATCCAAAGATTATATCATCAACATAGATTTGAACTAATATCAAGTGCTTTCCTTGACGTTTAATAAAGAGTGTCGTGTCAACCTTTCCTCTTGAGTAACCTTGATCAAGTAGAAATTTACTTAGGCGTTCATACCAAGCTCTAGGAGCTTGCTTGAGACCATACAACGCCCGTTTTAGTTTATAAACATGATCGAGGTACTCATGAGATTCAAAACCCGGAGGTTGTGCAACGTAGACCTCTTCATTTATGTACCCGTTAAGGAACGCACTCTTGACATCCATTTGAAATAACTTAAAATCTTTCGCACATGCGAAAGCAAGAAGAAGGCGTATAGCCTCGAGTCGGGCAACCGGAGCATAAGTTTCCTCATAGTCGATGCCCTCCTCTTGGTTATACCCCTGCGCGACTAAACGCGCCTTGTTACGAGTTATTACCCCGTTTTCGTCCAGCTTGTTCCTAAACACCCATCGGGTGCCGATTACTCGATGACCTCGCGGAGGAGGGACAAGGTCCCAAACCTCATTTCTAGTAAACTGATTTAGTTCCTCCTACATTGACAGAAACCAATGTTCATCGAGTAGGGCTTCCTTAGGATTTTTAGGTTCCATTTGTGACACGAAAGCGATGTGATAACAGAAATTACTTAGCTTCGATCGAGTAGTGACTCCCTTTGTGATGTCTCCGAGAATGTTGTCAATTGGATGATCTTTAGAGGATTTCCAAGCTTGAGGGAGATCATCGTTTGTAGGCGGATGAACTTCCTCGTTTGCTTCATGATATACATCCTTATCCTCCTCAACTTTGACTTTGTCGGGTTGATCAATCCCTGTTTCGCCATCTTTGAGTATGTCTTCTATGGATGTACCTGCACCATGAACAACACTATCCTTTCCGACATTTCTCGGATAGGACTCATCAAAAGTAACATGCACAGACTCTTCTACAGCAAGTAATCGTTTATTATAAATTCTATATGCTTTACTCGAGTGAGAGTATCCGAGAAAGATACCTTCATCGGCTTTGGAATCAAATTTGCCCAAGTTTTCCTTACCATTGTTTAATACAAAACATTTACATCCAAACACGTGCAAGTGAGAGACATTTGGCTTTCGCCCTTTTAAGAGTTCGTACGGTGTTTTGTTTAGAATGGGGCGAATAAGTACCTTATTCAAAACATAACATGCCGTACTAATGGCGTCGGCCTAAAAATATTTAGGTAAACTGTAACAGCCCAAATTTCATTAAATAATTAATTGTAGTAATTAATTGATTTAGTGGGATTTTATGTTAATATTGGAATTAATTTTTATTAATTGGAATTAATAGAGAATTGAAAGGAAATTGGAAGGAAAGAAAATAAAAGGGATATATAAGTGAGAAAAAAGAGAAAAGAAAGATAGAAAACATTTGGAGAGAAAGAGGAAAGAAAGAAGAAAGAAGAGAAAGAGAGGAGAAGAAGAGGAAAAGTGGAAAAATCATCAAGAACCAACATCAAAGCTCCGATTAATTGAGGTAAGGGTGAGAAATGTTTCTATTTGATCATTGCATGATGTTATGTATGTTGGGTTGGGGTTTTGGTAGAGTTTTCATCACTTTCCAATTAGGGCAAATGTTGGATTAATCGGTAGATTGATGATTTAATCGGTTGGAACTGAGCAATAATGCCGTAGAATAGTCGGGTAACATGTATTGATGCTATTTGTGCTGATTTGGATGTTTGAGGTTTGGTTGATGATGGATTGATGAAGGAGAGGCAGAATAGGGTTCTGTTCTGCGCAGGTTCGCTGGCTCTCGCCAGGCGAGCGAAGGCGAAGCTTCGCCAGGCGAAGCCTAGCGAATGTTGGCGAGTAATTATGATTAAGTTCCAGTGGACTTCGATGGCGAGTTCGCCAGGCGAAGTTGGATAGCGAAGGTTTGCCAGCGAAGGTGCTGGCGAATGATGGCGAATGAAGTCAGTAGCTACTGACTTGGGCTCGCTGGGAAGTCTCGCCAGGCGAAGCCTAGCGAGTGTTCGCTGAGAGAGTTCGCCAGGCGAATGCCAGGCGAAGGTTCGCTGCGAGGGTTCGCCAGGCGAATGAAGGCGAATGTGACAGCATTTTTCTTTTGCTGTGTTGCTCATGTGGTGATTGTTTGATTGATTCACAAAGTTTAATACCTCTATGATATGATATAGATATGATCTATTGTGATGATGTGTACTGTGGGTAGCCTCCGGGCGTGAATCCTAGTTGATGTGCGATGCGTATTAATTATGATAAATAGAAATACATGTGAATACAATGATGAATGTATGTGTATTGTCCAATGAACTTGCGAATGCTTAATGGGTATACAATTATGTGATGAGTATGCATGGGAACATATCGTGGATATGTGTGCATCGTCAATAATTGTGAGAAATGCATGGGAACATATTGTGGATATGTGTGCATCGTTAATAATTGTGAGGGATGCATGGGAACATATCGTGGATATGTGTGCATCGTTAATAATTGTGAGGGATGCATGGGAACATATCGTGGATATGTGTGCATCGTTAATAATTGTGAGGGATGCATGGGAACATATCGTGGATATGTGTGCATCGGTTAGTAATTGTGAGAGATGCATGGGAACATATCGTGGATATGTGTGCATCGTTAATAATTGTGAGGGATGCATGGGAGCATATCGTGGATATGTGTGCATCATTAATAATTGTGAGGAATGCATGGGAACATATCGTGGATATGTGTGCATCGGTTAGTAATTGTGAGAGATGCATGGGAACATATCGTGGATATGTGTGCATCGTTAATCATTGTGAGAAATGCATGGGAACATATCGTGGATATGTGTGCATTGTTTGATGACGTGGTAATAGCATAAATGTCATGGATATATGAAATATGCTTGTGAATATAATGGGTTTTGGATGATTGGGGAATATGTATGAAGGGATATGTTTGGGTATGTTCATATTTGTTTAATATGGTAAAAATAACTATGAAATGAATTTGTGGTGAGAAATGTAGAATGCAATTATATGATACCTGTATATATATATAATCTTATGCATTGATTATTATGGTAGTATTTCTCACCCTTCTGCTGTTTTATAATGCTCTATGAGGCATTGCAGATTAGGTTGCTGGAGGCCTTTATGAAGTTCTGCTTGTAGTTCGAGGTCGCTACGTGTGTAGCGGTTTAGTAATTATTTATGGGTCGAGTCATGCTCTGGTCGTGTAACACGGGGATCGATTGCTTATGTTTTAGGATTACATTATGTAACCTAAGTTATGTTTTCATATTTGGAGTAATTGAGATAATGAGATGTTGGCCTTAGTGCCTAGAGATGTTGATTTTATATGATGAAAGTAAATGTTTCTTTTAACGGATTTTCATTAATGAATCCGCTGCTAAATGGAAAGGTGTTTATGAGCATGACAGATTGTTTTAATGTGGTGCAAGTTTTGTGTGATGCCCTTTTATGGATGCATGTTAACTTTTACTCTGATTATGCATATATTATTTGCGGGGTTTAGAAGGGTGTTACATTAGTGGTATCAGAGCAGGTCGGTCCGTCCGGCCAAGTTGTCTAATGTTATTTGTTCCCTTGTATGCGACATGTGTGTGAAAACACTGTCGATACATGTTGTTGCTTAACCTTGTCTGGAGAAGTGGGAATGATCTAAGTGGGGGAGAAGTTGTGCTTCTCCAAGATGCTGCAGGTGTAGAAGTTGTAGCTCAGTGGGTGGTTAACACTCTTGTGGTTTGGTAAAGATAGTCTATACTCCATCATGATTTTCAGCTGCCTATTGACAAATTGAGGAACTGATCACCCTTAATCTCTTGTTGATAGTAGTTGGAGTTCTGTTGGATGGGATGGACGTGTCTTGCAAGCTTAGGTGGCGTGAGCAGAGAATTGTTTGGAGCTAAGCCAGGTGCTTAAGAAGTGTGTTGATGAGTCGGCACGAGACAGTGAGGAGATGGTTAATTTTGATGGGAATTCGGGGTGCTAATGAAAGTGGGAAGATGGCGGTTTTGCCGACTAATTATATCTGTTTGGACAGTCGAAGAATTAAATTGATTGAGTAGTGTTGAGAATTATGTCTAGTGTGTGTGCTACGGCAACAGATTGTGGAGTTGAGTATAAGGGTGGATAATGACTTCTAGTGATTACTAAAGGAAATGAGATGTGGAATACATGGTTGGTATAATTGGACCCTTAAGCATTTCAAGAGTTGGAGAGGTATTGGATGACCTTTAAGTGTGGAAGGGTTGTTTCTGTGATTTTGTCGTAACGGAAACCCGTAATTTGGAATGACGCAAGATTAGAAGCATTGGAAGATATTACAGTGCTCTATGTGATGGGAAAGTAGTGACATGGAATTAAGTATTTATTGGCGAAAAATGTTTGGATGTTATGGTAAGCGCGGAGAGTGCGGTTTGTGTTATCACCATAAGTTCACAGCTGAGTGTCCGTTTGATATAATGATTTTCCACACTTGATTGAGAGAGTCAATGGTTATGTAACCGATGGTGTTTGGATATGTTCGGAGAGTATAGGGGTTCATGTTGAGCGTCGCGAACTTGAGTTATTAGTATTGGGGAAGAGGCAGTGATGTACTACTGTGAAGAAAGTTCAAAGAGTTTTGAGAAAGCTGTCAACAGTTCGTGTATTGGTTTTGCCAAGTCCGACAGGATTGTCGTTGTGTTTTGAGATACTTTGTTGATATGATTAAGAGATGTGTTAAGTACAACATTAATGAGTTTTAGTTATGCTTGAAGGCAATATAAAGTACAGAGAGGGATTATCTGACAAGTAATTTGGAGTGGGTTGCTGTTGTATGTTTGTACCGGAGTTTGGAAGCCTCAATTGTTTAGTTGAGATTTGAGATGGTTACTGACCTTAAGGTATTTGTTTTATTTGAGAGAGAGTCAAATATGAGACAGAGAAGTAATTGGAACTCCTGAAGGAGTATGGTTTTGGTTAAATTACCATTCGGATGAGACAAAGTGGTAGCTAAGATATCGAATCGGGAATTTTGGTATACACTAATGAAGATGGTAAGGAAGTTAGAACTGATTAAGCAAATTCAGATATGAGTTCGGCCTGTGAAGAGACTTCTTATGGAGTTGAGCCTTGGATGTTGAGATTGACTTTTGGTATTTTGATGAGGTTCGAGGAAATCGGAATTCTGAGTTGAGTTGATAGATTAATTGAATTTAATGGATAAAAGTCAGAGGGCTTATTTTCGGATTAAGGGAAATGGTATTGTGAGATGTCGTGATGAAGTGTGTATTCTGAATAGTGTGAGTTGGATAAGAGTACTCAGGGAGAAGTACATCGAGAAAGATGGAGTATCCGTGCAGGTACTAGGAAGATGCGACCGAATTTGAGAAATAGTTTTGGATAGCCATAGATGGAGAAGGAATTGATTGAGTTTGTATATGTTGATTAGACTTGCTGGGAATTGAAGTGTGGACATTAGAGATGGTTGGATCTGATACAACTGTTGAGTATTTCGAGTGGGATGGGATAGTATTCCCATGGGCTTTGTGCCGGGTTTTCTGATGAATTTGAGGAAGTATGATCCGATTTGGACAGTTAAGAATGGATTAACAAGAGTAACTCGTTGCCTACCAGTGAAGATGAATCATTCTGTTAGATGGGAACTCAAGTTTTTCGTTAAGATTATGGGAAAGATTGCGAAAGCGGTTGGGTGCCATGTTGAAGATGAACTCTGACTAGCGTCCGTGAATGGCATGGACAAACGAAGAAAACTATCCAGTATGAAGAGGACTCGTTGAGAGCTTGTGTGTTGGACCAAGATGGATCTAAGGGTAGTTAATTGTCGTTGATGGAGTTGCCTACATTAACTGTTGCCATTTCGTATCGGAAACAACATCGTATGAAGTTCGTTGGGTAAGAGGGTATGACTCCTTTGTGTTGTAGCATGTCCAACGGGAGTGTTGTACTCGGATCAAAGACCGTGCAAGGGACGATGGAAACGATCAAAGAATCCAAGTAAGGCCGTGTTTTGAGAGTTATGGTAGTAATTGGTGTTGGTCGAGCTTGAAGTCTCGTGAGCACCCTGTGTTTTGTTGATCTGTATCAGGGTAGCGCAGCGGAAGCGTGAGGCGGATAGCATGTTAGACTGTTTTACCGCTGTTTCTTGAGAGGATTGCATGAGGTGTTCATATGTCTAAGTTGAAGAGGTACATTGATTCAGGTGGATGGTGTACAGGTGAGAGAGAATTTGACTTCGGAGGCGTGGCTAGTTCTAGTTGTTGATAAGAAATAACTTCGAAGTATAGAGATTCCTTTGGTGGAAGTAGTTATGGGAGAATTGGATTTGGAAGAATTGGAATGCGAGAGTCGTATCCAGAGTTGTTTGGATCAGATAACATTTTCGAGGACGAAAATTCCTAAGTGGGGGAGAGTTGTAACAGCCCAAATTTCATTAAATAATTAATTGTAGTAATTAATTGATTTAGTGGGATTTTATGTTAATATTGGAATTAATTTTTATTAATTGGAATTAATAGAGAATTGAAAGGAAATTGGAAGGAAAGAAAATAAAAGGGATATATAAGTGAGAAAGAAGAGAAAAGAAAGATAGAAAACATTTGGAGAGAAAGAGGAAAGAAAGAAGAAAGAAGAGAAAGAGAGGAGAAGAAGAGGAAAAGTGGAAAAATCATCAAGAACCAACATCAAAGCTCTGATTAATCGAGGTAAGGGTGAGAAATGTTTCTATTTGATCATTGCATGATGTTATGTATGTTGGGTTGGGGTTTTGGTAAAGTTTTCATCACTTTCCAATTAGGGCA
Organism: Lathyrus sativus; assembly: GCA_963859935.3. Lineage (NCBI taxonomy): Eukaryota > Viridiplantae > Streptophyta > Magnoliopsida > Fabales > Fabaceae > Lathyrus > Lathyrus sativus. Next base: position 377,333,791 of record OZ012738.1, on the reverse strand, counting down.
AATGTTGGATTAATCGGTAGATTGATGATTTAATCGGTTGGAACTGGGCAATAATGCCTTAGAATAGTCGGGTAACATGTATTGATGCTATTTGTGCTGATTTGGATGTTTGAGGTTTGGTTGATGATGGATTGATGAAGGAGAGGCAGAATAGGGTTCTGTTCTGCGCAGGTTCGCTGGCTCTCGCCAGGCGAGCGAAGGCGAAGCTTTGCCAGGCGAAGCCTAGCGAATGTTGGCGAGTAATTATGATTAAGTTCCAGTGGACTTCGCTGGCGAGTTCGCCAGGCGAAGTTGGATAGCGAAGGTTCGCCCAGCGAAGGTGCTGGCGAATGAAGTCAGTAGCTACTGACTTGGGCTCGCTGGGAAGTCTCGCCAGGCGAAGCCTAGCGAGTGTTTGCTGAGAGAGTTCGCCAGGCGAAGGCCAGGCGAAGGTTCGCTGCGAGGGTTCGCCAGGCGAATGAAGGTGAATGTGACAGCATTTTTCTTTTGCTGTGTTGCTCATGTGGTGATTGTTTGATTGATTCAAAAAGTTTAATACCTCTATGATATGATATAGATATGATCTATTGTGATGATGTGTACTGTGGGTAGCCTCCGGGCGTGAATCCTAGTTGATGTGCGATGCGTATTAATTATGATAAATAGAAATACATGTGAATACAATGATGAATGTATGTGTATTGTCCAATGAACTTGCGAATGCTTAATGGGTATACAATTATGTGATGAGTATGCATGGGAACATATCGTGGATATGTGTGCATCGTCAATAATTGTGAGAAATGCATGGGAACATATCGTGGATATGTGTGCATCGTTAATAATTGTGAGAGATGCATGGGAACATATCGTGGATATGTGTGCATCGTTAATAATTGTGAGGGATGCATGGGAAGATATCGTGGATATGTGTGCATCGTTAATAATTGTGAGGGATGCATGGGAACATATCGTGGATATGTGTGCATCGGTTAGTAATTGTGAGAGATGCATGGGAACATATCGTGGATATGTGTGCATCGTTAATAATTGTGAGGGATGCATGGGAACATATCGTGGATATGTGTGCATCGTTAATAATTGTGAGGGATGCATGGGAACATATCGTGGATATGTGTGCATCGGTTAGTAATTGTGAGAGATGCATGGGAACATATCGTGGATATGTGTGCATCGTTAATCATTGTGAGAAATGCATGGGAACATATCATGGATATGTGTGCATTGTTTGATGACGTGGTAATAGCATAAATGTCATGGATATATGAAATATGCTTGTGAATATAATGGGTTTTGGATGATTGGGGAATATGTATGAAGGGATATGTTTGGGTATGTTCATATTTGTTTAATATGGTAAAAATAACTATGAAATGAATTTGTGGTGAGAAATGTAGAATGCAATTATATGATACCTGTATATTTATATAATCTTATGCATTGATTATTATGGTAGTATTTCTCACCCTTCTGCTGTTTTATAATGCTCTATGAGGCATTGCAGATTAGGTTGCTGGAGGCCTTTATGAAGTTCTGCTTGTAGTTCGAGGTCGCTACGTGTGTAGCGGTTTAGTAATTATTTATGGGTCGAGTCATGCTCTGGTCGTGTAACACGGGGATCGATTGCTTATGTTTTAGGATTACATTATGTAACCTAAGTTATGTTTTCATATTTGGAGTAATTGAGATAATGAGATGTTGGCCTTAGTGCCTAGAGATGTTGATTTTATATGATGAAAGTAAATGTTTCTTTTAAAGGATTTTCATTAATGATTCCGCTGCTAAATGGAAAGGTGTTTATGAGCATGACAGATTGTTTTAATGTGGTGCAAGTTTTGTGTGATGCCCTTTTATGGATGCATGTTAACTTTTACTCTGATTATGCATATATTATTTGCGGGGTTTAGAAGGGTGTTACATAAACCACTCTCATTAATCATTGTTCTTCCCAATTCTTCTAAAATACGGTTTTTGCGCTCCACAACCCCGTTTTGTTGAGGAGTGCGTGGAGCGGAAAAGTTATGATCAATACCATGGTTACCACAATATTCTTCAAACAAATGATTTTCAAAATCACCTCCATGGTCGCTCCTTATGGACACTATGTTTGTATTTAACTTGTTTTGGGAAAGCTTAGCAAATTTTTCAAAAGCGGCGAATGTATCACTTTTACTTACTAAGAAGATGGTCCAACAAAACCTAGAAAAGTCGTCCACTATTACGAACCCGTAATAGTTTCCTCCTAGACTTTTGATCCTAGACGGCCCAAACAAGTCCATGTGTAGAAGTTCAAGAGGTCTCGTTGTTGAAATTATCTTTTTAGATTTAAATGAGATCCTCGTTTGCTTCCCTTTTTGACAAGCATCACAAAGGTGATCCTTGGTGAACTTTATTTTGGGGAGTCCTAAGACTAGGTCTTTTGAGACTACCTTATTGAGTAAGTCAAAATTAACATGCGCTAAACGCCTATGCCATAGCCATGAGTCTTCACTCATAGTTATGAGGCATTTGTCGCTTGTTAATGATACTTCATTTAAGTCAAGCATATATACATTGTTTACTCTAAAACCATTAAACATATTCTTCTTATCATTTTCATGCACAATTTTGCAACAATCTTTTGAAAAGGATACATTGTATCCTTTGTCGCACAATTGGCTAATGCTAAGCAGATTATGTTTAAGGTTTTTGACAAGCAATACATAGGAAATCATAGCAGAGGCGGGATTACCTACACTACCTTTGCCTAGTATTGCTCCGCGGTTGTTATCACCATAAGTTACATACCCTTTCTTCTTAGCCACAAAGTCTATGAATAAGGATATGTCTCCAGACATGTGTCTTGAGCACCCACTATCGAGAACCCATCTTCTCTCGGTGGTCTCGACACATTTCACCTGTCAAAACATAATTAGCACAAGGAGGTACCCAATGGCATATTGGGTCCTAATAGGTTAGCGACAAAATGGTTGCGTTTGGGCAACCATTGGTAGATGCCTTTAGGAACAAGAAATCTTCTAAAACGGCATTTACCAATGGAGTGGCTTTTCCTGCAACAGTATAAGCAAGCAAAATCAACTTTAGAGACACTTTCACTTGCTTGATCCCTAATTACATATGCATATTTTTGGTATGGATTAATCATACTTTTTCTAAAATCCTTTTTATCAATAGCAAATGTAATTTTAGGCTCGAGTGCCTTGTTTAATTTGGCTTTGAGGTGTCTAACCTCACCTTGCCAAATATGACAAGTGCCACACCCGAAGTTGAAAGGGTTTCTATCGTCCTTACAATCCGATTCATTGCCTTTCACAATGGAAGCCTTTAGGTCCTCTAATTTCTTTTCGAACTCTTTAACCTTATGCTCTAAATACGTAAAGATTTTCTTATTAGAAGCAAGTTTCTTGAAGGCTTCAACTGCTTCATTATGTAAGGCATGAAATGCGACTAGTAATTCTGAATGCGACATATTTGATGACTTATCATATTAGAGTTATGTACCTGTTTTTTCTTATTTTTCTGATTTGCGGAGAGGCATAGATTCACAGACTCTTCTTCATCACTAGAACTTTCATCAGAGGAGGAAGAGTCACTGTCACTTTCCCAAGCTATGTACGATATCCTCGGCTTTGAAGATTTCTTGTGTGATTTTGATGATTCCTTGTCCTTTCCCTTTTTATTCATTGGACAGTCCGGTTTGTAGTGACCGGGCTTTCCACACTTGTAGCACGTCCCTCTAGTCTTTCTACCTTTCGAGTCATCATCCTTGGAGTGTCTTGATTGTTTCTGGAAGTTTACCAAGTTCTTCTCGGAGTGTTGTATGCCGTTCTTCCTTACGTAACGGTTATACCTTTTAACAAACAACCCCATATCTTCGCTTGTGTCTTCTTCTTCTTCGTCGCTCGAGGAATAATCATTTTGCTCTTTTGCTTGAGACTTCGAGGAGGAAGTCTTGAGAGCTATCGATTTCTTTTCACTCACCTTCGCTTTGTCTTTCTTTTCCATCTTTTCACGTTGGTCTAAGCTCAAGAGTACCTGTTCATGCTCTTGCAATTTTCCAAACAATGTTGTCAAGTCTAATATGGTAAGATCATTTGCCTCTTTGATGGCGGTCACTTTTGGCTACCATTCCCTGTTAAGACATCTCAAGACTTTATTAGTAGCAACATCATTGGAAATAGGCCTACCTAATGAATGTAAACGATTGATAAGATGAGTAAATCTCTTTTGCATGTCGGCAATGGTTTCCCCTTGCTCCATGAAAAAGAGATCAAACTCTTGTATAAGAGTGTTGATTCTAGCTAACTTAACATCGGTTGTCCCCTCATGGGCTATTTGTAGTGAATCCCACATGGCCTTAGCAGTAGGACAATGGGATACACGGTAATATTCATCTACACCTAATGAGGAGATTAAGATGTTTTTAGCTTTCCAATCATAATTGTATTTTTTCTCATCGTCATCGGTCCATTGTGCTTCAGGCTTTGGCACAACTACATTATCCGCATTGGTCATAATAATTTCTATTGGACCATTAAGGATAATGTTACATATTTTTCTATCTATGGAGTTTATATGCACACGCATACAGTCTTTCCAATAACTATAATTTTCACCGTTGAAAACAGGAGCCCTATTATACGCCCCTTTAGGTTCGTTTGCCATTTTCTATCTCGTTGTATTTGAAGCACCGAATAACCGGAGCTCTGGATACCACTTGTTAGACTATGGTACGGATCTAGAAGGGGGGGTTGAATAGATCCCCAATTAAAATTTGAGTCGGCGCTACCAATTTAAAATTGGTTTTGAAAATGTTTTAAGTGCGGAAGTGGCCGAGGAAAAATATAGTCTAAAACGAACGGTTATTGGAAAACCGGATATACGTAAGCCTATGGATTTATGACAATTCGGAAAAAATAAAATCACAACACAAACTATGCTTATCAATTATTTACTTCAATTTGCAAGGTTACCTAGTTCCAATGAAAAACAAGGCACACAAAAACTAGAAGCAAAATAAGACAATTTTAGTTCAGGACTTTTGTCGAACAGTTTGTGTGCACAAATACCTCAAAGGATATTTATGTTGAGTAAGAGATTGGAAATGCCCTAGTACAATATTTTTATTGTACTTAGTAGTTAAAAATAGAGTTTCAACACCTTACTCAATTTGTATCACAGTTTGACAATAATCACTTAAGCTAGAATCACTTATTTTATAAGCTGAATTGAAAATGACAGAAAATGAAGAACACACGATTTGATGAGGCAGTTCCCCCGTCGTCCTCGCTTCGGGGTACGTCTGCCCTCAATTCTAAAATTAGAATTGAGATATATTGAATATATATCACCTGTTGGAATGAACAGTTTACACAAGAGTTGATAGACAATGATACAAACAATCTCAAATGTTGTTGATGCTTGCTATCACTTCTTGCACCTTGATTCAAGATGAATCAAGCCCTTCAATTTGTTGTGAATGACCTCCGATTCCAGCCACCTTAATGAAAAACCTTCCGTTGTTCAAACCTTCGGCTCGGCTGATCTTAGACACCAACAAATCAAACCCGGAAAGTCTTCAACACTTCAACGCCCTCGCTACTAAACTGATGAACCTTCAGTTGATCAATTACCTTCGCACCTGCTTGAATGTTGAACGAACTATTCCGTAGGAAAAGCCCTCAAAACCTTCTAGTCTTGATGGGTAAAACCCTCAAGGTTTTCTGCAAGAAACACCTGCCCCAATTTCCACTCGAACCGGATCTTCAATCAACGCGTTCGAACCTTATCACCCTTGAACAAGACACCAATCACAGCAAAAATGATTGTGTATATTTGTGGATTTGTGTGTTGTTTGAAGGATGAAGATGAGGAAATATGTTGCACCTATTTCACGTTTCTTGCCCTGACAATTTACTCAAGATTTCAATTGTTGGTTGTTAAAATTTAGCAAAACTCTATTTATAGAAATAACCAAAACAGTCAACTGAACAGAATTTTAAACACAGCAAGAAAAACTGCACAGCGCGCGAACGGTCGACCATAGGGTCGGCGCGCTCTGACCCGTGGGGAATGCTCAGCTCCATGCGCTGAGTGGCATGGTCGACGCATGGCTTCATGCGCTGATCCGTGGAAAATCAAAACACTCATGCGCCGACTGTACGGTCGACGCATAGCTTCCATGCGCTGAGCCGTGAGAAATGCCAGGCTTCATGCGCCGACTGTATGGTCGACTCACTGCTTAGAAACCTGCAAAAATAACAGCTTTTTCCATTTTGTGCATCCTGCCACATTCAGTTATGACACATATTAAGGTATAATGATTTAACAGTGAAAAAGAGGTATAGCATGATGAAGTATTGCATGATGCTTCTAATTTGTCCAAGGTTGTGTTTTGTCATCATCGAAAACTCGGAGGCCTGTATTGTGAGACAACTTGCCCTCACAGTTAAGGGTGCTCTTGAGCTAGGATAGGTAATGAGTATCATTGAACATGCTGGATTAATGAGAAGTGTGGCTGGGATGGGGAAGTTCTATGAGATGCTGGTAAAGGAATATATAATGAACATCCCTACTAACTGTGATGGTATGATAAGTAACAATTACAGAAAAGTATATGTGAGGGGTAGGTGTGTTGAGTTCTCTCTAGAAATCATCAATATATTCATAGAAAGAAGTGAGGAAGAACAAGCTAAAGTGGAAGTCAATGATAATGTGTTCTGTAGGGAAATCATTACAAATCAAGTGAAGAGCTGGCCTAGAAAAGGCAAATTGTCGGTAGGAAATCTAAGTCTCAAGTATGTTGTGTTGCACAAAATTGGAGTTGCGAATTGGGTGCCTACAAATCACTCCTCTACAATTGCTACTGGCTTGGGTAGATTTATCTATATCATTGGTATAAAAACACCATTTGATTTTGTATCTTATGTGTTTGATCAAAGAATAAAGCTTAGAGGAACTTTTGCTGTCAAACTGCAAATTGCATTTCCTTCTCTGATATGTGGAAATATCTTAAGTAAATATCCTAGAATTCTGACAAGTACTAATGCAGTATGCAAAAGGGAAGCGCCTTTGTCCTTACACTATAAATTGTTTAATGGGACACGTGTCCTAAACATTATCAGGACATCTGACAAGAGAGCTGCTACTGCAACATCCAGAACAAGTGTATTGGCTGAGTTAAAGGGAACATGCAAAGAATTGGAAGCAACTATAAAGAGATGCACTGCTAGAAAAATCAAACTGGAAGGAATCATTAAAGGTCTGTCTGAGGAAGGCATAGACGACAACTTGGTTGATACAGAGAACGAGGAGGAAAAAAATTATGACCAAGATCATAGCAGTGAATATGAGATCTCTGAAGATTAGAGTTAGTTGTAGTTGGTGTCTGTTTTTTGTACTGTTTGGGGAATGTGCCCCCATTGTTCTTGCTACTGTATTACACTTTGTGTTATTTGGATGTATGTTTTGTTAAAGATTGTGTGCTTCCATATATGTGTTTCCATTCTTGCTTGTTTACATTTACTCTGTGTTCTTTTTGTCAATTTTTGGCTAAAAAAGGGGAGTAAAGTGTTGATGTGTTTAATGTTTCTGATGTTGAATCAAATGTCATGACTCCATGTCATGTGTTTTACTACTGCTTAGGAAGAGTAGTTATCATGCTTGCTGCTGCTGTTGATATAGAACCATTTGTTGTGTCTGGGAGAATGCATTATTCTCTGCAGTTGGTTGTAATTTCCAGGAGGAGTATTCTTGTGCTTGTGTTTGGTGTTCCTTTTGTTTGGTTCTATTGTATGAACTTGCAAGAATATTTGGGTTTTTCCCCTTCAGAAGGAGTTCTAGTTATGTGTGACAGGGGGAGTTGTGTACCAGTCTGAACTATAGCTGCAAAGTTGCATTTTGTATAAAGGTTACATGTTCTCATATAGTTTGTGTTGTTCTGATTGGGTTGTGATGTCAGATCAGGTGTCTTGACATTGTGCTGTCAGATGTGCTCTTTTATTTTGACAAAATTTTGCTTCAAATTGTGTTTCTTGTTGTCTAGGTTTGTTTATTTTTGTTTGTTTCCCCTAAGTATGCCTCTGATGTGTGCTAAGGTTGTTTTAGCCAAAATTTTCCAAAGGGGGAGATTGTAAGTTCTGTAATTTATGGATTGGCTACATTTTGGTAAAACAATATGTTGTTAGTAAGATGTTACACCAGATGTTCTGCCATGACAGTCAGACATCATGTCTAGCATGATGTTGTGAGATGTGCCAGAACATGTTATACCAGAAAGTTAGGGCATGACTATTTTGGTATTTTTAGTGTGACTTTTTAGTGTGTTCTAATTCACACATGTGCGTTTTTCATGGGAGTATATTGTGGGAACTTTTGTTTTGACAGATTCTGTTAGTTTTCTTAAAAAGGATTCTTGAGCCTTTTTAGGAAAGTTTGTATTTTGTTCCTATTAATGTGCAGGATGTGTTACAGTGTAATAAAACAGATTTTTGTTGTTTTTGTGCTTCAAAAAGCCCAAGTCCATTAGGTCTGAAAGATATTTAAAGAGAAGACCTAACCCTATTTGAAAAAGAGAATAATACATGAAGAATTTGGGGAATAAGGATTAGTTGTGTCTTGGTTGGTCTTTAGGGTTTAGTGTTTGTTAATTGTATGCCACTCATGTAGCTTCTGATGCATTGAGTTTGACTAATTGTTAATTGTTAATTGCCCACTCTAAAGCTTTTTAGCAAGAGTGTATTATTCTTGGTTGAAGCTTTTAAGAAAAACCAAGTATTGTCTTGGAAGTGTGATACTTCTATTTTGTGTAGTTGTTGAATTGTCATTGGGACTATGACTGATTAGGAAGTGAGAGGGGGATCTCATATCTAGAAGCTTTCTAGGTATAAGTTGCACAAGGTAGGGATTAGGCGATAAGTTGTAAATGGGGGAGTTTAGCTTTGAACTAATACTATCATACTGAATTTCCTTCCTAGCTTGATAGTCCCCAGATGTAGGTGAGTTGCACCGAATTGGGTTAACAATTACTGGTGTTAATTTTACTTTTCTGTCATTTAAATTTATGCATTTATATTTGTGTGATCAAGTTGTTTTGATCCCAGTGTTGTAACATCTGTCTCGATATCTGGTATCTGCGTGTCAGAAATTCAATTATAATCATAGCAGGTCACCGTGTTCTGTGTTTGGGTAAGCTCTAAGAAGTTTGTATTATGGTACTATGGACAGGGAAGGAGAAAGAAATGTTAATAGGCCTCCAGTATTGGATGGCACCAATTATGACTATTGGAAGGCACGTATGGTGGCTTTCTTAAAATCTATGGATAGAAAAACTTGAAAGGCTATCATCAAGGGCTAGGAGCATCCTCTGGTTAAAGATGAAGGTGGGAAGGAGACCTTGAATCCAAAAGAGGACTTGACCAAGGAGGAAGATGAAACTGCTCTTGGAGAGACAAGTTTGAAGTTATCTATGAAATATTTTGATGTTAGATTTCTACCTAGTTATGCTTTGTAATTGTTAGAACCTTTGTATTAAGCAATCTTAATATATATAAAGAATTAAAAGTAATGGGAGTAATAACTCAATATGTGCAACATTTATCATTAATAAAATAGAAGATATTACAAATTATTTAGACATTCTAGTCTGTTGGATTGGCCATAAGGTATTCCCTAGGATCATCTGACATGTCCAAATTATCTAAGTATTCTTGCCATTCTTCCTTGGCAAACTCTACAACCTCCTTTCTCAGTTGATTTCTGCGTCTGGACCCAAAAGATCTTCTTTTTTGTGTGTCTTCACAGAGAATGCTGAAGAGGTTAGCGCTTCTGAAGTCACCTATGAAGCTAGCGGGATTATACCTGAGTGAATTGCACACTCAAAGATACAATAGATTCGCCACAAAACTTTATTTAGTCCCAAAGGACAGGGAAAATATCGATAAAACCCAAAGGGAAGAGAAACGGGTAAGTTGGTCGGTTATGCGAAAGAAAGGTACTAGCACCTTATGCATTTGTCGTACTCGACGGGAACCATTTCACTTGCTTCTATGCTTGGATGGGTTATCTATATAAAGGCCTATAGCTAAAAAGAAAGAGAGAAGAGAAAGAAAGAAGAAGAGTGCTCGCCGAGGATTGGGGCCCTCGTGTCCATGTATCCTCATAGTGCAATAAGGAATTCAGAGCTCTGTAGTTCATGAAACTAGGAAAGGAGAAAGAAGGATGGATGAAGGTAGCTCGCTAAGATTTCGCAATCTTGTGCCTACGTACCCTCATGGTACAATGAGGAAGTCAGAGCCTATGTAGTTCGGGGAACTAGGATAGAGAAAGTAAAGGAAACAGAGACGGTGTCAAAACCAAGAGCGAAAGGAGGAAAGCAAGACCCTATTGGGGATGCAAAATAAATGGTGTCAAAACTAAGAAAGAAAGACAAAGGAAAACTTTGTTGAGGAATACGGAAGAAAAGTGATAACTCCACTGGGGATAAAAGAAAAGAATGATGTTGAAAACAAGAGACTAAAGGAATAAAGGATAAGAAACGAGGCAAAGATAAGACCCACAGGGGACTCGGTGCATTAACTAGCATGCAGTGGTTAACCGAAGAAAGATAAGAGCAAAACTATGTGGGGAAAGAAAAAAGTTGGTGTCAATAGACAAACTGTGATGAACTAGAATAAGAGTATTGAACCAAAAGAAGGTGTTTGACTCTCTGGGAGATTCAGTGTGTTAACTGATAAATAGTGGTTAACCGAAAGGAAGAGTGTGGAACCAAGCAAAGGTTATGACCCAAAAGACGAGTGTAGAACCTAGCGAAGGTTGTGACTCAAAGGAAGGTACACTGACTGAACAAGTAGTACTTGACCAAAGGAAAGGGTATTTGAACAAAACAAAGGTTACTAACCCAAAGGCGCGAATATTTGAACCAAAGAAAGGTTTCTAACTGCAGGGGGTTTCAGTGTTGACATCCAGACTGTGATTAACCGAAAAGAAAGAGTGATTAACCAAGACAAGGTGATTAACTCAAGTGATATTGGTTTTAACAGGCGGGCTGTGATTAACCAAGAGAAGGTGATTAACCCAAGAGGAACTCAGTGTGTTAACAGGCGAACTATGGTTAACTAAGAAAAGAATAAATTGGTGATTTAACTGACAGGCAGTGATTAACCAAACAAGAAGGGAGAGAACTAAGAGAAGGTTGCGAACTCCGCTAGGGACTTGGTATTGACAGGAAGAATGTGTTTCACCGAAGATAGGATTGACTTCGTTGGGAAGAAGAGAATTTGGCTTTAACCAAAGAACGATAGACTAGCAAAAGAAAGGACTGATTACAAATATTCTAGGGAATCAAAGAATAGATTGGCTAAAAGAGAAAAGAGTGTTGCATCAAAAAAAGGAAGTTAAATCTAGGGGACAAATGATTAGGGTACAAGTGATCAAGGATTAACTTGACTGGGAAGGAGAAGACGCTACAGTAAGAAGACAGAGATGACTATTCCAGACACAGGGTCATTTGTCCCCTACCCTAAATAATCAGAATGAGTGTAGGAATTTTCCGCTCTCATTCATTCTCTAACACCAAAGTGTAGTACGGCAAACGAAACCGACAGAGTAACGGCGCAAACTTGTACAATGCTCCAACGTGTTGCAAATTTTCGACTCCACGGGGGAAAAAGAGGGAAAAATCCAAAAAATCTAAAATAGAAGAAAGAGGGGAGATCAACTAATCGAAGGGCAATGATGTGCTAATAATTTTCCAAAGGGGTGAAAAATCATTAAAGCAAAAGGGTGAATTATTGATTATACAAGATTAAGCTCATTTCTTGAAGAACAAACATAATACAAACATGAATGGAAGTGAAAAAATAGTACCAAATGTCATTTAGTATGCATCACAAGTCATGTAGCATGTGATCAAAAACTGCAAGAATTAACATGATCATACAATGCCAAAAAATGTGAACAAATACGTAATCAATAAAATCGAGCATCAGAAAGTTTACAAGCATGCTTCAAAATGAGGTTAAATGACTCATAAAACATTCATAAAAATCAATCATATCAATCCATGGGAGTTGAGTAAGAAAAGAATGTAAAACACACTTGAAAAAACACAAAAATGGCATTCTGGAGCAGGGTTAATCGATTAGCCATTTTCCAGTGTAAAGTGGTTAATCGATTAGCCTTTGAAAAAAGGTAGATTTTTTCTAAAAATACAATGTTAATTGATTAACACCTTTTCACTGGAAAAGTGTTAATCGATTAACACTGAAGTAGTGGCTGAAAATCGATTTTTCAAAAGCACTTTTGGCCACTTATGATTTGTGCAACCACTCACATGTTAGGGAAAACATTTATGCATGGAAATCAAGTCCAAAAACAGAAAATAATAATTAATTGAATCAATTAACTCATCAAGATCAAGGATCAAGCAATGGCATAATCAATTCGCACACAAAAGTTATTGAAACTACATTGCAAACAATACGAATACAACTGAAACAGTAAAATGAGTGAGAAATTCCAACCTACAAGGAGGAGGTTTGCCTTGGTGATTGTTGCTATGGATATGTGATGAATATAATCAAATAAAACTAGAGGAATCTTCACTTGTAGCCAAACCATATCGAAACCGAGCAAAATGCGATGAATGCTCCAAAATCGAATTTGCACTGAAGGAACTTGAGATAATCACTTGTGATGAAGCAAAAGCCAATAAAACTCCAGAAAACCAAGTAGAATTGCAAGATGATGATGGTTAAGCTCAAGAGAAAGGCACTTACAGTGTAGAAGTTGCTACTCTTTAATGGTGAATTTGAGCTCTAGTGTGGTTTGGGAAGAAAGTGAAGATGAATGTGAGAAAAAAGTTGCAGAAAATTCAGAGAGAATATGAGAAAATTAAGAGTAAAGAAAGAAGAAATTGAGAAAATGATTAAGGGTCCTTTGTGAAATGGTGGAGCTTTGTTTATACAAAGTTTTGCTTTGGATTTGCTAGGTTTGGAACGTGCTTTGGAATTTGCTTTGGAACTAGCCTTGGAGTTAGTTGGACTCAACTCACTGAGTTGGAAGTTAACTCAGCTAGTTAGGTAGTTGACTTAGTAGCAATCTCAATGCAAGCTCAAATCAAAGGGTTCTCATGCTTGCAAATGAAGTTACATGGTAGTCCTTATCCAGATTGATGTATTGGAGTAAAGGTTTTGAAGTGTTTAGAAAAGTCTTGAAATGTATAGAGATGTCTAGAATGTTCCACACAATGCTAGAATCAAGTAGACCCAAAATAGTAGAGGAGAAGTTGCTGTCATGAAAATGCAGCAGAATCTGCCTTTTTTTACAAGGGTTAATCGATTAACCCATTTGCATAGCAAATGGTTAATCGATTAACCAAGCTAAAATTTGCCCAATTTGCTTGAAAAATGGTGTTATGTCCATGGCTCCGATTTTTGACATTTTGCTTTGATGAATAGGCATAGAAACCCTTGTTTTGTGCTTGTAATGATGATGTGATGACCTTGTTAGGATGTAATTAATCGAGCTTGAAAAACCTGAATATTTATGCAACAAAAACCACAGAGAAAAAGTGTGAATGCTTATGTCGGTGATGTGAACGCACATGCTTATGCAAAAGGCAAAAGGGGAGGTCAAATTTCGGGTTACGACAACCCGATTGCCAGTAGATCCTTCAACTGTTGCTTTGCTTTCTTTTTCCTGAGTTGATGCATTTGGTATGGTTGTCTTTCTAAAATCTCTCTTTGGAACCCATATTTTTTATTGATATACATCTTGGTGTTCTGAGGATTAAGTGGTTATAAAATTAAGTCTGTTATTAGTCCTTATATAGACACGTTACATACATTGTTCCAAATGTATGTTATTTTAATATTGATTAAGTCTACTCAATATCTTAAATGATAAATCTTAGAAATGTTATCTAACAGTCTGACCTATTAAAGATTCTTTAACAATTATGAATATTATAGTTAACATATTTAATTGTTACTTCTGGTTTCAGTTTAACTTCATTTATATTTATCAGAGAATCAAAAAGGAAATTATTGAGAGAATTTGCATCTAATAAATAAATTGATCAAAAAGTACTATTTCATTGATTAAGGCAGAAGGATTACAAAATATTTGTCATAGGGAAATGTAGGATCTTAGAATAAATCTATATCTAAGTCATCCTGAGCCTTATGATAATAAAAATTGTCATAATATATATCTAGTTCATCCTCATCAGTTTCTTCCTCTTCTACCTCTGGGATTGAACGGTGAAACATCTTGTTGAACCGTCTTCTTCTCCTTGACCTCTTCATATTCTTTCTTCTTGGCTTCATTGTAGCTTCTAATGGACCTACCCCTGTAAGTTGTTTTGGAATTGCAGACATAGCCTCTTCAGAAGTAAGCTTTATAGAGGGCACAAAACTAGTTGTGGATGACTCAGAAACAACTCATTTCTGTAGGTTCTAGACACTCTGTCTTGTAGAGCTCTCAGAGATTTCTTCCACGACAGAAGTCTTATGACTCTCAGCTGATGACTCCATGACTCTGGTGGATGTGGATGACAACGAACTAGGTTTTGATTGCTTTTATAATGATTTATGAATAACCTAAACGACTAACTTAGATCCTTGTTTGATCTTGGAACAGTAACGACCACTAAAAATTTAAAGCATGCACTATACAATCCTTAATGACCCTTGTTACTTGATCTTTTTTCAAATTCTTGGAAACTGATTTTGTAATGATGGTCTGTTATGCATTTATGATTGTAATTCTTTTTCTTTCTCTTTTTTATTCTTTTTTATGTGACAAAAGGGGGAGAAATTATGGTAAGTATTTAATTAGAAATTGAACTTGATGAGTACCTATTCAGTTGTACATATTGGTCATTTATAACTTTGTTATTTAAATTTTTATTATTATGGTTATCTTTCCCGGGCGACACATTTTAACTTCCGTGTACATAGAACTAAGGAGGAGCTTACAAACCTCATCCTTAGCTTATCAAACTCAGAAGGAGCTTACAGACCTCGTATTCTGATGTTGCCAAAGGAAGTTAAAATATTATTTTTGGCTTTCTTAAATATGGAACTAAGAGGGGGCTCACAAACCTCAACCTTGGAACTGTTTGACTCATGGGGAGCTTACAAACCTCAGACTCTGATGTTACTAAGAAAACTGAATTACTTTTTCTTGAAAGTAGTACTTGGTATGACTCTACAGAACTCAACTTTGGACTATTAGACTCAGGGGGATCTTACAAACCTTATACCCTGATGTTGCAGAGAAAATTATAACTGCACAACATTATCCTTTAAATACTTTTGTTTGTCATCATCAAAAAGGGGAAGATTGTTAGAACAAGATTTGTTCATGACATATTTTCCTCTGGTATTGATGATAGCAAAGTATTGAAAGAACAATGGTTTATTTCATGTGTGTTACATGTGTACAAGTTCTAATACTTGTAACTATTATAGTCAGAATCTATTTTACATTAGCACACTTGGGAGTTTCTGAATTGCTAGCTTCTAGTGGATGAATCTGAAGAATACTTACTAAGCGGTGTCTGGCGTAGACTCTAAAGTTAAAGGTCTCAGCATCAGAAGAAGCAATATAATTGTCTTTACACTTGGTGAATGCAAGTTAGCTACAGGTACCATTCAGAGTTGGTGAAAGTTGAAGTTATTCATATTGCAGAAAGCAAGTTGTATTGTCAAATCAGTTTGTCAGCTAAAGTTTACAAATTGCAAGGCTGAAGAAAGGTCGGCATGCTTTATGGATATCTACTCCCAACGGCTCAAATAGTACATGAACTCTTGAAGACTCAAAGGTTAAACATGGTACATATTAGATCAAGATCTTCTGGTGTATCTATCTTCAACGTCTCTTGTACTATGGAGCAAAAGCAAAGACTCTGGATCAAGTTACCTCTTCAACAACTAGTTTTTGAAAAGGCTATATATATGGCTGAAGGTTTAAACTAAATCTTTAACAAGGATCATCCAAAAGATGGAGTAACAAGATCAGCAATTATTAACACAATTTAATATGTAGATTTTCTGTTGTAGGTTGTAAATGTAAAAACCTTAAGATTTCTTACAAATTGAATATCTTAGAAATCTTAAGTGCTTTAGGTCTTTGTTATGGTGATTTCCCGTACCTCTGATACTTATATCAAGTACACCTTGTTCTCTATTCTGCTGAACTTGTTTAGCAATTTAGATCAAAGTATTTTGCTATGTTCTTGAGAAAAAGTCTTAAGCCATTGGGAATTAAGCAAGGAAGTATCGAGACAAGATGCTTGATCCATGTAAGTCTCTTGCTATGTGCTTAAGAAATGCAATTCTTAATCAAATAGGTTGATTGAGCAAAAGTTTTGTTTTATTGGGATACAAACAAGGAAGTCTCGAGCTAAGATGCTTGAGCCACGTAAGTCTCTTGCTACGTGCTTAAGCTCTGAAATTCTTAATCTAGCAGATTGATTTATCAGTTTGGCTCAGTACATGAAATTGGAGCAGTAAGTCTTAAATCTGAGAGGTTCAAGCAAGGAGGCTCATTTCACGAGACTTTGAGTAGAAGTCTCTATCAGTGTGGCTTGAGCAGGTTAGTTCAGTACATGAAGTTGGAGAAGTAAGTCTTGAATTTGAGGGGTTTAAGCAAGAGGCTCGTTTCATGGGACTTGGAGTAGAAGGCTTAGGCATAGTGGCTTGGAGTAAAAGTCTTGGGTCCGAAGGACTTGAGCAGAAGTCTTGGGTTGAGGGCCAAAGCAAGGAATTCTTGGGTTCGTGGAACCTAAGCAAGAAGTCTCGAGTGATGAGCTTGAGCAAGAAGTCTTGAACCTTGGGTCTGAGCAAATGTAAAATTCTTATGTAGAATGCATAAACGATTGTAATCATGGTTGAATTATACTAAAAATCTCTTATGAAGCAAGGGGATTGGACTACTCCCAGTTTGGAAGGAACCAGTATAAATTTTTGTGTCTTCTGCTATTATTTATTTGCTCTTGTTAACATTTTGCTGCTAAGAATTAACCATAATCTGAACACCAGTTTATATTCTGAACTCTGTAAAGATGCAAACAAAGAAAACAGAAAACACAATTCAACCCCCCTTCTTGTGTACGTTTCTCACCATCATACTCTAGTTGAAGGGAAGACTGTTGGTGAATGATGTTTCTTTCTCAAGAATCTTCGATCACGCGTTGCTCTACAACCTAACATATGTTTGATTTCAGACATACATCCATCTATTGAGAGTGCATATAATAACCTTAATAACGGTTGGCAATATCAGCCTTATACGCATGTCTACTGCATTAGACATATCGCTCAAAATTTCATGCGGGAGATCAAAGACAAGGCGCTTCAAAAAAAAGTTGTAAACGTAAGTTATGCATTAACAGAACCATCATTCCAAATGCATATGCATTAAGGTGGATTGATAATATTCTAGTCGAAAAGTGGACTAGGGCATTCGACAATGGTCAATGGTGGGGCCACATGATAACAAATCTTATGAAATCAATGAAATATGTTTTCAAATGCATCAGAAACCTACTGATAATTGTGTTGGTGAGAGTAACATATTTTAGGTTAGGATCATTGTTTGAGACCAGAGGTTCAAAATGTAGTTTAGTGTTAGAATCGGGGCAGTTGTTCAGTGAAAGTTATATGAAATTATCAAGGAGGAAGATTCCAAAGATAACACACATGTGGTTATAATGTTTGACCATCGTAGTGGTTGGTTAAGTGTACATGAGACAATGGACCATAATGAGGGAAGGTCAAAGGGATATTGTCGGATCAAACTAAATAGAGATTGGTGCAATTGCAGAAAGTTTCATGCCTTGTGTATACCTTGCACCCATGTCATAGTGGCATGTTCACATGCTCGCCAAGACCCTTTTAACCTACTATATGTCGTTTACAAAGTCATAAATGTATACTATGTGTACACCAATATCTTTCCGGTAGTAGTAAGGGAGGATTATTGGCCTACATATCAAGGGGACATAGTTTGGCACAACGAAAATATGCGAAGAAAGAAAAAAGGTTGCCCTGACAGCACGCGTATTTGAATCGAAATGGATACAGCGAACAAAATGATAAGATTATGTAGTACATGTCTTCAGCCCGGGCACAATCGTACAAATTATCCCAATGTTGGAGCAAGTTTCATAATATAATTATTGTATCTACTTTTGATATGCTTTTGATATGTAATTTATTTGATGTAACCATGTAATTTCATATTGAAAACAACATTCATTTCATAATGATTACAACTTTTGATTACAACAATTAAAACAACAACACGAAAAACAATTAAAACGACTAAACACAACAACATATTTATGAGATTAGAACCATCTGGACAATATCATATGAACTATGCATCATAATACGACAACCATTGTCAGTTTTAACTGACTCCCAGACATGATGTTCTCCATTATTGTTGAACACTGTAACAAGCAGTTCAGTTCTTTTGATATTTTCACTATCTAAATGTTTTCATCTAACCAATGGTTGAAGCTCCTCTCAAGATGCTTGAAAGTCTTAGTGTTCCAAAGTCGAATCCTCATCAAAGGCTTTACTGTCAAATAAATCAAATTAGATTTTTTTTGCTGATATAAAATATTTTAAAGAAAAATTTAAGAATATAATTAAAAGATGGGTGGCAATTGGTAAAGAGGGGATGATATGTCTATAAATAAAATAAAATAAACAATACACCATATGAGACAAGAAAGATGTCGCATGCTCCTAATATCTGCATGCATGTGTTATTGTCATTGACATGACACTAAAACATGCGCCAGAGACAATTTTAGACTAAATTAGAGTATATGCGCCATAGACAACGATGCATGACAAAATTTTATTTGTTTAAAAATTATTTATTATGATAAATTATTTAAAATATTGATTATTTAAGTTTTTTATTAAAAAATTAATTATTTATATAAAAAAAAATCGCATTAACTAACTTGCCCCAAATATGATTTTTGTTTGTAAATCAGCAAACATATTACTCTAATTTACTCCTTTTTCTACGGTCTCCATAATTTGATTAGACAAGTCATGATATAAACGTTGCCTGCAGCCATCATTTCTGCCCTAGCTGTGCCATTCATTGCCTGTTTTATTGTCTTCTGAAATTGGTTATCACATTCAATCCCTTCGAATGACTCTTTTGTCTATATTTGTCAAGTATATTTTCGTTAGAAGAATATTCCTACTGGTTTGAAATTCAAGCAAACATAATACACGTAATTTGTAGTATTACTACATTATTAAGAATACTAGGTAACTTCATTTAGTGTTTATCTTTTCTTTTTTTTTGTAGTAGTAGTAGTAGAAAATTGTATTCAATATGAATAAAAGAGGTTTTTCAAGAAATGAATTCTAAGTATTTAAAGAGTATTTCATGAATGATACTAATTAATAAATTTATTTAATTTACATTTGTATGGCTAAAATTTTGTATTCTACTTGTATTGATAAAGTAACTTTTAATAAATGTATTTTTACATATTAAAGTTTAAACAGCATAATTAAAAAAATATTTTCAATCTATTACTATTATATGTAGAGATGTTCGTAGTGTGATTTAGATTAGTTTATTTAGATTAGTTTTGATGTAAATATTTATCTGATTTAAAAATAAATTTACTTATAGTTTGATTTAATTTTAAATAATTTATCAAAAAAATTAATCTAATCCGATTTAATTTTATGTAATTTAATTTGAATCGATTTTTGAATATCTAACTTACAAATTATATTTTTATTAAGATTATAAAAATACTAATAAGCAATATATTTAATATGATATATAACATATAGCATATTAAAATTAATATTACAAAATAAAAATTATTAGTTATTGTTAAAACAGATGAAATAATAAAAATAAGTAAATTAAACAAAACTATAAAATAGTATTAAAAAAATAATTATCATCAAATAATAAATTAATATAATATAATATATTAACAAAAAATAAATAAATATACAATATATACACACGGTTTGGTTCGAATTGAATCGATTTTAAAAAATCAATTCAAAATCTAATTTAAACCCAAAACTGTTTGAGACAATTTAGAAGTGCAATTCTCCATTTGTATTGGAGATCATGAGAATTTATTGAGATGCCTAATTTTGCTTAAGCATAGTCATGTATTAATTTTTGCTTAAAAAGAAAATCATAAACATGTCCATACTACTTTTACTACTATGATAAGAAATAGATTTAATATTTATAAAAAAAAAAAAAAATTTCATAGTTTAGTCTGTAGGTCCAATAGTATATTTTGAGAAGGAGTTAGTATTTGTCTTTATAGCTGACTAAATTGTTAGTATGTAGTGGTGGGTAGCAGGCAGGGCCAAGATTATTGTTTCTCTTACCGGCTTCTACACTCTGTACCAAAGTATAATCATTTCATGTCAGCAAATATGTCTTGGCATGCTCTCTCTCTCCTCTCTCTTTCTCTTTCTCTCTCTATATCTCTCTATGTCTGCATGCATTGCATAATATCACTTCCCAGGGTCACCCCCACCCCACCACCCTCCAACAAACAAAGATCAATATCATATCGTATTCTTCTTAATTGCGTCTGCTTCGTAGTGACACTGTTTTGTATCTTGTTGGTTGGAAATGATGCATTGACAGAACTTGAATCTCACTCCATAGTACTAGTACATTTTTTTGGTTATAATATGCTATGCCATTTTCCTATATGTCAATTGTCAACATCCTACAAACAAACACTCATCATCATATTTTGTGAGCATGAAAAAGGACGTTCCAAAATAATAATACTCACTTTGAAAATGATCCATGTTATAGTTTCACTCAATGTCACTTTTAACTTCATCTTTCTCGCTGAATTTTTACCCTGTCCATCAAATGCATGTACTTCATAAAGAGAAAGAAAATTTTGTTTTTAGTTACTATTAAACTATATTTTGATTTTTCTATATGTATTAAGAGTCACACTATGTTGGTGGTTTACCAACATATATATTTTTATTTAAGAAAGGTATACCAACATATTTGATGCTTATTGTTTTTGAATTCATTATATCATTTGTTCTCCTTTCACCCCAAAACTCATGATACTCGTGTGCTATGTCTTTATCACTTATACTTATGATTATTTGTAATTGACGTTTTCTTTTTTTCTTCTTTTACTTTTGAATTTTACTCTTGCTTTTTTTTCTCTATTAGTTAGATTAAGCACGGTTTCAAAGTTTTGAAAAGGGTGGAAGATTTTTTATTTTGGAAAAGAAAGTAGAGGAAATAAAAGATTTAGAGAGGAGAGGACGTTAATTTTTTTACTTTTCTTTATATATATATATATATATATATATATATATATATATATATATATATATATATATATATATATATATATATATATATATATATATATATATATATATATATATATATATATATATATATATATATATATATATATATATATATATATATATATATATATATATATATATATATATATATATATATATATATATATATATATATATAAAAGAGACTATTAAATCTAAGACTCATATCTTAAAATCAGAAAGAAGGTCCAACCCAATAACCATGCTAATCGTACCACTTAAACCCTTTGTCAAAAGAAAGATTAAAAAGGGAGTTAGAGGATGTTGGGTTTAGGCTTAAATACGATTAGCACATTTGTCTCACTTATTTAAGTGGAGAGGATCAATTTAGGGTTGAGAGAGATAGAGGAAAAATAAAGATTCAAAAGAGAGAAAAAAGGAGAGAAACTTATTGCTGTTTTTTTGCAACCAGTTTCACTATATCGACGATCCCCGATTCATTAACCGTTGGGTCGAGCTCAAATTTGGTAGGCAGGTTCGCAACACATATATTTAACTTTTGATCGTTCAGAATTTCAATACAACATCTGAGGTGAAAGTTATTTGCTTCGCACTGAAGCTGCAAATTTGGAAAAAAAAATAGCTTTTTTATTCTTATTTGTAAGCTAGTTAACTTTGTGATTTGTGGTCGTTAGCACTAGTTTGTGAATCACTTTAAGACTCTCTTGTACCCTTAATTGATTATAGTGGAGTTATTTCTTTGGTCTGAACGACTCGTGGTTTTTAATCTCATATTGAGAGGTTTTCCACATTAAAAATATTGGTGTTCTTTTGTGCCTTTATTTGTTCCATTTATCGTCTTATATTTGTTTTTGATCCTCAAGGTTCCTACAAGTTTGGGAAGTTTTATATCCGATACGTATTTGTCTATTATTGTGCCTTAATTTTCCATCAGAGTGGTATCAGAGCTCTTGATTAAAGGCAATTTTACTTGTTTGAATGATGGAGTCAAATACAAAGATGGAGATGATATTTGTTGAATAGTTCTAATTATCATTTATGGAATGGCAAGATGAAAGACTTAATATTTGTGAAGAAATTGCATTTACCTGTTTTTAGTTCTGTAAAGCCAGATTCTGTGTCTGATGAAGAATGAGAGTTTGAGCATCAACAGGTGTGTGATTTTATTCGATAGTATGTAGAAGATAATATTTATAATCATATTGCTAATGAGACACATGCAAAAACTTTGTGGGAGAAGATAGAGTCTTTGTATGCCTCTAAACCAGGGAATAATAAATTGTTCTTGTTGAATAGTTTCATAAGTTTGAAGTATAAGGAGGGGACTTTTATTTCATATCACTTGAGCGAATTTCAAGGCCTCCTTGGTCAGATGTCAGGAATGAGTATCAAATTTGATGATAAACTTCTGGAACTATTTCTATTGCTATCTTTACTAGAGTCTTGAGAGATATTTTAGGTTTCTATCACAAGTTCTGCTCCTAGAGGTGTCGTTTCTTTGGAAACGACTAAGGGTGGTATTCTTAATGAGGAGATGAGAAGGAAGACACAAGGTTCTTCATCTCAATCTGAGGTACTTGTCACTGAAAATAGGGGGAGAAGTCATAAAAAGGAACTGAAAAGTGGTAGAGAGAATAGCAGAAGCAAGTCCAAGCCACGATACAAAAATTTGAAGTGTCATTATTGTCACAAAATAGGACACGTACAAAAGTATTGTTATTAGTGGAAAAGAGATAACAAAGGCAAGAAGGATAAGTCTAAACAAAGAGACCGTGAAGATCATGATGATGATCATGTTACTACTGCTACTAGTGATGGTCTTGGTATTTTCTGTGATCATGAGTCTATTAGTCTTGTATCAGACGAGAGCATGTGGATAGTTGACAGTGGTGCTACATTGCATGTTACACCAAGGAAGGATTTCTTCACATCTTATACTTCTGGTGATTTTGGAGTGTTGAAGATGGATAATGATGGTGTACCTAAGGTAATTGGTGTTGGTGATGTTTGTTGGAAAACCAATATGGGAATACAATTGTTGCTTAGAGGTGTCAAACATGCTCCAAATGTCCGCTTTAATTTATCCATGTGCATATGCTAGATGATTATGGTTATGATAATCAATTTGGTTCTGGAAAGTGGAAACTCAACAAAGGTAAATTGGTAGTGGCTAGAGGGGAAAAGCTTTCTAAATTGTATTGGATAAAAGCTTTGGTTGCTAAGAATAGTGTGAATGTTATCGACATGGAAGCATCTTTGTGGCATCGAAGACTTAGTCATATTAGTGAAAATGTGTTGAATGTTTTGGCCAAAATGATATTCTTCCTGGATTAAAGAATGTAGATTTGGAGAAGTGTTCTCATTGCATGGCTGGTAAACAGACTAGAGAATATTTCAAGAGACATCCTCCCTCAAAGAAGTCAAAGTTGCTTCAATTAGTACATTCAGGTGTTTGTGGTCCACTAAGATAAAATTCTTTAGTGGTGCTCTTTATTTTGTCATCTTTATTGATGATTGCTCCAGGAAACTATGGGTTTATGCCTTGAAGACAAAAGACCAAGTTTTGGAAAAGTTCAAAGAATTTCATGCTTCGATTGAGAGGAAGACAGGTAAGAAGCTAAAATGTGTTCCATCCTTGAACTAAAGAACTAGACCAGAAGAAATAACGACCTCAAAAAAACTACCGTGAGATAACTAGTGGTTATTAAATCGAAAAGGTTTGGCCCCATCCCCCCACAGATGATTAAAATACTTCAAAATGACTGGTAAATAATCATAAACATCCATAGGAAGGGCTCACTAAGTTATCACCCCCCGAAAATTTCACCTAACATTAGAAATAGGAATCCTATCCAAGCTAATGGTAACACCACCATTCGAATGAAACAAGTGAAAATCCTACTTAAGAGAGGGATATCAACCAACTCCATTTGAGATATGAAGTTGGAAAAATCTAAACAATCAACATCCTCGTAAGAACCAAAAGATCATTTACCCTTTAACCTTTCATTAGTAGAACAAATCAACATTTACAGTAACCTCTAGACGATTGTGTTAGAACACAGATTGGTTCTTAATAATATCTCTATGTTTTGATGATAACTATTAAGAAATTTTGTAATTAAGAATTATATACTCTAAAATTTGCTTGAGAATTTTTACTGCAGATAGTAAAGAAATAAACTCTCCAGAAGCAAATCAGAATTGAACATAAGAAATTTGCAAGACTCTGAAGCGCCAGATGCATCCATTAGAAGATTCTGATTGCTGCCAACAGAAGATCCTAAGCGTAGCCTCCAGAAGATTCTAAAGCAGAAGCTCCAGAAGGATCTGAAACAGAAGTTCCAGAAGGATCTGAAGCAAGTCAGAAGCATCTGAGCCAAAGAAGAATTCTGTATGAAGAGTTTTTCAAAGCATAGTTACTACAGAAGATTCTGAAAGTACTAAAGCTGCCAGTACTGAAGATCTGTCTCAAATATGCTCTGATCTTAAACACGCTAAAAGCACACCTGCTGCAGAAGACTCTGATTCAGCAAAACTCTGATCATCATCAGAAGGCTCTGATCAATTTAGACTCTGATGAATTTGCTGAAAACTGAAGAAGAATTATTCAAAGTTTATATCCGTTGGAGAGATCCAAACGACTCTTTCCTTATTTTTGCTAGACACAAGAACACAGACAAAAAGGATTTTTCTGTGCTTTCTTCTTCTAGGAAAGGTCACTTGATGTGAAGACAAAAAAGGCTCAGACCTTTTGGACACTCTTCTCAACGTGAAGCTCACCTTGGATTAACTGCCTATAAAAGCAAGACTTCACCCAATTTCTTCAGTTGACGCTTTATCCAAAAAGAAATCAACATTAAAGCTCTCATACTATTCATATTCTTTCTAAGAATTAATTTCTTTGTTCTAAAGAGTTAAGTGAAAAATCACAGTTGTGATAAAGCTTTATAGAAGCAATCTTAAACACTTGTATTTGTATTACATTTGATTGTAAACCTTAAGAAGATCCAGTTAGGATCAATAGTTCTTGAGAAGACTTTGAACAGTTGTTCTAAGTGCTTACTATTGTAATCAGTTGATTAAATAGTGGATTAAGTCCTTGATTAAGAAAGGCAAATCACTATAGGAAGGGTGGACTGGAGTAGTTGAGTTCAACGAACCAGGATAAAAATACTTGAGTTTTTATTTCTAATTTTTAATCTTCATACTTATTCAACCCCCCCCCCCCCCTTCTAAGTATTTTCTCACCTTCAGTTGGTATCAGAGCCTGGTTCTGTGTGTGCTACCACTTAACAGTGACAGTAAAGATCCAGTGAGAAATACTTTGATATATATTTGGTTGTTACTATGGCTGATAATACAATGTCTAACATTAACAACAAATATGAAGAAAGGGACAGAATCAGCATCAAACCCCCTATGTTTGATGGGGAGAAATTTGATTATTGGAAAGACAGGATTGAAAGTTTTTTCCTTGGATATGATGCTGATTTATGGGATCTGCTCATAGATGGATATGTTCATCCCACTGATGGGAATGGCAAGAAAATAGACAGAAAATCTATGACAGATGCTCAGAAGAAAGAATTTAGAAATCACCACAAGGCCAGAACAATATTGTTGAATGCAATATCTCACACTGAGTATGAAAAAATTATAAACAGGGAAACTGCATTTGACATGTTTGAATCCTTAAAAATGACTCATGAGGGAAACTCTCAAGTCAAGGAAACAAAGGCTCTGGCTCTGATCCAGAAGTATGAAGCCTTCAAGATGGAAGACTTTGAATCTGTTGAAGCTATGTTCTCCAGATTTTAAATACTTACAGCTAGATTAAAGGTTCTGGACAAAGGATACTCTACTGCTGATCATGTGAAAAAGATCATCAGAAGCTTACCTACCATATGGAGACCTATGGTGACAGCGCTGAAGATGGCTAAAGATCTGAACAAAATCTCCTTGGAGGAACTGATCAGCTCTCTAAGAAGTCATGAAATTGAACTTGAGGAAGATGAACCTCAAAAGAAAGGTAAATCTGTTGCTTTAAAATCTAATAAATCTGCTAAAGCATTGCAGGTAATAGAGGAAAGCTCTGAAGAATCCTCATCTGAAGATGAAGATGAACTATCCATGATGTCCAGAAGAATAAACAAACTCTGGAAGCATAAAGGAAAGAAGTTCAGAAACTTCAGGAAGCCTGACCAAAGAAAAGAATCTTCTGGACACAGAAGATCTGGCAAAAAGGAGGTTGTATGTTATGAATGTAAAGAACCTGGACATTACAAAAATGAATGTCCAAAGGTGCTGAAAGAAAAGCCTAAAAGAAAATTTGATAAGAAGAAAAAGGTTCTGATGGCCACCTGGGATGATTCAGATACATCTGAATCTGAATCTGAGTCAGAAGAAGAATGTGTCAATGTAGCTTTGATGGCAGACATAGAAGATCAGGAGGAAGGAACTTCAGGATCTGAATCTGACTCTGACGCTGAAGAGGTAATAGCTAAACTCACTAAAGAAGAACTTATCAAAGTGTTATCAGAAGTTCTAAAAAGCTATAACAATATTAAGCTCAAATATAAGAAGCGTCAAAGCAATCTTGTATCTGAGAATAATATTCTCAAATCAGAAGTAGCTGAGCTAAATGAAAAGAACTTAAAATTGAAAAATGATTCTGAATTAGCTCAACAAAACTCTGATTCTGAAACTGAATCTGAATGCAAAAATATTTTGGAAAAATATGATTATAGCTTTCAGAAGTTTCTTGCTAAAAGCATAGACAGAAGCAAAATGGCTTCTATGATCTATGGAGTTAGCAGAAATAACAGAAAAGGAATTGGATATGAATCCTCCTCTGGAAAGGATTTAAATCCAAAACCTGTTGATAAAATTATCATCAAGAAAACTCCTTTATATTCACACTTTAAATTTGGTCACTTGAATGATATTGAACAAACACGCTCTGAAAAGAATATTCATGTGTTTAAATCTAAGGATAGTCAGAATAAACCTTATGTTGAAAAATAGAAGTTTAGACAAACCTTCAGAACAACTAACCCTAAAGGACCCAAGAAGATCTGGGTACCTAAAAGTAAAATAATTCCTGTTGCAGATGTTCTTAGCAGCAAGGTCAGGACACCAATCATGGTACCTGGACTCTGGATGCTCACGACACATGACAAGAGAAAGGTCTATGTTCCAAAGCTTGGAGCTTAGATCTGGAGGTGATGTGAAATTTGGAGGGAACCAGAAGGGCAAGATCATTGGATCTGGCACCATTGGAAATGGTAAACTTCCCTCTATTACTAATGTTTTACTTGTTGAAGGGTTAAAGCATAACTTATTGTCCATAAGTCAATTAAGTGACAATGATTATGATATTACCTTTAATCAAAAATGTTGTAAAGCTATTAGTCAAAAGGATGGCTCAATCCTATTTAGTGGTAAGAGGAAAAACAACATTTATAAAATAAATCTTTCAGAACTTAAAGTTCAGAATGTTAAATGCCTCTTGTCTGTTAATGAAGAGCAATGGGTCTAACACAGAAGATTTGGGCATATTAAGATGAGACGTATATCTCAGATTAATAAACTTAATCTTGTCAGAGGACTTCCTAATCTGAAGTTCACCTCAGATGCTCTTTGTGAAGCATGCCAAAAAGGGAAGTTTTCAAAATCATCTTTTAAATCAAAAAATGTTGTTTCTACTTCCAGACCACTAGAATTACTTCATATTGATTTGTTTGGACCAGTGAAAACTGCATCCATCAGAGGCAAGAAGTATGGATTAGTCATTGTTGATGACTATAGTAGATGGACATG
Organism: Lathyrus sativus; assembly: GCA_963859935.3. Taxonomy (NCBI): domain Eukaryota; kingdom Viridiplantae; phylum Streptophyta; class Magnoliopsida; order Fabales; family Fabaceae; genus Lathyrus; species Lathyrus sativus. The sequence goes on along the minus strand of OZ012738.1, from coordinate 377,305,592 downwards.
GGTAAAGTTCTTAAAACACAAGGATGAGTCACATTCTGTGTTCTTTGACTTCTGCAAGCAAGTCCAGAATGAAAAAGATTTCAAAATTATAAAAGTCAGAAGTGATCATGGTGGTGAATTTAAAAATAAATATTTTGAAAAGTATTTTAATGAAAATGGCATTGCTCATGATTTTTCTTGTCCTAGAACTCCACAACAAAATGGGTCATCATCCAGAATGGAAGTGATCATGCTTGGATATTCTGAACGCTTTAAAGGCTACAGAGTATACAACACTGAGACACAGATTGTGGAAGAATCTATTCATGTTAGATTTGATGATAAGCTTGGCAATAAAATCCAAAGAAATCTGAAAACTCTGCAGATAGAGAAGTAGTCTTCACAAACTCTGAAGTCCCAGAGGCAGACAAAGCTCAAGTGAAGGAACCAGAAGCAACGCCAGATGCTATTCCTTTAACTTCTCAGATGAACAATCTAAACATTTCTGAAGAATCAACTGTTAGAGGATCATCATCCAGAATTAAAGCTTCTCATCCAGAGAATGTCATTATTGGAAAGAAGGATGATCCCATCAGAATAAGATCCTTTCTAATATCATCTAAAGCATCATTATTTGAACTGATGTCAGAAATTGAACCATCTTCTGTAGATGAAGCTCTGCAAGACAATGATTGGATTATTGTCATGCAAGAAGAGTTAAATCAATTCACCAGAAATGATGTGTAGGATTTAGTTCAAAGACCACAAGGATTCAATATAATTGGAACTAAATGGGTCTTCAGAAATAAGCTAAATGAGAAAGGAGAAGTTGAAAGAAATAAGGCAAGGCTTGTTGCTCAAGGGTACAGTCAACAAGAAGGTATTGATTACACTGAAACTTATGCTCCAGTGGCAAGGTTAGAATCTATACGCCTTCTTATTTCATTTGCTGCACAAAATAACATCACTTTGTATCAGATGAATGTTAAAAGTGCCTTTCTAAATGGTATTATAGAAGAAGAAGTTTATGTCCACCAACCTCCTGGTTTTGAGAGTGAAAAATTTCCAGATCATGTTTTCAAACTAAAGAAATCTTTATATGGTTTAAAACAAGCTCCCATAGCTTGGTATGAGAGATTGAGCAATTTTCTTCTGGAGAAAAATTTCATCAGAGGCAAAGTGGACACAACACTCTTTTGTAAATCAATTAAGAAAGATCTTCTAATTTGTCAATTTTATGTGGATGATATAATATTTGGATCTACCAATACTATGCTGGGAAAGGATTTTACTAAATGTATGCAGGCAGAATTTGAAATGAGCATGATGGGAGAACTGAGATTCTTTCTAGGAATCCAAGTCAATCAAACTCCAGAGTGCACTTACATACATCAGACCAAATATGTTAAAGAACTTCTGAAGAAATTTAACATGACTGATAGTAAGCTGGCAAAGACTCCCATGCATCCAACTAGCTCACTTGGCAAAGAAGAGGTAAGTAAGAAAGTAGATCAGAAGCTCTACAGAGGTATGATAGGATCTCTTCTTTACTTAACTGCTTCTAGACCTGACATATTGTTCAGTGTATGCTTGTGTGCTAGATTCCAATCAGATCCTAGAGAATCACACTTGACAGCTGTCAAGAGGATTCTAAGGTATCTGAAAGGTACTTCTAATGTGGGTTTGTGTTACAGAAAATCTGATGATTTCAAATTAGTTGGATTCTGTGATGCTGACTACGCTGGAGACAGAGTGGAAAGGAAAAGTACTTCTGGAAGTTGTCAATTTCTAGGAAGAAATCTAATCTCTTAGTACAGCAAGAAGCAACCCACAATTGCACTTTCAACCACAGAGGCAGAATATATTGTTGCTGCTGGATGTAGCACGCAGATGCTCTGGATGAAAAGTCAGCTAGAAGATTATCAGATATTTGAAAGTAACATTTCTATCTTCTGTGATAATACTTCTGCTATATGTTTGTCTAAAAACCTCATTTTACACTCTAAGGCAAAACATATAGAAATTAGGCATCATTTCATCAGAGACTATGTTCAGAAGGGAATCATAAATTTGGCCTTTGTTGATACAGATCATCAATGGGCAGATATTTTTACAAAACCTGTTGTTGAAGATAGATTCAAATTTATTCTGAAAAATATTGGTATGGATTTTTGTCCAGAATGATATTTATCAGAAGCAAATTTTACAGATGCAAAAATGCCTAATGCTCTGAAGTATTTCTTCTGATTGCTTATTTTTTTTTTCTTAATTATTTTCTTGTGAAACTCTGAACTAACAATCCTTAGAGGATCTGAACGTTGGTTAACGTTTCATTTCTCAAGAGAATTCAGAACACATGCAAGCAAACACGTGTCACTCCAAATCTGCAAAGGTGGCGTGTACACTACTGAAGAGACGTTTGAGGTAAAGTTTGAATAGTGAAAATCTTGATTTTCCCCCCAAATTGTCAGAAGCAATAAATGCTTGAAATGATTTTATTCTTTTTCATTAAATGCTTGTTGTGAACGTGCTTTCTTCTGACTGTTTGTATGCCTAAGTGTTTAGTATAAATACATCATTTCTCTTCATTTTCTCACTTTTCACATCTCAAACCTTTATGCATTTCTGTCTTCTCTTCTCTCTTCACAAAAACCCTTATCCTAAGCGTGTGACAAATTCATCTTTAATGGCAACTTCATCATCAACTACTGCACAATTTCAATCTACAATGGTTGCAGTTACCTCTGCTAATATGGGCGTAACTCCTTATACTCCACCAAAAAGAACATTGCTAACACCTGTTGAAAAGTTGGAGGTTCTATGTGAATCAATGGTGGAATTTGATTCACTTGCTGAGAATGGGTTTGAATTTCGCTCCATTATAGGTGCTCAAGGATGGGTGAAGTATTTTAACCGACTTTTTGGACCAGTTTACCCCCTTCTTGTGAAAGAGTTCTGGATCCATGCTTCTGTATACCCTAAATTTATTTTATCTTCTGTTCTGGGCAAAGAGATAATTATAACAGAAGATCTGATTAGAAAACTCATTGGCTATAAGGAAACAGATGGAGTCTCACACTTGCCAACTGGGTTGATATGGATGAAGTATATGAAGAAGTGATGACTGCTGGACAAGCTTCTAATAAGTTCAAGGATCTGAAGCCTGACTACAAGATCTGGGCTAAGATTTTCATGGGATGCATTCATCACAGAAAGTCAACAAACTCTCCAGACTATGTCAATAATGAACAGCTCTACTTTATATATTGCTTAAGTCAGAGCACCAAGGTAGATCTTCCATATATTCTTTTTATGCATCTTTGGAATCATATAAATGCCTCTAGAGAATATGTGAAAGAAAAAGGTCAGAAGATCAGAACCTGGATTCCTTTTGGAAGGTTAATCTCAGATCTTCTAACAGAAAATGGACTTGTAACTGCTCTGTACGCTGCTGGAGTCACAGAGGAATTGGAATTTATTTTGGGAAAGCCTCTGAATGCCAAAAGTCTTCAGAGACTAAAAATAGTGGAAGAACTCACAACAGCTCCCAAGAAGCTGAACATTTCTGAACTGAGTCAGAAGAGAATTCCTGTAGATGATTACCCTCTGTTCTATGCTGAAGAACCAAGGGAAATTGTTATAAGATATATTGATGAGTGCAAGGAAGAAGGAAAGTCTATTCCTGCAGATATTATAAAGAGAGCAAGGCAACCATTACCTGTTGTAATTGAAGAACCACCAAGAAAGAGGACTCAACCAGAAGCAGAAGCTGCATCTGTTCAGAAGAAGCCCAAGATTGCTGAGAAGCCACAGAAGCTGCTAAAGAGGAAAGAATCTGGAGACACTCCTTCTGTTCCTGCTAAACGCATCAAAATCAAAGGTACTAAAACTTTTGTATCTTCTGCAAATCCTATTGTTATAAATGATTCAAATGTTAAGTCTATTCCAAAACCACCTTCTTCACAAAATCAATCTGTTACTGCTCCATCTCATGTTTCTATTCCATCTCCTCAAAAATCTTCTAATCCAATTTCCATCTCACCTGTAAAACAATCCTCTGTACCTAAACCATCAACAACAAAACCACCAATTCAAACTCCACAACCAGAAGTTCCAACCAAACAATCTGTACCACAAAAACAACCATCAGAAAAACAACCCACAGAACAACAACAAACAACAAAACCATCTGCACAACAAAATCCATCTGAACAACAACACCAACCTCAAGAAAAACAACCAGAAAAGTCATCTGAACCTCTACCAGAAAAAGACTCTGAACATCAACCACAAAAATCATCTGAACCTCAAACACAACAACAAGAGAGACAACCACAATCAGATAATCCACCATCCAAAACATCTGAACCCACTGAATTTGTACCTGTTACTTCTGAACCAATCACATCACAACCACCTACATTTGAACCCTCATCAAATCCCTCTGAAATTCCCTCAGAATCAACCAACCCATCTGAAACCAACATCCCTGAAACAGAAGTTATTGATGTCACACCTCTGAAAACTGTTTTTCAAGTGTCTTCTACTTCTTGCACACCAACCACTTCATCAAATTCCTCAGAATCTGACATTCACCCAGATTTTCTAATCTCTCCTTCTCACAGAGATTCTGAGGTAAACCAACCAGAACCCCCTGTATCCTCTAAAGTTCCTATTCCAGATCCTACTCCCACACCTGCACCATCATCTGAAATCCTCATTCCAAACCCTAACCCAACATCTACCCCAAGAACATCTATCTCATGTGCACAATTCTCATCTCTTTTTCACAATCTTGCCTATGGCTTCAAACTCAAAGATTTCTATGACAGAGTTAAACCATCTGACCCTATCACTCCCTTGAAACCCAAACTTACAATCACCCTACCATCTGTGCTTCTCACCTATATTCAATCAATGCAGAAGTAGGTTCATTAGCAACAATATCATATTCTGCTAAATCTGCAAAAGCTGTTACTTCAGCTATACCTGTTTCATCTGATAAACCTGTTGCTTCTGATGAACCTGCAAAATCTGCTTTCCAACCTTACTCCAATAAACCCTTTGATGTGGTTTCCTATCACACCAGAGCAAAACCAAATCTGTTAAATGCTTTAAACAGATCCAAACCTGACAAATCCCCTGAAATTCCTTTCATACCATACTACCCTCCTCCTCTAATTTCTATTCAGAAATCCTTATTTCCACCTACTCCTCAACCAAAACCAATAACATTGGAGACTCTGTTACACCCCAAACCTAGACTAAACATTGATCATTTATTTACATGCTTTTTGCAAGAAATACAGATGTATTTAGGTACTGTACAGAAGAAGTGTTCAACAACAATGGATGCACAAGAATCTGATGTCATCTGGAATGGCTTCATCACCAGATTCAACTCTGTAGCATCAAATCTGAAGAACATATGTTCTAATGATGTGAAGCTCAGATTTGCTGAAGCTGCAAGAAGTCTGTTCTGGACTGTCAAGAGATCTGGACCGTTACTTCTTACAGATGCTCCTCCATCATCAGAAGAAACTGAATCTGCATCTGAAGACAACCCTTTGGCCATGACTCTGGTAGAACTTCCTTCTGGCTCTAATGCTCCAAGCTCTACAGACCCTATGGAAATTGACTCTGTTCAAGCTCCAGAAAATGTTCAACCTTCTTCATCTGAGATTAAGAAAGAACATCCAGATTTTGAGGATAAAATTGCTGCTCTAGAAGCTGGTCAATCAGAAATCAAGTCTTGGATGGCCAAACAGGATAAGAAGTCTGAAGACATGACTGAGTGGATGTCAAAACAGGATCAGAAGAATGAAGCAATGGCTAAGTGGATGTCAAAGCAAGAATAGTCCTCCTCTGAGATCACGGATCTGTTGAAGATGTTTTTGTCAAAACACTCTTAGTTTTTCCTTTTTTTTCATTCTGATGTTTGCTTATGTATTTCTGAATATCTACTGATGCATGTACTCTTGCTCTGAACTGATTTGAATGAATGTTTCAAAGTTTTCTCCACTTGATTTATCTTCTTTACTGTTTCCTTTTATTTGTCTTTTTAAAGTTTTTACTTTTTGCTTATGACAAAAAAGGGGGAGAAAATATAGATCTGATCTGTTTAATTAAACTTCACCAGAATGAAACTTCAGACATATCTATTTCATCTAACCTTAAATCTAAGTATTTCAGAATATTTGATAAGTACACTCTGTAAAAGAAACTCTGAGACTCTCAGATCATTTGACAATTATCAAACTCTGACTCTGAAATTTGCAAGACACTCTGACTCTCAAATGTTAAAAGAACAATCAAGATCTAACTCTGAAAATTACTCAAGACAAAAGGGAAGTTTCTATTCCTTATTTTTATTTAATTCAGAGGGAGATTCATCATCTCAGGGGGAGTTATAATTATCATATTTTCAATTAAACAAAATTTCTGATGTTTTTGTCATCATCAAAAAGGGGGAGATTGTTAGAACACATATTGGTTCTTAATAATATCTCTATGTTTTGATGATAACTATTATGAAATTTTGTAATTAAGAATTATATACTCTAAAATTTGCTTGTGAATTTTTACTGCAGATAGTAAAGAAATAAACTCTCCAGAAGCAAATCAGAATTGAACATAAGAAATTTGCAAGACTCTGAAGCGCCAGATGCATCCATTAGAAGATTCTGATTGCTGCCAACAGAAGATCCTGAGCGTAGCCTCCAGAAGGATCTGAAGCAGAAGTTCCAGAAGGATCTGAAGCAGAAGCTCCAGAAGAATCTGAAGCAAGTCAGAAGCATCTGAACCAAAGAAGAATTCTGTATGAAGAGTTTTTCAAAGCATAGTTACTACAGAAGATTCTGAAAGTACTAAAGATGCCAGTACTGAAGATTTGTCTCAAATATGCTCTGATCTTAAACACGCTAAAAGCACACCTGCTGCAGAAGACTCTGATTCAGTAAAACTCTGATCATCATTAGAAGGCTCTGATCAATTTAGAATCTGATGAATTTGCTGAAAACTGAAGAAGAATTATTCAAAGTTTATATCCGTTGGAATGATCCAAACGACTCTTTCCTTATTTATGCTAGACACAAGAACACAGACAAAAAGGATTTTTCTGTGCTTTCTTCTTCTAGGAAAGGTCACTTGATGTGAAGACAAAAAAGGCTCAGACCTTTTGGACACTCTTCTCAACGTGAAGCTCACCTTGGATTAACTGCCTATAAAAGCAAGACTTCACCCAATTTCTTCAGTTGACGTTTTATCCAAAAAGAAATCAACATTCAAGCTCTCATACTATTCATATTCTTTCTAAGAATTAATTTCTTTGTTCTAAATAGTTAAGTGAAAAATCACAGTTGTGATAAAGCTTTATAGAAGCAATCTTAAACACTTGTATTTGTATTAGATTTGATTGTAAACCTTAAGAAGATCCAGTTAGGATCAGTAGTTCTTGAGAAGACTTTGAACAGTTGTTCTAAGTGCTTACTATTGTAATCAGTTGATTAAATAATGGATTAAGTCCTTGATTGAGAAAGGCAAATCACTCTAGGAAGGGTGGACTGGAGTAGTTGAGTTCGACGAACCAGGATAAAAATACTTGAGTTTTTATTTCTAAGTTTTAATCTTCATACTTATTCAACCCCCCCCCCCCCCTTCTAAGTATTTTCTCACCTTCAGATTGAACGTACTTTAACTTCCTACTCTCATTTCTAGAGCCATTAACTTCTCGACCTTTGTTGCGTCACTCAATTGATAAGTACAACCCAACTACTTTCTTAACTTATGAATCCTATTTACAATCATATTCTAAATATTTCTAGAGGGGTCAGATAAGGACTGCATCAGGGTCAACAAATATGGGGAAAATGGAGTAGAAACGTCCTTCAAACAAGATATTAAAGAAAGCCTTTGGGAACTCAAACTTCCCTCTAGAACAGGCTTAGGAACATTATCCTTTAGACATAAATCAATAAAAGTATGAGATTTAATAGTACATGACTCCATGAGTGGAGTAGAAAAAAAAGTAGGCATCTGATCTGATATAGGCATCAAGGTTATGTATGACACTCGAATATTATCAAGTGTAACTGAAGAGGAGCAAGATATAATCGAATAAGCATCTGAAGTCTGGAGTGGAGTGGAAACAGTATCACACACTAGTATTGAAGGCTCTAGAAAATTAGCATCCGAGGACTCAGACAAAGTGGAAAAAGAAACAACATCCTTTCTCTATGATGAATTTGTGGAAAAAAGGTTATAGTTCTGACATGATAGAGGTAGGAAAAATTTTTAAGGAATCACACTTCAAATCTCAGCTCAAGTTGATTTTACTTTTTATTTATTTTTCATTTGGAGCCTTTCAATTTTTTATTAATAAATCAATTAAAATAGGAAATGTGGCTCAAGGAGCCAACTTCAAATCTTACCTTTATCACTTTTTACTTCAATTTTTTTCCAATTGGAGTCTTTCTTTTATTTATTTTTTAATTTATCTATTTCCTCATTTAGGAGTTTCAACCAAGAGGAAATATGAGCTCTGTATTTCAAATGACGTTTTTCTATTTTTAAATTTTTTTTGTTCCCTTAGTTGGGAGTTCCAACTAAGTGAAAATCTTAGCTCTGTATTTCATATGACATTTTTCTATTTTTTTAATTTAAAATTTATCTATTCTCTCGGTTGGATGATCCAACCGAGAGGAAATATCTTTTGCATGTATTTCCCATAATCAAACTCTAGCTTTCATTTACTTTTAAACTCTCATTTTCATCTTCATTCTCTTGCGAAATTAAACGGTCTCTAAACAAAACATACCCTAGGCAATTACCATCTTCACGTATTCCATCAACATACACTAAACGTATTTCTAAACTCAACTTTGATTAACATTTTTGAAACATCTTTTCTTCCAACACACACACGCGCGCGCGCGTTTGAAACATCATCTATTCCAACACACATAGGTGTTAGAAACTTTATTTCCTCCCTTCGAACATCATTAATGCCTTTGAAGCACCAATGAAGCTTGAAACAAAGAAAAGACACCAAACTCGAACGAAGTATCATCCACCATTGTCGTATCTTCTTCATCATGTTTTTGATATATAACTTTATCTATGATGTCGCGGTGAGAATTGGATATCAAGCTATTGGTTAACTTGAATCATAAATCATTATTCACCAACGGTCTTTAATTTATCCAAGGGAAGGGAAAAAGATCGAATAACCCATGAGTATACAATGCAGTGCAAAGCTAGAGAATCTAAGGTTCGGGGATTAGTTAAACTTAGGGAAGGTATTAGCATCCTAAGCATCTGTAGTACTCTACAGGAACCTCTTGTTTTACTATGTTATTTTTGTTTGCTAAAGGTGAACCTAGGGGTTTATTTCTAAGTATGCTCGCCAAGACATCGCATCCCGTGTCTACGTATCCTGACGGGAATGAAATCAGAGCACTCATACTTCCCCTAAAAGGGTGAACAAAGTTTGTTGGTTGGTTTTTAGGAGAAGATACAAGCTGTCATCTTAAGGAGAATACTCAACTTAAACCACCACAAACGTGTGGAAGATGGATTTTTGCTTCACATTAAGAGAAGGGTTCTAACTCGGATATAGAATTGACGAGTATGCCACATACCTCTCTCAAGTGGAAAAAAATTTACATCTTTCTCAACTATGTCACGGGGTAGGAGAATGTTATCTCGGCTAAGGATGACTCATGTCTAATTCTCTCATGGGAAAAAGAGAACTTAATTGTAGGTTGTCTAGTTAACATCCAAAGGGAACTAACCTAATTCTATGAATCTAAAATAAGATTGAAGGGAAAAGCTAGCTTATTGTTATCATGCAATAATTGATCCTAATGTTTAATATTGATTTGATTTATCGAAGACAAATTCAAATCGATAACCTAAGGGGACTTGGAGATCTAAATCATATAGGCATGTCAAACATCCACGAGTAAATTGACAAGTAACTAATCACGATTAATCAAAATCTTAATTAAGATTCACTAAAAACTAATCAAGCAATTAGAATTTTTAAAAAATTCAGTTAATCCATTAATAATTTAAATAATCAAAATTAGGACATTTAATTAATAATAAAACTAACAATTTAAAAAGAAAAGAAATCTAAATAAATCAAAAGGATGTAAAAAAAATACCATGGATGTGTAGTTTTTTTTATAAAAAAAACATGGGGTGTGGCACCAAGTTAAACATTAACCTAAGGCTCATTAGCATAAACCTTAATTTTTATTATATAATAATAATAACTAAATAAAAAGTTAAAGTTTAAAAAACAATTAAAAAAATAGGAAATAATAATATAAAAAATAGAAAGAAAATGACACAAAGAGGCACCGTCCCTTTGTTTTCTCTGTTTAATAACAAGATAAAAAAAATTAGAGCTTAACCAAATATTTTTCTTTTTTGACTTTTTCAAATTTTAATATACTATCTAATGACATCTTGACATGTGTTCCTATAGTAAAATAAAATAATAATAAAATAAAAACATAGTTAAATAGAGGAAGTTCCATTTCAAATTCATTTACTTCGATCTCTCTCATTCGATCTCAATGCTCTCTTCCTCTCAAACCAATTTTTTTAAAAAATAAATTCATATAGATTCATGGCACATAATTGCAATATAATCATAACAACCAGATAGGTGATAACATAAAATTAAAGCAAGCACCCAACGAAAACAAAGAAGAGCACGAGTTACCAAATTCGAAGTGTCGCAACGACACGAGCTTGTTACGTGGAACAGAGTCAAATTTGAGTGCAAAAGATGCATCGGTTGATGTGTGTTGGCGGAGTCTTGATGGAGTGCAGTGTCAAAGCGGTTACGATCGATCTCGGTGGTGATTACGTGGATGACTCCGGAAGCGGTGCGACGATGGAGCTCATGATTCTAACTTCCTTTTACTTTTCCTATTTTCTTTGAATCCAACCTTTTATTATTTTGAATTTTGTTTGTGTATCCATTATTTTTTCCAATGCATATATATAGGATTAGAAAATAGACAAGAATGATAATAACAATTAACACAATATTTTTTTTTACTTTTTTATAATAAGTCAAGAATAAAAGGAATTAAAAATCATATTTTTGTGTTTTTTATGATAAGACAAGAATAAAAGGGATTAAAAATCATGTTTTTGTGTTTTTTATAATAAGACAAGAACACAAAAAATTAAAATCATGTTTTTGTATTTTTTTATAATAAGACAAGAATAAAAAGAGTTAAAAATCATATTTTTATGATAATACAAGAATAAAAAGAATTAAAAATTATGTTTTTGTGTTTTCTTAAAAATAAAATATTAATAAACAAATTCAAAATAAAATTAATTAATAAAAATAAAAATTTACATTAAACATCTAATTAAATCTAAATAAATTATATGATTATTTAAATAAAAATGATTAAAAAACGAAATAAAAAACCGGGCAGAAAAGTGCTCGAAAATATAAAATGAACACACCAAAATAATCAGCATGAAATAAACATATTGGAAAAATATAGCAGTCGGTCAGATTTTGAAATAAATTTAGACCGGTTTGCTTGTAAATCAAACAAATTTATTCTGACAGACATTTTGGACACTATGCAAGATGAAGTGCATGATATGCAATACAGATGATGCAAAATAGAATCTTATAATCAAAAATTAAGGTATGACAGATGCCCCTATTTAAGTTTCTTCTATCTGAAGATATGGAGATTTAAATCTTTGTCTCGACGTGATAGGAGAGACTTAAATACAAACATGCACAATTTTTTGCCCTAAGATGCCACAAAATGCTTATGATTTGAAATGAATGTAAGATAGGGATCCTGTGAGAAATGATGCCACAGGAGATAATTGTATACAGAAAATACTGAAATATAATTAAAGAATGGAAGACCCGACAAGGAACAACTTAGCAAGACTCCACGGGAAAAGATCTAACTCCCTTGGGGAAGAGACTACCAACTGACAATGACAGGATGAATTAAACACATGGTATCTCCCAATAGAATAAAGGTGTATACTGCCTATTACCTAAGATATGGTAGCCTAAATAAGAGGTAAGAAACTTGAAAGGGAGGATAACCTACTACCAACAGATGGTAGCCTAAGAAAAGGTATCCAATTAAAATAAAGAACGTATATTACCTACTATCAAGTACACGATAGCCTAAGCAAAAGTAATAGACTAGAAAGGAGATATCACCTACTACTAAACACGGTTGCCTAAGCAAAGGTAAACACAAAAGGAAAGATGAACTATTATCAACCCTGGTAGCCTAAGCAAAGGTATTTGACCAAAAAGGTAGACATATTACCTACTATCAAACACGTGATAGACTACGAAAAGGTACACACAAAAGGAAAGTTGGCCTACTACCAAATCTGGTAGCCTAAGCAAAGGTATCTGACCACAAAGATACGATATATTACCTACTATCAAACATATGATAGCCTAAGCAAAGGTAATAACCAAAATAAGCTTCCATGATCAAAATATGATTAAGCTTTTTATTTAACTAAATGATTCATTTAGAAAGGGTAAATAAACTTCCCCAATGCTTCAAGGTTGAATTCCATGAACGGGTCTCAGTTTCTTCTTTGGTCAAGTATTCCACTTGAAAAGGGTAAAATAAACATCCCCTTATCTCGGGTCGTAAGCCACGGATTGGTCTCAGTTTCTTCTTTAATCAAGTTTTCCACTTGAAAAGGGTAAAATAAACCTCCTATCGTCTTAGGTCGTAAGCCACAGACTGGTCTCACTTTCTTCTTTAATCAAGTATTCCACTTGAAAAGAGTAAAATAAACCTCCCCTCGTCTCGGGTTGTAAGCCACAGTCTGGTCTCAGTTTCTTCTTTAATCAAGTTTTCCAATTGAAAAGGGTAAAATAAACCTCCCATCGTCTTGGGTCATAAGCCACAGACTGGTCTTAGTTTCTTCTTTAATCAAGTTTTCCACTTGAAAAGGGTAAAAATAAACCTTCCCACACTTCAAGGTTGTATGCCATGAACGGGTCTTAGTTTATTCTTTGATCAAGTATTCCACTTGAAAAGGGTAAAATAAACCTCCCCTCACTTCAAGGTTGTATACCGTGAACGGGTCTCAGTTTCTTCTTTGAAAAGGGTAAAATAAATCTCCCCCCGCTTCAAGGTTGTATGCCATGAACGGGTCTCAGTTTCTTCTTTGAAAAAGGTAAACTAAACCTCCCCTCGCTTCAAGGTTGTATGTCATGAACGGGTCTCAGTTTCTTCTTTGAAAAGGGTAAAATAAACCTCCCCTCGCATCAAGGTTGTATGCCATGAACGAGTCTCAGTTTCTTCTTTAATCAAGTATTTCACCTGAAAATGGTAGAAATGAACCTCCCATCGTCTCGGGTCATAAGCCACAAACGGGTCTCAATTTCTTCCTGAAAAGGTGAATACTTATGGGAGAGTATCTTCACATGGGATTAGAATTTTACTAGAGATTTATGACTTCAACAAAGATCCATAATTTACTGGAGATTAGAAAACATCTCTGAGGATCTAAAAGAGATGCAAGCTGGTTGATTTGCAAAATATTTCTTCTCAAATAAAGAGAAATATCATATGAATCTTCATCAAACTTCTCGGAGAGATGCCATTTGATGGAAGCAAATTGAATAGTGGACTCGCTGGGGAGAACATCACTGATGAGCAGTATTGATGTAGTTTGAAGTTGCATTGAAGCAAATAAAGTCCTTGTATCATGAATTATCAAATAAAGAGAAACACTTGTCAATTCTTCACCAAACTTCTCTGATGGATTTCCAGAGAGATGCCAATTGATGGAGGATAAGTTAATAATCTTGATAAACTCATTGGGGATAGACAAACTTTCTTGAGGAGACTTCCATTTGTCATCCAAATAGAAAACCTGAAAATGAAACAAGTTGCTCAAATAAAGAGCTGCCACTTTTTGTCTGAGTATAAATTGATGAGAAAATGTTATAACACTGCTGGAGAAATACTTTGTCTTCAATGGTGATCTTCAAACAGATTCTTCCTGGGGAGTCAAAGTGCAAAATAAATGCATGCTCAATCCAGGTTCAAAAGCCTAGAGATATCCAAAATTGTGATTGTTAGGGACCAAAGTTCAATTTAGGAAGTAACAGAAGAGAAAAGGTCAAGCAAGACTCTACCCAATGAGGGATGAACTCAAATGGGGTTTATCTTATTCAGAAATGGAAAAGCCAAAGCAACCGTCTTCCTTGAGGATCGAACTCAGTTGGGAATTTAGAAATGTTATGCTCTTTCTGCCTAGGGATGACGACTCTACTTGGAGGGAGAAGACAAACCCAGTCACTTGGGGATAAACACGGCCAAAGTGAACAAATAAACAAACACAAAAATGTGAAATACACAGATGCCATGAGTATTGTTTGAATGTGTAAGTGCTTTTGATTGGCTGCATTTTATGGCAAAACATTGATGTATGAGTAAATATCATAACTGATGTTAGGACATACATGAAGAGTGTTATGCAAGGAAAGCTATGAGTAAGGTGAGTTGGATGTCATGATGAATGTCATGACACTGATCGTATGACATCCAGGGAGCAAATTTGTTTTCTGGTAGCTAGAAATCAGGAAACTTATTAGAAGCCCAAGCTAAAAGTTAGGAGACATTTTAGAAGCCCTAAAGCGAAATAAATGCTCATGAATTAAATATCAAGTGTGCAAATTATTGAAAAAGGGTTTTGTTATGGTTAAACCTAATTTATGCACCCAGGTCAAGGACTGACTGCTGCTATAAAAACAGAAGAAGCAATCCTAGATGAGCAGCTCTTGACAGAAGATCAGAGAGTGCCTATAGAGAGTCCTTGTGAGTGAAGAAGATTGTTCTTCACATTTGTATTGTGTCTTAGAAATACTTGTACACCAAGCAACTATATGATGCTCTGGTTAGGTAGTTTCTAAGCTGGTGGAACACTCAAAGTTGTTAAGCAAGAGTGGTGTGTTCTTGATCAAAGCTGTGAAGCACGATCAAGGTATATTTGAAGTATAACTTCAATAGTCATCTGTAATTGTAATTGGATATCACTGTGGTGTGATTGAGGGGGGGTGAGTGGGAATACTCAGGTCTAGAGTGTCTCTAGGAAGAAGTGTCATTGGGTAGGTTTTAAGTGAGGAGTGCAAACTGGGTTGTTTGACTCTAAATTAATTCTACTAATAGTGAATTTCCTCCCTGGCTTGGTAGCCCCCAGATGTAAGTGTTGTTGACACTGAACTGGGTGAATAATTACTAGTGTGATCTACTGCTTTCTGTTTACATTTTTTTAATTATTCCAATAGTCTGTGTTACAGTGGATGTTATAACATCTGTGATAACATCCATCGTGTGCTTGCCAGAATTTCAATTGGCATCAGAGCAGGCACCCTGCCTGTTATTTCTGGGTGAGATCTAGGGAAGCTAAATTTTGGTACTATGGATAAAGACATAGGATTCACGAATAGACCACCAATTATGGATGGCTCTAATTATAAACCTAGGATGATTGCCTTCTTAAAGTCTTTAGACAGCAAGGCATGGAGAGCTGCAAACTCAGGCTGGGCACATCTAGTGAAGACTGATAAAGATGGACTATCTGAGCTTATACCTGAAGAAGAATGGACCAAAGAGCAAGAAGCCCTGGCTCTTGGGAATTCTAAAGCTTTGAATGCATTATTCAATGGTATAGACAAGAATATCTTCAGACTAGTGCATCATTATGAGCTGGCTAAAGAAGTGTGAGATACTCTCAAAACAACTCATGAGGGAACCTCTAAAGTCAAGATGTCAAGACTTCAAATGTTGACTACCAAGTTTGAAAGTCTAAAAATGAAGAAGGAGGAAACTATTCATGAGTTCTACATGAATGTCCTTGAACTTGCAAACACCTCAGGAGCTCTGGGAGAAAAGATGTCTGAAGAAAAGCTAGTGAGGAAGATCTTAAGATCATTACCTAAGAGGTTGGACATGAAGGTCACAGCCATTGAAGAAGCTCAAGACATATGCAACATGAAGGTGGATTAACTCATAGGTTCTCCCCAAACATTTGAGATGGGCATGCGTAATCAGGCTGTAGAGAAAAAGAACAAAAGCATAGCTCTTGTTTCAAACACTGCACATGACTCTGAAGACGAAGGTAAAAAGGAGGAAAATTTGTTAAAGGCCATAGCTTTGCTTGGAACACAATTTAATAAATTGATCAAAAGGATAGACCACAAGTCTAATCCTTATGCCAAGAACATGTCTTCTGACATCAGCAGAAGGGATAAGTCTGAAGAAACATCCAGCCAAAGCAAAGGAGTACAATGCCATGAGTGTGAAGGATATAGGCACATAAGAAAGGAATGTCCCACCTACCTCAAAAAAGAAAGGAAAAGGCCTAACTGTCACTTGATCTGATGGAGATTCTGAGAGTGGATCAGAAGATGAGTCTGTAAAACATGTCATTGCTCTGAACAGTGTATGTATATCTAATGGTCACTCAAGTGAAGATGAGCTGACTTATGATGAACTTGCTGATTCATTTAAGAAGCTGTGCAACAGAAGTGGAGAATTATATCAGCAAGGAGAGCAATAGAAGAAACTCATAAGAGAGTTAGAAGCTGAGAAGATGGAACATCTTGTAACAATAGAGTCTCTCAAAAGTGAAGCCAACCTGTTGAAATCTAATCTTGATCAAATGTCCAAATCCATAAGGATGCTGAACCCTGGGACTGACACTCTAGAAGAAATTCTACAAAATGGTCAGACATCAGGTAACAGGTCTGGACTGGGATTTGTTGGCAAACAGAAACCCATCTTAGATATCAAGGGGCCAAAACCTGAAACTCAGAGGTCAAAGGGGATGTCACGACCAATGTCAAAACATCAGAAAAACAGATATTGGAACCAAGTCAAGAGTAAATTCCAAGGGTATAAGTGTTACCACTGTGGAAAACTTGGACACATTAAATCTGTGTGTTTCTGGATACATGAATTTCCTAGTTATCCTCATCAAGGAAGATCCAAACAGGGTGCTCATGTCAAGAAACTGCTTCAAGCTAAGTCCAAGAAGGAAGCTCCTATCAAGAAGAGACAATGGGTTTCTAAGAATATGGCTCTAGTAGCTCACACTTCTCTAAGGATGCCTACCAAAAGGGATTGGTATTTTGATAGTGGTTGCTCTAGACACATGACTGGAATAAAGAATATTTTAGTAAACGTAAAACCTCATTCCTCAAGTCATGTAACATTTGGTGATGGAGCTAGAGGAGAAATCAAAGGTGCTAGAAAACTAGATTGCCCTGGTGGTCCAAGACTGGATGATGTCTTGTTGGTTAGAGGACTGATTGTTAATCTTATTAGTATCAGTCAGCTTTGTGACCAAGGTTTCAGTGTAAAATTCACTAAAGATGAATGTGTTATCACCAATGAAGAAGGTAAGGAAGTTATGAGGGGATCTAGAGCCATGAACAACTGCTACCTATGGGAGACTAGAAGTAACCTCAATGTCCTGGTCAAAAAGGAAGAAAAAGTATGGCTGGAGAAAGGAAGAGAAAGGACCATGTCCAAAACTGTAGCAAGAGGAACTTCAAACTCTACTTCAGATAGTGGGACAGGATGTGATAAATGTTGTGTGGACAGGCAAGCCAAGAAGGGGCACCCAAAGAATGGTCATCAGGGAAACTTAAATAGGTTATATTGGAACCTGATGGAATCAATGGAAGCTACTCAGCAGACAGAGAGCAATGTCACTCAGAATGTCATAACATCGTCTTGTGACAATCTGAGTAACATGAACTGTTATCCTAGTCAGTCAAAGAAAACTGTGAAAAATTATGACTGGCATCACCTCGGGAAAGAATGTGAGGAACTAGGAGACTCAGAGGTACATAGTGTTTACAGGGTTACAAGGGATTTCAAGACCACTCGATTTAAAATTTCACGAAGGACTGACATTAATAAAGAAGTTTAGCAATTAATAGGGAATTATATTTTGAAAACTAATTATATTCTGATTGGTCAAAATATTGAATTCCCTCCACTTTTACAAGAAACCCCTTCCAATACCTTTTGCTCCTTCCAATTTGTCCCCTTCCTTACCTCAGATAACCACAACAAAAAACCCTTTCCATTTCAGCTCAAGTCATCTACAATGCCTCAACATCATGCTTCCGCCCCTACTAAGCTCAAGTCTGCCAAGCGCAAAAAAAATTTCTCTGGAGGATGTGATGAATATCATACCTCTCAGTATGATCCATGGGAAAGGTAGTAAACCCCAAACATCATCCACCTCACATGCAGATCAAGAAGGGAAGAATTATGAATCCTTCATGACCAACAACAACAAAATGATGGAGTCTACACATAAGGATAGGTATGTAGATGATCTAGTCTTCAAACTTTTCCATGAAGGGCATAATGTACAAGGGATCACCACTCCTCTGACTAGGGTAGACCCATCCCTAACTCTTACTGGAAGTTATGAGGATGATACTAGTTGTTCCTCTGCTGAAACTCCTGCCAACTCTGGGGTTCAGGAGGAAGGTGTGGGTAATAATCAAAGGGATGGTGACACTAAGAGCCCTAAAAACGCTTAAGATATAAATGAAGGTCCCTGCACTGAGGTAAATGTTGAAGATGAGTTATCAGATGATGAATTTCTTAGGAATGTAGTTCCTAGTATAGCAAAGAAACTCGCAACCAGGAAAGGAAAAGCTGCTCTGAACGAAGAACCCTCCAAACACCTAAGAAAAGGAACTCTTGCGGGTCAACTGCCTCCAAGAAAAGAAAAGTTGAGGTGAGTAGCTCTGAGTCTGAAGGGGACGTTATAAGAGATGTTCCTAACATCTTCAATGTCAAGAAATCTTTGGGTAAGAGACCTCTCAAACCCATGCCAGCTGCTCCTCTAGACAATGTCTCATTCCATTCCATTCACAGTGTGACAAAATGGAGATATGTATACCAAAGGAGAATAGCCCTTGAGAGAGAATTGGGGAAAGATGCTCTAGAGATCAAGGAAGTAATGGATCTGATACACAAGGCTGGTCTGATCAAGACTATTACTGGTTTTTCAAACTGCTATGGAGGACTGGTAAAAGAGTTTATTGTTAATATCCCTGACACAATTTCAAAGAGAAACAGCAAGGAATTCATGAAAGTGTTTGTCAGAGGACAATGTGTTTAGTTCTCACCTTCTATAATCAACAAATACTTGGGACGAGCAAATGATGGTGCAACATAATTGGTTGCCTCAGACAATCAAGTGTGCAAAGTAATCACTGCCAATCAAGTCACTACCTGGCCATCTAAAGGAAAGTTGTCTTCAGCACAGCTAAGTGTAAAGTATGCAATGCTGCATAGAATTGGGGCAACTAACTGGGTGCCTACCAATCATACTTCCACTATTGCTGTTGGACTTGGCAAGATCATTTATGCCATAGGAACCAAAGATAACTTTGACTTTGGTCTATACATTTTTGATTAGGTTGTTAAACACTCCAAAACTAATGCTATTAAGATACCAATTGCCTTTCCATCTCTCATTTGTGAAATCATTCTCAATCAATATCCTGGGATCCTGAAGTCAAGTGATACGGCCAGAAAAAGGGAGCCTGAACTGTCACTTCATTTTAAGCTATTCGAAGGAAGACATGTTCCAGATATGGTATTTACTTCTACTGAGAAGGTCAAGATCTCCAAGAGATTGATGATATCATAATTAAAGGATGCATGTAGGGAGTTAGGAGAAACCATCAGTACAACAACTGCATGCAAAATCAAGCTGGAATCTCTTATCCAAAGACTTGAAAGAGATACGGATGATATTGATGGAGCAGCGATGTCAGGTGAAGAGTCTGATGACAGCAATAAGAATGTCTCAACCAATGTCAATGACATTAGTTCCAGCTCAGCTAAAGAAGAAGATTGATGTTTTGGCCTGCTGTGTAACTCAGACTACTGAGTGCTGAGTTATTGTAGGAAGAGGTGTTGCTGCTGGTTTGTTTTGATTAGGCTTATGTAGGAATTGTTTGACAACCTGAATTTATGATGCTATGTACGAGCAGTTTATATAATTTGCCCCTAACAATTGGAATGTTACAAAATTCTGATCTATGCTAGCTTATTAGTTGGATCTTAATTTGTGGCTAAAAGGGGGGAGAGAAAGATAGAGTGATAATAGTAGCAGGTGGAAGAACAGGTGGTGTGCAGAACAGGTGGATAGCTTGAAGATCATATGTGTTATTGTATGCACATGGTATAATCATGCTTGCAGGTGTGACCACAGGTGATGCTGAGGGTATATGTGATAACAGCTGCCTAGTGCTGTTAGTAATGTGTTGATGCTATATGTGTGTGAATTCCTATAGTGTATAGGAATGTATGTTAGAACTGAATGGTTGATTGTGTATGTTGCTAACCCTGTGTGATCCTAGAAGTGCTTGGGAGGGTATGTGAATGTCTGCAGGATAGTAGCAGAATGTGAGTGGAGTACATCTCTTCAGGGGGAGTAGCACAGGAGTGTGTAACTTCAGGATGATATTCTAAAAATTTTGACATGCAGAACAGGTTGGATGTTTTTATGTGTGACTGCAGGACTGCTTGCAGGGTATGCATAAAATGCATCAGTTGAGGCGGAGTAACCTAGAATGTTACTCAGTAAAGTGTGACATCTATAGTGCTGACTACCAGATGGTATTGTGAACAGCTTGATTAGGTTGATCCTGAGAACTAACAGTGCAAGTATGTGTAGACAACACTGATTGTGTAGCTTTAATGCATAGTAGGTTAAGACTTATGCTGCTTGTAAACTCTAGTATGCTAACAGGGTGTTTTAGCCAAAAATTAGTCGAAGGGGGAGTTTGTAAGTGCTTTTGATTAGCTGAATTTTATGGCAAAACATTGATGTATGAGTAAATATCATAACTGATGTTAGGACATACATGAAAAATGTTATGCAAGGAAAGCTATGAGTAAGTTGAGTTGGATGTCATAATGAATGTAATGACACTGATCGTATGACATCCAGCGAGCAAATTTGTTTTTTGGTAGCTAGAAATCAGGAAACTTATTAGAAGCCCAAGCTGAAAGACAGGAGACATTTTAGAAGCCCTAAAGCGAAACAAATGCTCCTGAATTAAATGGCAAGCATGCAGATTGTTGAAAAAGGGTTTTGTTATGGTTAAACCTAATTTATGCACCCAGGCCCAAGGACTGACTGCTGCTATAAAAATAGAAGAAGCAATCCTAGAAGAGCAGCTCTTGACAGAAGATCAGAGAGTGCCTATAGAGAGTCCTTGTGAGTGAAAAAGATTGTTCTTCACGTTTGTATTGTGTCTTAGAAATACTTGTACACCAAGCAACTGTATACTGCTCTGGTTAGGTAGTTTCTAAGCTGGTGGAGCACTCAAAGCTGTTAAGCAAGAGTGGTGTGTTCTTGATCAAAGCTGTGAAGAACGATCAAGGTATATTTGAAGTATAACTTAAACAGTCATCTGTAATTGTAATTGGATATAATTGTGGTGTGATTGAGGGGGAGTGAGTGGGAATACTAGGGTCTAGAGTGTCTCTAGGAAGAAGTGTCATTGGGTAGGTTTTAAATGAGGAGTGCAAACTAGGTTGTTTGACTCTGAATTAATTCTACTAATAGTTAATTTCCTCCCTGGCTTGGTAGCCCCCAGATGTAAGTGTTGTTGATACTGAACTGAGTGAACAATTACTGGTGTAATCTACTACTTTCTGTTTACAGTTTTTTAATTATTCCAATAGTCTGTGTTACAGTGGATGTTATAACATCTGTGATAACATCCATCGTGTGCTTGCCAGAATTTCAGAATGAATGTCATGTTATGCTTATGCTAACAAAACAGACAAAGAGAAGTAAACTGGAGATGAGATAAACATCTCGACACGGATACTCAGCCAATCTTTGCAAGATATGAACATCACTAGGGATGAATGGAAAGCCACATCTGGGACTCATAGTCCTGCTTCAAGGCTTCAAACTTCTCTAGGGAAAAAGAGCACTCCACTTGAGGATGAACATCATGACTTCACTTAGGGGACTGTCAAGATTAACCCTACTACTTTGTTGGGGATAAGAAATATCCATTGGGAATGGATCAAACTCATGATTAGAGAGACTTTATAGGGATAAAATAAATAAACTGAAGTAGTCTGGAAGGAAGTTGTAACTGGAGATGCCAGAGCTAAGGCCTCACAAGGGATAAAATAAATATCCAATTCAATGGGGAAGCTCGGAGCAATGTGCAAGCTGAAGATGTCAGATTTGAGACTTCATGGGGATAAAATAAACATCCAATTTGTTGGGGGAAGATTGAAGTTGTAAGAAATCCACTGAGGAGTGAAATAACATCCAATTCACTAGGAAGGTTAAAGCCAAGGAAATTCACTGGCATAGGCTTAAGTTACCAATTGGGGAGTTCTTGCATCAATTCTGCCATAACTACTTGAAATAGAGATTCATCGGGGAATTATCATGACCACCTGTAGTAGAGACTTATTGGGGAATTGTCACACCACTTGAGACAAAATCTATTTGGGGTATGAGTGAAAAATGTTGTGAGAACAATATAGTTATGCATTGATGAAATATGTAGTAGTCACCATTTCGAACAACAGCTGTTGAATGGATCAAAA
This sequence comes from Lathyrus sativus, assembly GCA_963859935.3. Classification (NCBI taxonomy): domain Eukaryota; kingdom Viridiplantae; phylum Streptophyta; class Magnoliopsida; order Fabales; family Fabaceae; genus Lathyrus; species Lathyrus sativus. The sequence goes on along the minus strand of OZ012738.1, from coordinate 377,282,943 downwards.
TAATATTCAATTCTCAAATGCCCCAGATCATATGGTTTATGAGAAAAATTCATTTCGAGAGGATTTTACAGAAAAATTGGCATCCAAAATGTTCCAACGTTTTCAAACTCTTAGAGAGATTTGTCGAATCTCGACATAACTTCCCTAGATTGGTGGTGTTCTGTACACTTGAGTCTTCGAACTTGCCTCTTGGGGACGGTCAGACTATGAAAGCAACAATTGGGAAACAACTTGCCCCTGATCAGCAAAGTCTTCAGGCAACATGCCCCTGGATATGGTCATCTTTGAAATGATTCGTCATTTACTTCATCATAGTTTCAAGCCTCAATAGATTAAGCTCATCATTGTTGTTCGTATGCAAGCTTCTATGATGCCAAGCAATGTTAGCAAGCAGAAAAATATTAACTCTGAAACTGCTAATGCAACACACATGTTAGTCTGAAGTTTTTATTGAAAAGATATCACAATAACCTGTGACTGAATCACTAGTTAGGATATGAATTAATTTTACAAAGCCAACACATATTTAAGCATAGCTCATAGGATTCAGGAAACGTTATCTTATAGAGTACGCTTTTAAAATAAACCCTACTTCAATTAGGTCTTTTGAGGGTTGTAATGTGGCTTGGTTCACGGTTTAGAAAACAAAGGATATACGGCTCAAAGTTTATTTGTGCCTACCCCTTCTTCGTGATGTTCTCCAATCCTACATTCAGCTAACTCACACGAGCACTCATCTCTCGAGAGGAGTTTTGATATGGTTGAGAAAACCACTAAGGCTTTGGACATGGCAGTCACTTACCTTTTTTTGCTATTGGTGTTTGATCACACGATTTTGTTCTTTGCTGAGGATTTTTCTGTGTAATCCTTTGTTTTTTTTTTGCATTTTTCCATTCCCTAACTTTTGCTTGGATTGAGTCTTTTGGATTTGACTTTGGAGTCCAGCAGGATATCCCAATTTTGCCTAAGTCTCCTTCATAGGTTTTGACTTAGCGGGATTTTTCTTTTTTCATCATTTTTTTTGTGATTTATGATCAAATCGTGTGACTCTAAGTCATTTTGACCTTTTTGAAAGGAATGTGACTGCTTCAATTTTTAGATTGTCGAGGGATAGTCATTATGGATTTGACTTCCAGCCTCCTAATGTGTGAGGAATAGATAAAATGGATTCTTGAATGTTTACTCCTCCTTTTTTGAAAGTTTGGATGCTCGATCAACTTAACTGAAAACTACCCTGCCCCAGGTTAAAATTGAGGGGTTTTTTTTGTATGAAGGAAACTTCTACTTCAAGGCTCAAAAGGGGTTAAAGAGGGATTATCTTCCTTATATCTCCAGTGTTTGGAGATTTGAAACACTGCCTTACATCATCAGCAGGGTTTTACTCAAAAGCATATGACAAGAAATCTTGCGTTTTCGATTTCGTCTTCCTCCCTCCAATTCTCTATCAAAGCAAGAGATTGGGTAAAGTTGGCATTATAAAACATGAAAAAACACTTTATGAGTGAATACGAATGGATTTCTTCAAGACAAACATATTTATTGCATTAATCATTCAAAACAAACAAGTTCTTACATGCAAATCATGCTTTTACAATCAAAGGAATAACAAATAAATGCAAACAAATAAACAAATAGCCTGATGAGCCCTCCTCGTAATTTCACCGGCTTGGAAAGAACTTTATTGAGTCTTCATATCCTTCAGCATAAAAGTGATCCATTTACAACTGAGCTTCCTCCTTTGAAGGCCAGCACCTTATCGTCGATCATCTCTTGGAACTTTTCCTGGAAAACCTTGCACGCTTCAATAGAATGCCTCATTGCTTCATCATGAAATACACAACTGGTATCTGGAGTGGACCAAAGAAGGCGAGATTCCATGGCTCTGGTCTTTCTGGGTGCCATTACCGAGTTTCAGGTAAAATATGACCATAATTGATTGTAAGTCATTGGGATTGATCAAACTTCTTTTAAGCATGACTCTGATGTATTCTCTGACGAAATTGTGATAAACAATTCGGAGTTACCTGAGCGGCAGAAACAACACCAACAGGAACTTTCTTACCACCTTCTGTCATGGTAGTATCGTACCTACAAGGCACAGAAGAGGATTTCTTACTGTTGCAAGTAATTATCACTGGTTCTGGCATATTAAAATGTGGAACTATAACATTCACCATCTCTCTAGTAATATGAAGAAGTTTCTGATCCAACATATCTTGGAGATCCCTTTTCACCATAAAACATCCACAAGGATTCTTTGAACAAATTTTGCAAGAAGCGTGATTGTGCTCATAATAGGTAAGCCTACACAAATTAACGTGCATATCTACCAGCGATCCTCTTATTGAATTCACGTTAGAGATACGGTATTCTCCAAGATATCCTTCCACAATGTTTCCATACTTGGGAACTGACTTGTTGAGACACTAGATTCAAAATCTTCAAAAGACAAAATACCGTTTTGCACTAACTTTTGTATTTCGGCCTTCAAAGCAAAACAGTGTTCAATATCATGATCGAGCTCCCCTTGATGAAATGGACAAAAATGATCATACTTAAACCACCATGGTAGATTCTTTGGGATGGCCAGAGGACTCTTTGTTTGCACTAGATTCTTCTGTACTAAAGCAGGATGTAATTCAGAATAAGTCATTGGGATCGGGTCAAACTGATCCACGTGTTATTTACTTTTGTTACGATATCCTCCTTGTTTCTCTCGCGAAATAGCATTAGCAGCTTGTTCCTTCTTCTTAGGCAAACTCTTCCCAGGCTTCTTAGAGTTTCTAGAAGCACCAATAGGAGTCACAGAGATGGGTATTGATATGACTTCAGAAATCACGGTCCTTTGAAGCGGAGTCTGAGAAACATGAGGGGAAAGTTGATTTTGAGTAGCAACTAGAGTTTCAACCAAAGCAAGAGTCTTTCCATACCAACCCTCAAAGTAGTCACCTCCTTACGAAGTTTATGGTTTTCTTACTCACTGTTATCCATCTTCTTTGTTTGATTGGCCCGCGTACCATAGTGGTGCGACAGCTTGCCTACTGAAGGAATGAGCAAGAGTGAGAACTTGGAATGCATAGAATGTGATGCTAATGACGAATGCAAATGCATTAGGCATATGAATTTCAAGGAACTCAAAGGTCATGTTTGTAAACACCACAAAGTGAACAATATTTTTGATAACTAAAAATCTCATTTTATTGAAAATAGAGTATAATTTCAAAATTCAATGGTAAAATCTATGATGTTTGTAAACAAAAGCTTTGAATTCCACGAAACTTTTATGAAAATGATGTTTATGAATGCATGTATGCTCAATACAGGTACAGAGATCCACACACACACACACACACACACACACAGATAATTATATATATATATATATATATATATATATATATATATATATATATATATATATATATATATATATATATATATATATATATATATATATATATATATATATATATATATATATATATATATATATATATATATATATATATATATATATATATATATATATATATATATATATATATATATATATATATATATATATATATATATATATATATATATATATATATATATATATATATATATATATATATATATATATATATATATATATATATATATATATATATATATATATATATATATATATATATATATATATATATATATATATATATATATATATATATATATATATATATATATATATATATATATATATATATATATATATATATACACTCAAACAAAGAAAGGCCTAGGTTAGAAAATCACGAGCGTGGAGAAAAGGTCTACCCATCCTAAATGGTGTGGACCAAAGGTTTAAAATATACATGCAAAACAAAGGTTCTAAAAGTTCCCAAAGTCATCAGTCCGTCTTTCAGATATTACCAATTTCCCAAATGCTTGGTAGTTAATAATATTCACAAGAGAACCTCTTTTTAGTGTAGCATCGCGTATCAACTATTTTGGGAGTACTCCCTCATAGTCATCGCACTACGCGCTAAGATATGCCAAGTTGAGTTAAGGGTAACTAAAGATTCCCAGTATCACGGGCTCCTAGGTCGAAAATAGTAAGTGTTTTCATGAATACTCGTTCAACAGTACCATACTCAAGAGGGTCTTAACTGAGTGGTGATTTCTCAAGTCAGCTTGGTCGGGAATCAACTCCATATCAGCCTTCTCAAATATATCACCTTCCTATCATAAATGCACTCAAGTTTGGGTGTAGGACTTATCTCACCACACAAAGATAACAACCCAAAGCATAAACAAATATAGATAAACACACATATATACAACAATAAACACAAAATAAAGAAGTTAGGGGGAACCCTAAAAAATGATGTCCCAAGTGAAGTCGCCATTTCTGTCGCGGTGAGAATTGGATATCAAACTATTAGTTAACTTGAATCACAAATCATTATTCACCACCAGTCTTTAATTTATCCAAGGGAAGGGAAAAAGATCGAATAACCCATGAGTATGCAATGCAGTGCAAAGCTAAAAAATTAAAGGTTCGGGGGTTAGTTAAACTTAGGGAAGGTATTAGCATCCTAAGCATTTGTAGTACTCTACAGGAACCTCTTGTTTTATTATATTATTGTTGTTTGCTAAAGGTGAACCTAGGGGAGTTATTTCTAAGTATGCTTCCCAAGACATCGCATCTCGTGCCTACGTATTCTGACGGGAATAGAATCAGAGCATTCGTAGTTCCCCTAAAAGAGTGAACAAAGTTTGTTGGTTGGTTTTTAGGAGAAGAAACAAGTTGTCATATTAAGAAGAATACTCAACTTAAACCACCACAAACATGTGGAAGATGGATCTTTGCTTCACATTAAGAGAAGGGCTCTAACTCGGATATAGAATTGACGAGTATGCCACATTGTTGGCTCCTAATTTTCGACGCTAGTCGAGACCGAAGCTATCTTAGGTCAAAATTACCAATATCTGGTATGTGGGAGGGTTTTGACCCAAACAAGGAAAACTTCAAGTCGAAGAAAGATGGACCAAGGTGCCAAAAAACGCTAAGTGTTGGAAAACGCTCGACGAAGACCATGCTAAGGAAAACACGAAGACGGTTTTGCCAAGTTGGAGGGAACTACTAAATATTCAAAATTCAAATCAAGCAAAAGAGAACGTGTGAGCGGTTGGAGTAGCAAAGAAGCGCCAAAAGAGCATGTTAAGAAGTCTCAACCGCCATGTAGTAGTTATTCTATAGCACTATAAATAGGTGTTAATTTTATGTAATAGGGGTGTTCATTCATTTTGTACTAGTTCATACAACTCAGAGTACCCGCGTGTAGAGAAACGAGTTAACGAGAATGTGCGTGATACAACACCAAATCCTTTCTTATCAATGCAATTTATCTTTACAATTTACTTGCCATTTTTAAACTTTCAGTTTTACATTTAAACTGCTCTTTACAATTATGTTGCACATTTACTTTTCAAAGATCCCCTAGTCGAACGTGGAGTTCTTATTAGAGTTATTTTCCAAGCAATTTACTTACTTGCATTTTTATCTTCAAAAGTCAGTTATTTCTCAAAGGAATTATAGTCGAACATGGAGTTTGGCGGTAGTCTCTTCGCCTTTACATTACAATTGTTATTTTAAAGCCGTTTACTTTCAAATTTACTTTTCAAAGCTTCTACCTCATTGCACTTTACATTCTTGCCTTTACTTTCGACGCATTACTTGATTTTTTTTCCTTATTTATTGTCTTTAACCCTTAAAGGATTTCGCTTTTCTAAGAGGTGGTCCGGTCGAAAGTATAATTTAACTTAAAATCCCTTACTTACTTAGCACATGTTCTAGGATTTAGTATGGTCGATCCTGCGAGTTAGTCAATTTTAGCCGAAATTGATAGACCAACGGTTGTTTACCAAAATTCACAGTAAACACACATGCCTCTCTCAAGTGGAAAAGAATCTACATCTTTCTCAACTATGTCACGGGGTAGGAGAATGTTATCTCGACTGAGGATGACTCGTGTCTAATTTTCTTATGGGAAAAAAAGGAACCTAATTGTAGTTTCTCTAGTTAGCATCCAAAGAGAACTAACCTAATTCTATGAATCTAAAATAAGATTGAAGAGGAAAGTTATCTTATTGTTATCATGCAATAATTGATCCTAATGTCTAATATTGATTTGATTTATCGAAGACAAATTCGAATCGATAACCTAAGGGGACTTGAAGATCTAAATCATATAGGAATGTCAAACATCCACGAGTAAATTGACAAGTAACTAATCACGATTAATCAAAATTTTAATTAAGATTCACTAAAAACTAATCAAGCAATTAGAATTTTTAAAAAATTCAGTTAATCGATTAAAATTTTAAATAATCAAAATTAGGACATTTAATTAATAATAAAACTAACAATTTAAAATTTAAAAAAAATCTAAAAAAATCAAAAGGGTGTAAAAAAAATACCATGAATGTGTAGCTTTTTTTAATAAAAAATATGGGGTGTGGCACCAAGTTAGACATTAACCTAAGGCTCATTAACATAAACCTTAATTTTTATTATATAATAATAATAACTAAATAAAAAGTTAAAGTTTAAAAAATAAAAAAAATAAAAATATAAAAATATAAAAAATAGAAAGAAAACAGCACAAAGGGGCATCGTCCCTTTTTTTTTCTCTGTTTAATAACAAGATTAAAAAAATTAGAGCTTAACCAAATATATTTATTTTTTGACTTTTTCAACTTTTAATATACTATCTAATGACATCTCGAAATGTGTTCCTATAATAAAATAAAATAATAATAAAATAAAAAACATAGTTAAATAGAGGAAGTTCCATTTAAAATTCATTTTCTTCAATCTCTCTCATTCGATCTCAATGCTCTCTACCTCTCAAACCAGTTTTTTTTAAAAATAAATTCATATAGATTCATGACATATAATTGCAATATAGTCATAACAACCAGACATGTGATAACATAAATTAAAGCAAGCACCCAATGAAAACAATGAAAAGCACGAGTTACTGAAATCGAAGTGTCGCAATGAAACGAGCTTTTTACATGGAATAGAGTCAGATCTGAATGCAAAAGATGCATCGGTTGGTGCGTGTTGGCGGAGTCTTGATGGAGTGTAGTGTCAAAGCGGTTGCGATCGATTCTCAGTGGCAATTACGTGGATTACTCCAAAAGCGGTGAGACGATGGAACTCATGATTCTAATTTCCTTTTACTTTTTCTATTTTCTTTGAATCCAACCTCTTATTGTTTTGAATTTTGTTTGTGTATCCTTTATTTTTTTTCTAATGTATATATATAGGACTAGAAAATAGAAAAGAATGATAATAACAATTAACGAAATGTTTTTTGTTTATTTATAATAAGTCAAGAATAAAAGGAATTAAAAATCATGTTTTTATGTTTTTTATGATAAGACAAGAATAAAAGGGATTAAAAATCATGTTTTTGTGTTTTTTATAATAAGACAAGAATTAAAAAAATTAAAAATCATATTTTTTTTTATAATAAGACAAGAATAAAAAGAGTTAAAAATTATGTTTTTATGATAAGACAAAAATAAAAAGAATTAAAAAATATATTTTTGTGTTTTTTTAAAAAGAAAATATTAATAAACAAATTAAAAATAAAATTACTTAATAAAAATAAAAATTTACATTAAACATCTAATTAAATCTAAATAAATTAAATAATTATTTAAATAAAAATGATTAAAAAACGAAATAAAAAGCCGGGCAGAAAAGTGCCTCGAAAACATAAAATGAACACACCAAAATAATCAGCGCGAAATAAACATATTGGAAAAATATAGCGTTTGGTCAGATTTTGAAATAAATTTAGACCAGTTTGCTTGTAAATCCAACAAATTTATTCTGATTGACATTTTGGATACTATGCAAGATGAAGTGCATGCTATGCAATGCAGATGATGCAAAATAGAATCTTAGGGTAAAAAATTAGAGTATGGCAGATGCCCCTATTTAAGTTTCTTCTATCTAGAGATATGGAGATTTAAATCTTTGTCTCGACATGATAGGAGAAACTTAAATACAAACATGCACAGTTTTTGTCCCTAAGATGCCACAAAATCCTTATGATTTGAAATGAATTTAAGATAGGGATCCTGTGGGAAATGATGCCACAGAGAATAATTGTATACAGAAAATAATGAAACATAATTAAAGAATGGAAGACCCGACGAGGAACAATTTACCAAGACTCCATAGGGAAAAGATTCAACTCCACTGGAGAAGAGACTACCAACTAACAATGTCAAGATGAATTAAACACATGGTATCTCCCAATAGAATAAAGGTTTGTATTGCCTATTGCCTAAGGTATGGTAGCCTAAACAACAAGTAAGAAACTTGAAAAGAAGGATAACCTACTACCAACAGATGGTAGCTTAAGCAAATATATCCAATTGAAATAAAGGACGTATATTACCTACTATCAAGTACACGATAGCCTAAGAAAAAGTAATAGACTAGAAAGGAGAGATCATCTACTACCAAATATGACAGCCTAAGCAAAGGTAAACACAAAAGAAAAGATGAACTACTATCAAACCTGGTATCCTAAGCAAAGGTATCTGACCAAAAAGGTAGACATATTACCTACTATCAAACACATGGTAGCTTATGAAAAGGTACACACATAAGGAAAGATGACCTACTACCAAGCCTAGTAGCCTAAGCAACGGTATCTGACCATAAAGATACGATATATTACCTACTATCAAACATATGATAGCCTAAGTAAAGGTAATAACCAAAATAAGCTTCCATGATCAAAATATGATTAAGCTTTTTATTTAACTAAATGATTCATTTAGAAAGGGCAAATAAACTTCCCCAATGCTTCAAGGTTGAGTTCCATAAACGGGTCTCAGTTTCTTCTTTGGTCAAGTATTCCACTTGAAAAGGGTAAAGTAAACTTCCCCTTGTCTTGGGTCGTAAGCCACGGACTGGTCTCAGTTTCTTCTTTAATCAAGTTTTCCACTTGAAAAGGGTCAAATAAACCTCCCCTCGTCTTAGGTCGTAAGCCATAGACTGGTCTCACTTTCTTCTTTAATCAATTATTCCACTTGAAAAGAGTAAAATAAACCCCCCCTCGTCTCGGGTCGTAAGCCACAAACTGGTCTAAGTTTCTTCTTTAATCAAGTTTTTCAGTTGAAAAGGGTAAAATAAATCTCCTCTCGTCTTGGGTCGTAAGCCACTGACTGGTCTCAGTTTCTTCTTTAATCAAGTTTTCCACTTGAAAAGGGTAAAAATAAACCTCCCCACACTTCAAGGTTGTATGCCATGAACGGGTCTCAGTTTCTTATTTGATTAAGTATTCCACTTGAAAAGGGTAAAATAAACCTCCCCTCGCTTCAAGGTTGTATACCGTGAACGGGTCTCAGTTTCTTCTTTGAAAAGGATAAAATAAACCTTTCCTCGCTTCAAGGTTGTATGCCATGAACGGGTCTCAATTTCTTCTTTGAAAAGGGTAAAACAAACCTCCCCTCGCTTCAAGGTTGTATGCCATGAACGGGTCTCAGTTTCTTCTTTGAAAAGGGTAAAATAAACCTCCTCTTGCTTCAAGGTTGTATGCCATGAACGAGTCTCAGTTTCTTCTTTAAGCAAGTATTCTACCCGAAAAGGATAAAAATAAATCTCCCCTCGTCTCGGTTCATAGGCCACAAACGGGTCTCAGTTTCTTCCTTGAAAGGTGAATACTTATTGATAACACGAAATCGTATATATATATTGATGCATAATTCAACTGATGTTTGACTGTTTTCGATCCGATTTCGGGTTCTTTCCGTGTTATTTGTCTGATATTTTGCAGGTATTTGATGATCATGTCTAAACAAAGCAATATGAAGAAAAGAAGCAATTACAGATGAAATATGGACGAAAACCAGATGAAAACAACATGAAAAACGCAGAATGCATATTTTGCTGCTGTGACGACCGTCACACCTCCATGACGACCGTCACACGGGTGACGACCGTCACACACCATGACGACCGTCATGCAGGCAAAAACGCACAACTTCAAATGAACGTGCAAAATGCAGTTCCAAGTCCCAAATAGTGGACCACTACTCCCTGATATTTCTGCCTCCAAGTCCACCTTCTTCAAATTACAACCGTTAGAATTCTATTTCTATAAAAGGGGAAGGAGGGGAGCTGAGAAAGGGAGCCGCATTCAGACAACGAAGTGCTGCCCAATTTTATTTCCAGAGCAAAAATTTAGTTTTATTCTTTCTGTTTTTTGTTTCCTTTCCTTATTCCTGTATTCCATTTCGACAATATTCGTTTGTGCGCTCTATTGGTTTGAAGATATAATCCTGCCGACATCGTTGGGATTTGGCCAAAAGCCAATTGGATACGTTACAGGTTTTTCATTATTTCGTTAATTGTAACTTTAATTATTAGTAATATGAATGTTCCAAGTTTCTGTTTTTATTTATGTTTTACCTTTCCCAAATCCATGTCTAGCTAAACCAGAGTAATCGATATGTAGTAATAATTCAGACGGGATTTGATAATAACCGGTTGAAAACTCTCTTTTTCAAAAGTTGTTTATGGTCTGAGTGTTTAAACTTATTTACTGAATAAACGTTCGTCGCGAAAGCGAGAACTTATTTAAAAGTAGTTTTGCCACGATAGTGGGAAATTAATTAAGGTACGAACCAACAAGCGACAGCTGCGGTAAGACCAGATAGTAAACACTAGGCATTTGTTTTAATAACAGCGAAAGCACTTTAAAATGGATTAGAACTTAGAGATTTCCAAAAAGTAGTTTTAACCCCGAATGGGACAGCGAAAGCGTACATCCGGCCCTTAGAATTATGACTAGCGTCAACAACCATCGTGAGACGAAAGTCTTCAGATCACTATTTTCTGCTTAAATAAATTCTGAAAAATATTTCATATACCGGTAACTTCTCAAATCCCCGAAGAACATAATTACTGCATATCGATTCACGTAATTATAATTCAAGTAACATTTTTAGTTCCCTTTAGTGACAGAAATTATTTCCTTAAACATTATCTACCTAGCTAAACATAGTAACTCCCGAGAACACTAGTTTGATTACGAGTCCCTGTGGGATCGATATCTTTTATTACTACGCGATAGACTGTGCACTTGCAGTTAAGTTGTATTAGACATAGAAAGTCGGGATCAAGTTTTTGGCGCCGTTGCCGGGGACCCGTTTAGTCAATAGTGTAACCTTCTGTTACGCCGTATAGACTAGGTTAACAATTTCATTTTTCCTTTACTAGTTTTGTCAATTGTATGCCAAGTAATCGCCCACAAGGCGATATCTTAAAACCTTCAGTTGCAGAACTAGAGCGCTTCTTACATTTAAGAAGTCGCATCATTGAGTACCAACTAAAACATAAAATTCCTGATCCTCTCACTCTCATTCCCAAATCCGAAGAAGAATCAAAGATGGCTGAAGGACCTCAAAACAAACCGCTGAAGGCATACGCTACACCCTCTCAGATGGAGCCTAGAAGTAGCATTGCTGCCCCAGCTATTACTCGAAATGATTTTGAGCTGAAACCGTCATTGCTGTCAGCTGTACAACAAAACCAATTCTCAGGAAATGCAACTGAGGACCCAAACGAACATTTAACGAAGTTTGTACAATACGCAGACACAGTGAAAGCAAATGGAGTAACTCCAGACGCAATAATACTTCGTCTTTTCCCTTTCTCTCTTAGAGACAGAGCGTGGACATGGTTACAATCCTTACCATCCAACTCCGTTACGACGTGGGAATAGTTGAAGAATGTTTTCTTAGCGAGATATTTTCCGCCCAGCAAAACTGCTATGCTTAGAGCTCAAATCAACGGATTTCAACAAAAAGATACAGAATCTCTTTACGAAGCATGGGAACGATTCAAAGATATGATGAGAACATGTCCTCACCACGGTCTAGAACACTGGGTGACGATCCATACTTTCTATAATGGGCTTTTATACAACACCAGATTGACGGTAGACGCCGCCGCGGGCGGTGCACTTATGGATAAGCCATACGACGAAGCCTATCAACTAATCGAAAACATGTCTCAGAACCACTGCCAATGGGGAGGTGAACGCACTCCAACAGAGAAACCTGCAGCGAAAGGTGGGATGTACGAGATCAACAGCCTTGAAAAGTTCAACGCTAAAGTGGATGCTCTAGCACAGAAGATTGTCAGTCTGACCGTTAACCCCACTGCAACCGTCGTTGTCGTAACTCCAAACTGTGAGTTATGCGGAAGCACCACTCATAATGCGCCCGAATGCCCATTGCTGGCCGAAATCCCACCAGACCAAGTAAATTATGCTCAAGGAAATCCTTACGCAAATACCTATAACCCAGGTTGGCGAAATCATCCAAACTTTTCTTACAAAAGCGATAATGCATTGCAAATGCCTACTGCTCCGCCAGGATATCAGAAACCAGCTGCTGCTCAGACTGCACCTAGGAAATCAAACCTTGAGTTGATGATGGAAAAATTCATAGCTACTCAAGCTCAAACAAACAAAGAATTCCTGAATCAAAACATACACACTAGCGAGCAAATTAAACAGCTGACCGGAAAAGTAGACGCTTTAGCCACCCACAACAAAATGTTAGAAACATAGATATCACAAGTGGCTCAACAACAAGCCTCTGCTGCCGCACCCGCTGGCACATTTCCTTGACAACCCGAACAAAATCCAAAAGGTCAAGCAAATACTGTCATATTAAGAAGTGGAAAAGAATTGGACGAACCGATCGATCCGAGGACCGAAAACTCAGCCATGCAACAAAAACCAACTGAACAAGCAGAAAAGGAATCCGAGTTAGAGAAGAAGGAAGAATACGAGAAGGAGGATACAGCAAGTGAAAAAACTCAAGCACCTCCAGCGCCATATAAACCACCTATCCCTTATCCTCAAAGATTAATAAACTCCAAAACTTCAGGACAGTTTAAGAAATTTGTAGAGCTCCTTAAACAGTTGAATATCACTATTCCTTTTACAGAAACGATAAATCAAATGCCGTCATACGCTAAATTTCTCAAAGAAATCCTATCAAATAAGAGAAAGATCGAGGATAACGAAACAGTTACACTTACTGCAGAGTGTAGCACTATTACTCAAAACTGCATGCCTCCTAAATTAAAAGACCCAGGTAGTTTCTCCATACCCTGCGTCATAGGAAAGTTCGTAATAGACAAAGCTCTATGCGATTTAGGAGCCAGTATCAGTGTTATGCCTTTATCTATATGCAAAATGCTGAATATGGGAGATCTAAGACCAACCAAAATGTCCGTACAATTAGCTGACCGATCAGTAAAATATCCCGTCGGAATACTGGAAAACGTTCTAGTACGCATAGGACAATTCTACATCCCAACCGACTTCATAATCATGGACATCAAAGAGGACTCTGTTACCCCAATTATCCTAGGAAGGCCGTTCCTAGCTACAGCCGGAGCTATTATAGACGTGAAGAAAGGAAGGCTAACATTCGAAGTAGGAGAAGATAAGATAGAGTTCATTCTCACCAAGTTCTTACAAGCACCAGCCATAGACGATACCTGCTATTTAGTAGATGTAATTGACGAATGCATAAGAGAACTTGAAAATGAAGAGACCACGTATTCAGAAATAATAAAGATTCAAATACCCGATATTTCTGAAGACGATGATTAGCGTAAACCATATAAAGACGACAGCCTAAGCGAAAGCTTAGCACTAACCCCAAACCATATGCCAGGTCCGAAGAACCCATCTTTAGAACTTAAAACACTACCCAAAAATCTTAGATATGAATTCCTAGACGATGAACTAAAAAGACCAGTGATAGTCAACGCCGACTTAGGACAACTAGAAACCGTAAAACTATTAGGAGTCCTAAAGAAGTACCCCACCGCGTTAGGCTATAACATAAGCGATCTAAAAGGTATAAGCCCTTCAATCTGTATGCATCGAATTACAATAGAGGAAGACTGTAAAACCTCTAGAGAGCATCAGAGGAGACTGAACCCCATCCTAAGCACTATAGTCAGAGATAAAGTAAAGAAATTGTTAGATGCAGGAATCATCTATCCAATCTCCGATAGTGAATGGGTTAGCCCAGTTCATGTCGTACCAAAGAAAGGAGGAGTCACAGTAGTTAAGAACGAAAAAGGCGAATCAATAACAAAAAGAGTCGTGACTGGAAGCAGGATGTGCATTGATTATAGAAAGCTTAACAAAGCCACACGAAAAGATCACTTCCCTTTGCCCTTCATAGACCAAATGTTAGAAAGATTAGCCAAACATTCGTATTTCTGCTATCTAGATGGCTATTCAGGATTTTTCCAAATTCCCATTCATCCTGATGACCAAGAAAAGACTACATTCACATGTCCATATGGTACTTTTGCTTACCGCCGAATGCCGTTCGGACTTTGTAATGCTCCAGCAACCTTCCAAAGATGCATGATGGCAATCTTCGCAGATTTCATAGACGACATCATGGAAGTATTTATGGATGATTTCTCGGTATATGGACAAAGTTTCGAAGGATGCCTACAAAACTTAGAAATGGTGTTAGAACGTTGTGTAAAAGTGAACCTCGTCCTAAATTGGGAAAAATGTCATTTTATGGTCCGACAAGGAATAGTTCTAGGACATGTCATATCAAATAAAGGAATTGAGGTCGACAAAGCTAAAATAGAAATTATAAAAGACCTCCAACCTCCAAAATCCGTACGAGAAATACGGAGTTTTCTAGGACATGCCGGTTTCTACCGAAGATTTATAAAAGATTTTTCAAAAATCACAAAACCCTTGATCGGCCTGTTGATGAAAGATGCTGAGTTCGTCTTTGACGAAAACTGTCTAAAAGCATTCGAAACATTAAAATCAGCCCTTATCACTGCACCGATTATGCAACCACCCGATTGGCGACTACCGTTCGAAATCATGTGCGATGCGAGTGATTATGCCGTAGGCGCAGTTCTAGGACAAAGGAAGGACAAGAAACTCCATGCCATTTACTATGCCAGTAGAACCTTAGATCCTGCCTAAATGAACTACGCTACAACAGAAAAGGAACTTCTAGCAGTTATATTTGCGCTTGACAAATTCCGTTCTTACTTAGTAGGAGCAAAAATTATCATATACACAGACCACGCTGCCATTCGGTATCTAATAAGCAAAAAGGATGCCAAACCAAGACTATTGAGATGGATCCTGTTATTACATGAGTTTGACTTAGAAATCAAAGATAAGAAAGGAACTGAGAACGTTGTTGCAGATCACTTATCCCGAATAAAAGGCATCAAACATGAACCAGTACCGATAAATGACGATTTCCCGTACGAACATCTGATAGCCAAATTAGAAAGTGACATGCCTAACTTAATCTCGGAAGATCCAGAACTCGAAAAAGCCGTAGAAGCCGTCTATGCCCAAGTCACATTACCTTGGTATGCTGACATCGTTAATTACCTAGTTGCAGGTGTGCTTCCACCGGATCTCACTTATCAGCAAAAGAAGAAATTCTTCCACAATCTGAAACACTATTATTGGGATGAACCTCTACTCTTCAAGAGAGGGGCCGACAACATATACCGTCGCTGTGTCCCAGAGGAAGAAATAGAAAATATCATTTCCCAATGCCATTCAGCATCATATGGTGGTCATGCTAGTACATCCAAGACGTGCGCTAAGATTCTCCAAGCCGGCTTATTCTGGCCTAACCTCTGGAAAGACGTTCACATTGTTGTGCTAAAATGTGATCGATGCCAACGAACTGGCAACATCTCACGACACGATGAAATGCCTCAGAAAGGAATCTTAGAGGTAGAAATCTTTGACGTATGGGGAATAGATTTCATGGGACCATTCCCACCTTCTTTTGGTAATAACTACATACTCGTCGCTATAGACTATATGTCTAAATGGATAGAAGCCATTGCTGCTCCAACAAATGACGCACGAGTAGTAATCAAACTTTTCAAAAACACAATCTTTCCTAGATTCGGTGTACCCAGACTCGTCATTAGTGACGGCGGATCACACTTCATATCGCGAATATTTGATAAACTTCTTTCTAAATATGGAGCCCGACACCGAGTAGCTACACCCTATCATCCGCAAACTAGCGGACAAGTAGAGGTCTCAAACAGGGAAATAAAACAGATATTGGAAAATACTGTCGCCACCTCAAGGAAAGATTGGTCATCAAAGCTAAATGAAGCTTTATGGGCTTATAGGACCGTTTTTAGGACACCAATAGGTACTACACCCTACAAATTAGTTTACGGTAAATCCTGTCATCTCCCTGTAGAATTAGAGCATAAGGCCTTCTGGGCCATTAAGACACTTAATTTCAACTACACCGAGGCAGGAGAAAAACGAATCTTGAACTTACACGAATTAGAAGAACTTCGATTGGACGCTTATGAAAATGCCCGTATCTACAAAGAACGCACTAAAAAGTGACATGATAAACGTTCAGTCAAGAAACAATTCAGTGTGGGAGACATCGTACTGCTATTTAATTCAAGATTAAAACTCTTCCCAGGTAAACTAAAATCTAGGTGGTCTGGACCTTTTGAAGTGACTAAAGTACTTCAGAGTGGAGCTGTTGAAATTACCGATAAGACGAATGCACCGTTTATCGTAAACGGGCAACGTCTAAAACATTATAATAAGAACGAAAACAACCCTCACGTCTGCAGTATAGCATTGCTTGAGCTTCCAGCTCAAACACCCGAATAGCTTGTCACCAAGCTATCGTCAGGCTTTAGACGTT
Source organism: Lathyrus sativus (assembly GCA_963859935.3). Taxonomy (NCBI): domain Eukaryota; kingdom Viridiplantae; phylum Streptophyta; class Magnoliopsida; order Fabales; family Fabaceae; genus Lathyrus; species Lathyrus sativus. Next base: position 377,266,140 of record OZ012738.1, on the reverse strand, counting down.
AAAAACAGCGCTTACTGGGAGGCAACCCAATTTTCCCGTATTTTCCTCGTTACTGTATTTCATTCTCATTTTTTATTTAAAATTCTACTTTGAAACTTTAACAAAAATTCTAAACTTAAAATTGCTACTATTTTTACTTTCTTTTATTTTAATTTTTTATTTTATTTTTCTCTTTTATTTTTTGTTTTTACCACCTTTTGTTTTTTAAAAATCCTGACTTCAAATTTCTGTTTTAAACTTTTCAGGATTTTAAAAGTCTTCAAAACCTTCCTCCTGTTTTTCTCCGACTTACCTGCGAGTATGGCCGCGTACGACTTCACTAAGGTTTATTTTTTAGAATTAGCTCAAAAGGCAAGATTTGAAGCATTAACTGAGAGAGACATAGCCTTAACACTGTATTATGATAAGTCTACCATGGAGTAACTAGGAATCACTGATAGCATCCAATACTTGTTTAATCAATTAGGCTGAGAGAACACTGCTTTGAAAACCCGTTTTGCTACCTATAAGGACCTCACCTACGAATTCGTTAGTTCCTTCAGGTACTTACCCAACTATGGTTTTGGATCTAACACAGAGCTGATCACCTTTAGGATGTTTGGAATGGACCAAACCCATAGCCGGATGTCATTAGCTAACCTCCTAGGATTTCCTAGCGGACCACATGTGTTCATCAGTGCAGAAGATGACGATCTTGATTTTGAACTCAACCAGTTCTGGGGTAGAATCACAGGCGACTATCACCCTGACCCAAACAGCATGTATAATGATGAGATTCATAACCCAGATTTCAGATACTTTCATAAGATACTAGCTCACATCCTTTTCGGTAAAGAAGAAAATATTACTACAGTATCTAAAGAAGAGTTATTTATCATGTTTTGTGTTTCTCAGGGCCGTACAGTGAATGCAGTACCTTTTATGATGAGATCTTTTTGACGCCTCACTCAGGAACCACAATCACATATTCTAATAGGAGGCCTCATGACAATGATTGCCCACGAGCTTGGCCTTAGATTCCACCTAAATGCAAGCACTAGTTTTGGCACCATCCGACCCATGAATATCCAGTTTTGCTTTAACAGACGCATTTTAAGAACTATGGGACCTGAACCTTACGAGTACCTCATCAATGACAAAAGTTGTCCAGCTATTTAGATTGCCAAATCATCAGATGACAAGTATCCATAACAAGGACAACTGGGTTTATGAATTGGATGAGCCTATGGGACCTCCTTCACCTTAATCAACACCACAGAATTACATGTACGACAGTGATTACATCTCTGAAGCACATGATTATATGTACTATGAGGATGATGTATCAAAAGCTGAGATAGACCCTACGACCCCTCCGCATTACAACACCTATCCTGAGCCCATTCCTGAGGAAACCACTGACAAAATGGATACTGTTCTGCACTGATTAGACAACGTTGACGCAGCTCTGACCACCGTAAAAGCAGACATCACAAGCATACACAGTGAACTCGTAGTCTTCATGGACTTAGTCTGTGACCAGCTCGACTACTACGCCCGGAAGTTTGATGAATTGAAGGCACGAAAATATTGAGATATTAGATTTAATTTAGTTTAGTTTTTCTGCTTTCCGTCCGTTTTCAATTATTTTGATTTTTGCATTGTTAATTTCCTTATGTATTACATTACAATCATTCTAATTACTTGTTATTTCAATTGTATTCTTTATTCATTGATTCTGTTTTTACATTATCCTATGTTTCTTAACCGATATAAAGCATTGCCATATCAATCCTAGGCCTCACAACCATTGCAAGAACACCCTCATAGCAAAATTCTGCGTTCTGCAGATTTTGCTGGTGTGACGACCGTCACAGAAGCCTGACGCTCGTCACACGGGTGACGACCGTCACGAGCCCAAAACTGTTATCTTCTATAACAGGGGTTACGTTTTCTCTCCCACTCACATCCTTTCAACTTCCAATCATCACAAACTCACACCCCACTCCCAATTTTCGTTTTCCCCACCTTGCTCCATATATTCCAACTCCCATTTCAACTTCCTAATCCACTTCTGTAACATTTTTTCACTCCACAGAACCAACTCAATCCACATTTCCTCAGCATCCTCCAACAATGGCGAGAAACAACGAAACCCCAGACCTCAGCAGTATCGTGTTCAGCGACGGCGACTCCGGAGACAAACAGCGAGCCAACTATATCGCCTTCCATCAACGGTCGCTACAGCCGACCCACTATCCGCATATCCCATCCCTCACGGAGCTCGGCCTCCTTGACGACGTCACTTGGATGCTCCAAAGAGCCGGCATCTGGCACCTCTGCACAAATCCGCAGCCGACGTACGAACAACTCACCCTCGAGTTCTTCAGTTCGTTCACCTACTTCACTTCCAGCGGCGACCTCAGCCAACACTCAGGCGCCGCATGCTTCCGTATGTTCGACACGAACTATCAACTGAACCAGAACCAGATTGCCGACATCTTACAATTCCCTCGCGGCGACAATGCTCACCGCCGCCTCACCGAACAGTTTCAGCACGAAGCCTTTGCGCTCTGGTACCAGTTAACCGGAATCAATGCCGATGGCTGGGATTCTCTGCATGCAACGCATATCCACAACCCGACCATCCGGTATTTCCACCGAGCACTAAGCAACACCATCTTCGCACGGGATAGCAACCATAAGGTTAACTCGAAAGAGCTCTTCTTTCTCCGCTGTGTGTTCAACTCCGAGCCCATCAACGCCGCTCCGTTCCTCCTGGCCCACATTCAGGCCAACTGTAACCGTGGCTCTAAGCCATTTTACTTTGGCGGGATTGTTACTTCCATTGCATTCGGGCTGAACCTCGGTGACCGCCTCCAGCATCTCCATGCCATTCCCTCAGTATTCCTCGACACCGACCACTGCAGAGCTTTTCACCTCATCTGTTCCAGGGCGATGGCAAGTACCACCCGGTCGTGCGTGGCAAAACCGTCAGAAGTATCATCCTGCCATCACGCACCCGGATGTACCCACAGGATCGTGCCAACTGGCTCTTTGACCTCAATGCCCCTGCTGCTACCGCTGCTCCAACTCCGACCCACACCCAAGGTTCTGGTGACGAAATACAAGACGAGTTGGACAAAACCGAGCAACCGGAGGCATCGCAACCACTTCCTTCTGAAGGCACATCCTACCGCCGCCGCCGCCATCGTCCAGAGCCCGACTACTCTGAAGAAGACCTCCGCCGATCCCTCGACCAGCAGGCCCAGATACTCGCTATGATGCAGCAGCAGAATCAGCGAGCAGAGCAGTTCGAAGCTTGGCATCGGACCCAAATGCAACAACTCCAAACCGGCCAGGAAACCATCACTGAGAACTTGGCGAATCTTACCTTGCAGTTCGAAGGACTCCGCGACTATGTCTATCACACCGGAGCACTGGACCTTGAGGCCCGTCGCGACCAAGTCAGAGCCAAAGGACGCGACAGAGGACGTGACCGAGGCAGAGGCCGTGATTAGCTATTGTTTTCCTTATTTGTTTACTATATTTTCAGTTTCTTGTATTTTTATTTACCTTGTATTTCCCTCTCGCATTCTTTCAAATCAGTGGGGACACTGATTGAGATAGTGTGGGAGCGGAGCGTTTATTTCCCATTCCCTTGTACTTTTAATTCTGTAATTTCAATTCGAACATTTTCACGTTTTAGCAAATAAAAGCTCTTTTATATATCTTTTTCCGTTACGCAAACATCCCCCCTTCATTCAACATAAACAAAAACTTTTTCGTTCGTTCCTCAAAAGCAAAAGCATCACGAGAATGCGCCCAAGTTCAAACCAAGTTTTGAAACTCCGAGACGAAAATTCTAACAAAACCAGTACCGTCTTGACACCTTAGACCTCCGGTTTATGCGAGTCGGTTTCACTACCTACGTGTACCAAAGTCTCAAGTTTCTACGCAAACCCAACCCCAAGTAGTTTATACTAGCAGTCAACACCATCCTAAAACACTTCTAAGCAAGCGACCAATGCAAATAAGTGTATGATCTCCAAAAAGATGAAAAATCATGAAAAGAAAGCCATTTAGCCCAAGTATAGTGACATGTTCCCTCTAAGTTAGGTGCTCCTCACCCGAGCATTTAGCCCAACGGTACAAAAACTCATTGAAAAAATCAATGGTATAAGCTTATGAGCAATGAAAAAGATCAAAACAAAAATGAGATCATATTCACTAACAGGTTGACTTGCCATGAAAGTGTATGGACAACGGGCTTAATGTGATTGCGCTAGAACAAACAGGGTGAACTTGACGCGAGAACCTTGATACCAAGCTACAGTAGCATGACTGAGACCGATTTGCATAAGAAGGAGACCTCCGAAGACTTGTAGTCCAGTGTCGTCACCGTGCTCGTTTTGTTCCTACTAAGAATCCCGGTTTTTCCCAACTTTGTGAATGAGGAAGCTGCCTCGTGCTTGCCGACTTTTTCCTGTTTTACTTGAGGACAAGCAAAGATTCAAGCTTAGGGGAGTTTAATAACACAAAATCGTATATATATATATATATATATATATATATATATATATATATATATATATATATATATATATATATATATATATATATATATATATATATATATATATATATATATATATATATATATATATATATATATATATATATATATATATATATATATATATATATATATATATATTGATGCATAATTCAACTGATGTTTGACTGTTTTCGATCCGATTTCGGGTTCTTTCCGTGTTATTTGTCTGATATTTTGCAGGTATTTGATGATCATGTCTAAACAAAGCAATATGAAGAAAAGAAGCAATTACAGATGAAATATGGACGAAAACCAGATGAAAACAACATGAAAAATGCAGAATGCATATTTTGCTGCTGTGACGACCGTCACACCTCCATGACGACCGTCACACGGGTGACGACCGTCACACACCATGACGACCGTCATGCAGGCAAAAACGCACAACTTCAAATGAACGTGCAAAATGCAGTTCCAAGTCCCAAATAGTGGACCACTACTCCTTGATATTTCTGCCTCCAAGTCCACCTTCTTCAAATTACAACCGTTAGAATTCTATTTCTATAAAAGGGGAAGGAGGGGAGCTGAGAAAGGGAGCCGCATTCAGACAACGAAGTGCTGCCCAATTTTATTTCCAGAGCAAAAATTTAGTTTTATTCTTTCTGTTTTTTGTTTCCTTTCCTTATTCCTGTATTCCATTTCGACAATATTCGTTTGTGCGCTCTATTGGTTTGAAGACATAATCCTGCCGACATCGTTGGGATTTGGCCAAAAGCCAATTGGATACGTTACAGGTTTTTCATTATTTCGTTAATTGTAACTTTAATTATTAGTAATATGAATGTTCCAAGTTTCTGTTTTTATTTATGTTTTACCTTTCCCAAATCCATGTCTAGCTAAACCAGAGTAATCGATATGTAGTAATAATTCAGACGGGATTTGATGATAACCGGTTGAAAACTCTCTTTTTCAAAAGTTGTTTATGGTCTGAGTGTTTAAACTTATTTACTGAATAAACGTTCGTCGCGAAAGCGAGAACTTATTTAAAAGTAGTTTTGCCACGACAGTGGGAAATTAATTAAGGTACGAACCAACAAGCGACAGCTGCGGTAAGACCAGATAGTAAACACTAGGCATTTGTTTTAATAACAGCGAAAGCACTTTAAAATGGATTAGAACTTAGAGATTTCCAAAAAGTAGTTTTAACCCCGAATGGGACAGCGAAAGCGTACATCCGGCCCTTAGAATTATGACTAGCGTCAACAACCATCGTGAGACGAAAGTCTTCAGATCACTATTTTCTGCTTAAATAAATTCTGAAAAATATTTCATATACCGGTAACTTCTCAAATCCCCGAAGAACATAATTACTGCATATCGATTCACGTAATTATAATTCAAGTAACATTTTTAGTTCCCTTTAGTGACAGAAATTATTTCCTTAAACATTATCTACCTAGCTAAACATAGTAACTCCCGAGAACACTAGTTTGATTACGAGTCCCTGTGGGATCGATATCTTTTATTACTACACGATAGACTGTGCACTTGCAGTTAAGTTATATTAGACATAGAAAGTCGCGATCAAGTTTTTGGCGCCGTTGCCGGGGACCCGTTTAGTCAATAGTGTAACCTTCTGTTACACCGTATAGACTAGGTTAACAATTTCATTTTTCCTTTACTAGTTCTGTCAATTGTATGCCAAGTAATCGCCCACAAGGCGATATCTTAAAACCTTCAGTCGCAGAACTAGAGCGCTTCTTACATTTAAGAAGTCGCATCATTGAGTACCAACTAAAACATAACATTCCCGATCCTCTCACTCTCATTCCCAAATCCGAAGAAGAATCAAAGATGGCTGAAGGACCTCAAAACAAACCGCTGAAGGCATACGCTACACCCTCTCAGATGGAGCCTAGAAGTAGCATTGCTGCCCCAGCTATTACTCGAAACGATTTTGAGCTGAAACCGTCATTGCTGTCAGCTGTACAACAAAACCAATTCTCAGGAAATGCAACTGAGGACCCAAACGAACATTTAACGAATTTTGTACAATACGCAGACACAGTGAAAGCAAATGGAGTAACTCCAGACGCAATAATACTTCGTCTTTTTCCTTTCTCTCTTAGAGACAGAGCGTGGACATGGTTACAATCCTTACCATCCAACTCCGTTACGACGTGGGAATAGTTGAAGAATGTTTTCTTAGCGAGATATTTTCCGCCCAGCAAAACTGCTATGCTTAGAGCTCAAATCAACGGATTTCAACAAAAAGATACAGAATCTCTTTACGAAGCATGGGAACGATTCAAAGATATGATGAGAACATGTCCTCACCACGGTCTAGAACACTGGGTGACGATCCATACTTTCTATAATGGGCTTTTATACAACACCAGATTGACGGTAGACGCCGCCGCGGGCGGTGCACTTATGGATAAGCCATACGACGAAGCCTATCAACTAATCGAAAACATGTCTCAGAACCACTGCCAATGGGGAGGTGAACGCACTCCAACAGAGAAACCTGCAGCGAAAGGTGGGATGTACGAGATCAACAGCCTTGAAAAGTTCAACGCTAAAGTGGATGCTCTAGCACAGAAGATTGACAGTCTGACCGTTAACCCCACTGCAACCGTCGCTGTCGTAACTCCAAACTATGAGTTATGCGGAAGCACCACTCATAATGCGCCCGAATGCCCATTGCTGGCCGAAATCCCACCAGACCAAGTAAATTATGCTCAAGGAAATCCTTACGCAAATACCTATAACCCAGGTTGGCAAAATCATCCAAACTTTTCTTACAAAAGCGATAATGCATTGCAAATGCCTACTGCTCCGCCAGGATATCAGAAACCAGCTGCTGCTCAGACTGCACCTAGGAAATAAAACCTTGAGTTGATGATGGAAAAATTCATAGCTACTCAAGCTCAAACAAACAAAGAATTCCTGAATCAAAACATACACACTAGCGAGCAAATTAAACAGCTGACCGGAAAAGTAGACGCTTTAGCCACCTACAACAAAATGTTAGAAACATAGATATCACAAGTGGCTCAACAACAAGCCTCTGCTGCCGCACCCGCTGGCACATTTCCTGGACAACCCGAACAGAATCCAAAAGGTCAAGCAAATACTGTCATATTAAGAAGTGGAAAAGAATTGGACGAACCGATCGATCCGAGGACCGAAAACTCAGCCATGCAACAAAAACCAACTGAACAAGCAGAAAAGGAATCCGAGTTAGAGAAGAAGGAAGACTACGAGAAGGAGGATACAGCAAGTGAAAAAACTCAAGCACCTCCAGCGCCATATAAACCACCTATCCCTTATCCTCAAAGATTAATAAACTCCAAAACTTCAAGACAGTTTAAGAAATTTGTAGAGCTCCTTAAACAGTTGAATATCACTATTCCTTTTACAGAAGCGATAAATCAAATGCCGTCATACGCTAAATTTCTCAAAGAAATCCTGTCAAATAAGAGAAAAAGGGGTGCTCTCCATGACATCGTCGTCTTGTGCCTACATATTCCCATCTGGTATGAGAAATCAGAGCAACATAGTTCGTGGTACTTAACCGGTGTTTTTGTTGATGATGTTAACGTAGCGCATTCTAGTAGTTTAAGTGTATTGTTGCTCGCTCGTTAGAGACTTAGGCGTTACCTGTTTGCGGTAGAACGGATGTAACATATCCTTTTTGAAAAGATTAATTTCCGCCAACGAGGCAAGATGTCACATTTGATTTGTGAAAGTTGTTTTTAGGGGTGAAATATGTCATCGGATAGTAACCCCTTGCAGGTAGTACCCAATTCTTTATCTTAAAGTTTTATTATGAAAAGGTGTGGCGAATACAGTTACATCTTCGTATTGAAAGACGGGTATCGAGACCATACACTCTATATTGAGTATCCTGACACTCGGAGAGGAAGAAGTCTACATTCAATCCTCTCTCTTTAGTTCAATACAAAGAGAACTTCATTCTCTTATTAAAATTGTTTTTGATCTTGAACGATAAGTGCTCTGCAACAGCGAACCCTAAAGATAATGTCAAGCACTCAGGATAGGAGAAGGCCTACGCCTAACCACTCCACAACCATTCAAGTTTTATTGTGAAAAGAGTTTGAAAATGCGCTTGGCACGAGGCTAAGGTTTTTAGATTTGAGTAAAAAGGTTTTGAAAGGGAGTTTTGAAAAGTGAAGTGGCGAATACAGTCTCGTCTTCATATTGAAATACGAGTGTCGAGACCACATACTCTACAGTGAGTATCCTGAGACTGGGAGAGGAAGAAGTCTACACTTAATCCTCTCTCTTTAGTTCAATACAAAGAGAACTTTATTCTCTTTATTAAAGTTTTTTTTTGGTCTTAAATGGTAAGTGATTTACGACAGTGAACCCTAAAGGTAATGTCAAGCACTCGAGATACGAGAAAGCCTACGTCTAACCACTCACGACCATTCAAGTTTTATTTAGAAAAGAATTTGAAAAATGCACTTGGTACGAGACCAAGGTTTTAGGAGAAAAGTTGTGAAAGAAGAAGATGGTGGATTGGTTTGAAAGTTGGTTTGATAAAATTCGCTTGACGTTGGATCTAGGGCTTAACTTATACATGCATGCAAAAGCGTGGTGAAATGGAAGTGAGTTTGAAAATGGCTCGATGACGAATTGAGAATTAGTTTGAAAATGGATATTCTAGTCTCTGGGGGTGCTCCTAGACTCGATAAGCCACAATCAAAGGAATACAAAATACGTACATTAGAAACGGGAGAGGGTTACATGCAAATTACACAGGATTTGCACAAAAATAAAAAGTCTCATTGTCAGGTAGCCCAAGAGAAAGCCGTGTGTGTACAATGTGTCCTAAGCTACGTCTTTGAGCGAAAGTCGGGCACAACTCCATGCTTGGGTTCCTGAAAATATCCAAAGATCCGACACTCGAATAAACAAACAACAGTCCATCAATTTTAAGTTTTATGGTTTAGATAATTTATTAAGTGTTTTGAAAGAATGTGAATTAAGATGAAGAGGATATATACAAGATATGGGTAATATACAGGATACAGATCAAGATAAATATTAACTGGTATATGGACAGGACAATATTGACTGAAAAATAAAACAGTGTATATTTGACAGAAATTAAAGTTAGTGGTTAGTTTGTAAGTGAATTGAATCGGGACAAAATTGCACTAAACCGTCATACCTCGACTTATAATGGAAGTAGGACTATAGGAGGTCGCGTAAATTGATATCCGTGCAAAAGACAAGATAGAGAAATGATATTGAGGATTATTCTCCAATTTAATAGTGTCGCACGAACCAAAAAGTGGGATCTCGGCTTAATCGCAAACATTATGTCGATTAACCGAAGGTAGCCTATCACGATCCCAAAGTAAAGAAAATGACTCAAATGGTCATTTTTCATAGCTTTGAAATCGAGAAGGTTATCGACTTCGATAAACGGCGCTTACGAATAGAAAGACATCATAGATCGAAGAACATTGAATAAAGCCAAAAATGAAGAAAAAATTGAAAGAGAAAAGGAAGGTAGTCTCGGACAAACCTCCATCTATCAATAATTTGACCGATGATGGTTTTGTGGTCTTGTCATCGACCAAAAAGAAAGATAAAATAAATAAAAATCGGAAATAAAAAGTTGAAAAGAAAAATCGATCTCGGACTTGTTGTTATTCGTCAATAATTTGATAAACTACAACTTGGAGGTTTCTTCGTCGACCGAAAAAAATGAGATATTACAAAGCCTCATAGATAAATAAACACTAAAATCTAGCTTCTAAGAAAAATATTAAAAACTTCAAAAAAACTAAAATTAGGAAAATAACATATTAAACTAATTTATACAAATATGTTAACAAATCTTTAAAAAACTAAATATATTAACAATTAAAACTAGTTTTATAAAAACACATTAACAATTCTTAACCACTAATTATAAAATATATATAAATCTAAAAACTAGATTAGAAATATAAAAAAAACTGTTGAAAAAATGAAAAAAATGTTAGAAAAGTATTGAAATTCTGAAAAGCTAATTTAATATATTTACAAAATTCTAAAAAAAAACTAAATTATAAAATAAATGTTTTTTACTAAAAATGGAAAATGGGGGGTGCGAAACAAGAACGGGCCAGGTATGAGGAGGGAGTCCAAGTCCATGATGAAAGCGGGTCAGGAGATCCACTCAGATCTCAACCGACCCAACCTTCTCGGTGCACACAAGCCATATCCAGCAGCTACCACACGAACACATAAACTTCACAAAGCCTTCAAACCGCCTCACGCCATCCTACAACCAAGCCACTTCAAACTTCATGCCACGAGATGCCACGCAAGCCAACTACAACCTTCAGCAAGCAAAAAAGAAAAAACTGACCCCACACTACTACAACTGGTACTATCTGCAAATGCACAAAACGACTTGCTGCTACTCAATATGCAAACAAAACAAAATGATGTCACACGAAATACAATTCAGAAACGGCATCAAATCTCCATTCAATTTCATTTCAAATTGATTCCAAAACTCTATGAATTAAAGCTCAATCCTTTGCATTTCAGTTCTGGATTAGGGGATCTGTAAAAATGGGTGGATTTGAAGAAGGGGAATGAAGGTGGTACGTGAGAAAGAAGAAGGCGACTGCTTTTGTCGCGATGAAACGGAGGCGGCGGAAATTCGGGTTTGAGGGTTCAGTTGTTGTTGGCTGAGTGGTTTTCATTTGATTTTCGGGTGTGGAGGTTTGAGAATGGAGGTTTAGGTATCGTTTGGTGGTTTACGGAAGAAAATGGGTTGGAGGCAGAGGCGATTTGAAGAAGAAGAAGTGGGATTCACGAAATGGTTGAGGAAGAGAAGAGAAAGACGGTAATGGTGGAAAGATTTGGGAGAAGAAGAGATGGTGAATAGTGCGGGCGGCGCCAGGGTTTCAAAACTAGAAGAAGATGAACAGTTCTACCACATATATATTGGAAAAAAATGACACGTTCCCTGTTTGTTGTTGTCCTTTTTTTTTCTTTCTTAATTTAAAACCTGTACTAATTAATTAATAAAAACTGATTAATAAATTAATAAAACTATTTGAATCCTAGTTAATATCCTAATCTAACTATAATTAACTATTCTAACTTAATTCTAACTATTTATAATTAAAACCTAATCCAATTAAATTCTATTCTAAACTAAAATTCTATATTAAATAAAAATCCTAAATTCTAATAAAAATTCTAAATTCTATTTCTATTCTTTAATTCTAATTTTCTAAATAAAAACTTAAATTCTAAAATCTAATTTCTATTAACAAACAATATATGTACAAAACATTATATTTGGAAGAAAAAAAAGTTAGAAACAAAACGGAATTAATATTTATAAAAATAGCATCCTTAGGCTACGTGTCACGCTCCCATTGAGCAAAATAACAGAGATTTGAAAAATCACTCAATCGTGGGTGGACACACGTCTAAATGGCATGAAACTCGATGATTTGATTCAGAGAAAACTCCTGATCCCATGTGTCGTGGTGAAATTTGGATACCAAGCTATTGATTAACTTGAATCTTTAATTCATTTACAACCGATCTTTGATTTATCCAGGGGGAAAGGTTAAAGGAAGGAAAACCTATTTTGCATTGTAAACACAATGCGGGGAGAGATCTAAGGTTCAGGGGTTGGTTAAACTTAGGAAAGGTGTTAGCATCCTAAGTTTCTGTAGTACTCTACAGGAACCTCTTGTTTTTAATGTTGCTTATTGCTAATGTTATCTGCTTAAGGGATAAAAGACCTAGACGTTTATTTCTAAGTATACTCGCCAAGACGTTGCATCTTGTGCCTACATATCCTGACGGGAATAGAATCAGAGTATCTGTAGTTCCCCTAAAGGGTTTGAGGAATTATTGACTATGAGTCAAAGTTCCAAAGGAAAATAAGCTTTCATATGGAAATGCTTACTTGGAGTGAGGATACTCCTGTCTATGTTGAAAGTTAAACTGAAAAGGGGGAAGGTATGTCCATGAAGGGACACCTAAAAGGTGAGTACTCAAATCCTAAAGCTAGGGTGAGGGTAAAGGTATTGACACGGGGATCAAACATGTGAACCTTTCCTTCGGAGAGGAATATTGGTAAAATGTAGTAGTAAGTGATTGAGAATATGAAATGATAAGTAATGTGATAAGATATGGATGAATTGTTTGATTTAGTTGACTTAGAAGTTAGAAGTTTGAAGTTAAATATTTTTATTATTTTTGGAGGTTTTAAATCTAAGTTAGAAGATGATACTAACAACTAAATGGTTTTCATGAATTTGGTGTAAGAATTAGAAATTAGTTATTAAGAGAATATTAAAAAAATTGGATTATAATTAACTTAAAAGGGTGCTATACTGATTAATCCTAAGTTAAATACCATAGTTTTAAAAATCTAGGTTATTTAAGAAAAGGGGCAAATGTTTTTGATTAATTTATTTATTTTTGTGAGTTTTAAATTATTAAGAAAAAGGAAAAGATAGACTAAACATTTCTATATATTTTTAATGTTATAAACATCTGAATTAAAAAACCATTTTTGGGTCTTTTTTGATATAATAAAAAAATCAGCGTTTAAAAAGAATTAATAAACTTAAATTAACAACTATTATTTTTATTATTTTTTCATTAAAATTCACTTTTCTTTTTAGTTATTATGTATGTTTAGATTTTAAAATAAGTTCTAATGGTTAGTTGGTTAGTAAGTTAGTGGAGTTAGTATTATTATTATTAATAATAAAAAAAAGTTACAAACCAATACAAAATAAACGAATAAATCAAAAGAAGCAAATAAAAGAATACGGGTCGGGCTGGATCATCACCCCAGACCCGACCTAATCAGACAGATGAGAGGGCAATGGAAGTTGGGTCTAGAAAATTCTGAAACCCTAATCCTCAAATTGAGCGGCGGCCCTCCTCACCGTCTTTCTCCCTCCTTCGTTCCTTCTTCTCTTCAATTTCTTTCTCCTTCTTTTCTTCTACTTCTTCTCCTTCTTTCTGATACTTCTTCTTCGTTTTTTATTTCACTCTTCTCGATTTCTTCTACCCTGCACAAATCAAACGTGAATATATGGAATGTTAGCAAATACAGATGATTTAAAATGGATTGTTGTTTTCTTTTTGCAGGGGTCCTTCGATGTTGACAGCGGTGATGGCTTTTGAAGGGGTTATCACGGAGGATGACGGAGGTGACGAAAGTGGAGGTTTTTCGCCGGTGGTTTGAGTTCACGGTTGACGGAGGTTTCGTGGCGGAGCTTAAAAAGATAAGTGTTTTTACGATCTAGGTTTTGTTGAATTTGGGGTTTTTTGTGAACATTGTGGATGCTGCAAATTTTGTCTCATATGTATGTGTGTTTTTGTATCGTGTTCTGAGTGTCCTTTTATAAGATTAAAGATCTGGAAAACGGAATAATGACATTGAATAACCTTCCTTCTTGAGAAAACGTGTTTCCAATTCTGATTTTTGGAAGAAATCGTATCTTATTATTAACTAATATTTTCTGCCAAATTTGAATTAATTTGATTGATCACACTTGGATAAAATGATGATTTGCTTCCGCTTCTGTCTTGATATGCCTTCACCGATAGACTTGAGATTATGATTGCTCTTGATTGGTCATTATTATTGATTTGATGATCTTGTAATTCTCATTACGAGTTATTGAATCCTTCTTTGATGTTATGTCTGTAGGCGTACCATACAACCCTATCTTTTAAAGAGCAATTTTCCTATCATGGGTCCCGGTACAGTTGATGAGTTTTAATAGAATCTGTTGGTCACTTTGAAACAGTTTGGAAGAAGTAGCTCAGCGATATGAATGCGGGAAAACTTGATTTATATGATGAACTGGTAAGAATATGATTGTTTCTCGCGTTTGCTTTTCATTGCAAAGGACAATGGTGTACTCCGAACACCCCTTTGTTTCTCATATTTTAAGATATATCAAGCCTTCCGATGTGAATCTGTGTATGCTATTTCCGTGCAGGCTATGCAATTGTCCTGCTCAGTATTGAAGAAGGAGGGTATACCAGTATATCATTGTGTTCAGTATCCTCATAATTTGTTCTTGTCTTCCCTGGGGCATATCATTCAGGATTTAATTGTGGTTTCAGCAATAATTGTGGCTGTTGCATTAAGTCTTCACGGTACTCTTGCTCAAATTAGTAGCACTGAAGCAATAAATCAACTTTCACAAGATGATGCAGTTTGGGTACAGCGCAGGAATGGTCTTCAATGGGCTTAAAAACGATTAGTTGGGAGCTGTTCTCTTCATTTGGTCGAAGATGATTTGTATTCTCCACTCTCGTACAGATGGTGGAACCTTGGTGGTGATGGCACTGACTCTGAGAGCGTCTTTGAGAAAAGTCACAAGCATGGTCATGACATAATGGAAAGATGAGTATATTCAGTTTTAACTCCCTTTAGTTAAATTCTCATTGATCATCTTGTTGAACACGTGGTTTTAACTGATTCTGTGCCGAAACCGTATTTATCTAAACTTGCCAATATCATCTTTTGACAACGTGTAATATTGATGTAGGTACGAGCACATCAACCACTTCAACATGGGGATTGACATTCTTAGTTGAGATGAACATTGAGGGAGGAGGACTATCAATCTCGGAGATGCGAAGATGGGGAATCCATTGCATTAAGTTCATTCGAGAGTCCTTAAGTACGAGCTCTTAACTTCTCTAGTTCCGACTCGTAGTAACAGAAAAATGGCTGGCCGCGAACTGTGCGCTGCACCTGTTATGATTAGGCACTAAGTACGCTTCTTTGCGTGAGTTTTATATCGGGATCTCTCATTTCTTTGCCCTATTGTGTAGGTTTTATTACGGCCCAAATTATGCAGCATTGTTGAACAGACATGGTAATTTCGAAGCATGGCCAAATGTTCGGACTCGTCTCGCTAGAAAGGAAGCTTAGATTGAGTCAACCTAAAGTTGTGATTGTGGAGTACGACTTCCTCTGGGCTTCGGTTTGGCTTTAATTCTATTTGGCTTATGCGCAATCTAACTCACAACAGCTTTACATAACCGGTTCTTTGGCTTTATCAACCGTGGCACGTGAAAACTCCACATCACAGTAAGAACCACATTTTAAATAGTGTCCGGGTTGAATATGATTAGAGGTCGTGATAATCTCTACAGAGAGTCTTCTGGTTTTCAATTCAATAATTAGTTTCAATCCGACAACATATGCAATCGTCGACGCGGTGAATTATTAGCCAGGTACAAGCGCCCGAGTGATTCTGCTATGATTAATGCACTAGTCAGGTTACACTGTTGCTGCTGACAGAAGCTTCGAAAATGTCAGAGAAAAACTCAAAAAATTCGGGAATTATCCAAGAGCCTTGTTGAGGATGGGACGGTGACTGTTGCACAATTCGGTTGGTGATTTACCTTAGTTTTTTTGACAAATGATGTACTCTTCTAGTTTGGAAATGGTAGCAAGATTAATGATGTACTTGTTATTAATTTGGTGACGGTATAACAATTGAAATCAAACCTTTTTGTCTTTTCCTCTTTTTATACTTAACTTTGCAGGCAGATTTAAACATACGTACTCTGCCGTCTTTGTGGTCTTTTTGCCTTGAAACTTGACGAATAGGCCTAACAGTAACCTTGCTCTTTGTAATCATAACCTGGATGATCTGAATTTGTTTTTTTTTTAATTTAATAATGGGAACCTCCCCTTTTGAAAGATATTTGAAATCTTTGCCTCTTAAAGAGTTTCTCAATATTGATACTTGTCTTTTGACTTTAAGAAATCAAATATGATGCCATCTCATAAGCTCTTCTTGAAGGATGAATTTTCTGCCAAGATTATGGACTCGAGAAACATCGCAGTTTGAAGCTTTAAAAAAAGTTAAATACGGACTTTGCATGCTAAATGGTGAAGGATGAACCACTACTTTGACTTTGAGTAAATGTAGAAAGCAATAGTGAATCAGCTAGAATAAGACTATGGATTCCAATTGAGAACTTCTCCTTAAATCTTGATTCAAGGAAGCTTGCCATCCTCTTTAAGACCGAAGGGAGCCTTTCACGATGAACCAACCACACGAATAAGAACAAGGTCTTGTTTCATCTGTACTCCTCGTGCCACCAAAGTTAGATGGCGATGAACCAATCTCTTAGAAATCTTTTGAAAACAACGATACACCCTGATGTAAATTGCCACAAAAACCGTAACCAAAACTCGAAAGACCATTTTCCATATTAAAGAACGGAAAGCCCAAATCCTTCTCAAAACACAGAGATGCTTCTGATACACTCTTAGTGAAATGACCATTAGAAGACTCCAGAACCTTGAATCAAAGCACGTTTGAATTAGCTGCACATAAACATGCACACCAAAGTATAACAATATCATACAAGAAAGAAATAAAACAGAGAGGTGGGACCTTAAGGTCAAAAATTGGGGTGTGAAACCATGTCTTAAAAAATCAATGCTAAATATGATTACGAACTATGACCTAAGGCAAATGCATATGAGTGTGAAGCAGAATCCAGTCAAAGTTAGAAACGCGAGGGCAAATTTTGGGGTGCAACAACTGTTGGAGAAATACTTTGTCTTCAATGGTAATCTTCAAACAAATTCTTCTTGAGGAGTCGAAGTGCAAAATAAATGCATGCTCAATGCATGTTCAAAAGTCTAGAGATATCCAAAATTGTGATTATCAGGGACCAAAGTTTAATTCAGGAAGTAACTGAAGAGAAACGGTCAAGCAAGACTCTACCCAATGAGGGATGAACTCAACTGGGGTTTATTTTATTCAGAAGTGGAAAAGCCAAAGCAACCATCTTCCATGAGGATTGAACTCAGTTGGGAATTTAGAAATGTTGTGCTCTTTTTGCCTAGGGATGATGACTCTACTTAGAGGGAGAAGACAAACCCAATCACTTGGGAATAAACACGACCAATGTGAACAAACAAACAAACACAAAAATGTGAAATGCACAGGTGCCATGAGTATTGTTTGAATGAATGTCATGTTATGCTTATGCTAAGAAAACAGACAAAGAGAAGTAAACTGGAGATGCGATAAACATCTCGACACGGATACTCAGCCAATCTTTACAAGATAGTAACATCACTGGGGATGAATGGAAAGCCACGTCTGGGACTCACGGTCCTGTTTCAAGGCTTCAAACTTCTCTGGGGAAAAGAGCACTCCACTTAAGGATGAACATCATGACTTCACTTAGGGGACTGTCAAGATGAACCCTGCTACTCTGTTGGGGATAAGAAATATACATTGGGAATGGATCAAACTCATGATTAGAGAGACTTTATGGGGATAAAATAAATATCTGCTACAAAATTAAGTAGTCTGGAAGGAAGTTGTAACTGGAGATGCCAGAGCTAAGGCCTCACAAGGGATAAAATAAATATCAAATTCAATGGGGAAGCTCGGATCAACGTGCAAGCTGAAGATGTGAGATTTGAGACTTCATGGGGATAAAATAAACATCCAATTTGTTTGGGAAGATTGAAGTTGTAAGAAATCACTGAGGAGTGATATAACATCCACTTTACTGGGAAGGTTAAAGCCAAGGAAATTCACTGGCGGAGGCTTAAGTTACAAATTGGGGAGTTCTTGCATCAATTTTGCCATAACTGCTTGAAGTAGAGATTCATCAGGGAATTGTCATGACCACCTGAAGTAGAGACTTACTGAGGAATTGTCACACCACTTGAGACAAAATCTCTTTGGGGTATGAGCGAAAAATGTTGTGAGAACAATGTAGTTATGAATTGATGAACTGTGTAGTAGTCTCCATTTCGAACAACCGCTATTGTGAATGGATCAAAATAACACAGGTCACAGATCCACACACATACGCGCGTGCGCGCATACACACACACACACACACACACACACACACACACACACACACACACACACACACACACACACACACACATATATATCTAGACACTCAAACAAACAAAGGCCTAGGTTTGAAAATCACGAGCGTGGAGCAAAGGTTTACCCATCCCAAATAGTGTGGACCAAAGGTTTAAAATATACATGCATATCAAAGGTTCTAAAAGTTCCCAAAGTCATCAGTCCATCTTTCAGATATTACCAATTTCCCAAATACTTGGTAGTTAATAATATTCTCAAGAGAACCTCTTTTAAGTGTAGCATCACGTATCAACTATTTTGGGACTAGTCCCTCATAGTCATTGCACTACACCCTAAGATATACTAAGTTGAGTTAAGGGTAACTAAAGGTTCTCAGTATCACGGGCTCCTAGGTTGAAAATAGTAAGTGTTTTTACGAATACTCGTTCAACAGTACCATTCTCAAGAGGGCCTCAATTGAGTGGTGATTTCTCAAGTCAGCTTGGTCGGGAATCAACTCCATATAAGCCTTCTCGAATATATCACCTTCCTATCATAAGTGCACTCAAGTCCGGGTGTAGAACTTATCTCACCACACAAAGATATTCAATACATATATTCAATAATAAACATAAAATAAATAAGTTAGGAGGAACCCTGAAGAATGATGTCCCTAGTAAAGTCGCCATTTCTGTCGCGGTGAGAATTGGATATCAAGCAATTGGTTAACTTGAATCACAAATCATTATTCACCATCGATCTTTAATTTATCCAAGGGAAGGGAAAAAGATTGAATAACCCATGAGTATGCAATACAATGCAAAGCTAGAGAATATAAGGTTTGGGGGTTAGTTAAACTTAGGGAAGGTATTAGCATCCTAAGCATTTGTAGTACTCTATAGGAACCTCTTGTTTTATTATGTTATTGTTGTTTGCTAAAGGTGAACCTAGGGGGTTTATTTCTAAGTATGTTCGCCAAGACATCGCATCCCGTGCCTACGTATCCTGACGGGAATGGAATCAGAGCATTCGTAGTTCCCCTAAAAGGGTAAACAAAGTTTGTTGGTTAGTTTTTAGGAGAAGAGACAAGTTGTCATCTTAAGGAGAATACTCAACTTAAACCACCACAAACATGTGAAAGATGAATCTTTAATTCACATTAAGAGAAAGGCTCTAACTCGAATATAGAATCGACGAGTATGCCACATACCTCTCTCAAGTGGAAAAGAATCTACATCTTTCTCAACTATGTCACGGGGTAGGAGAATGTTATCTTGACTAAGTATGACTCATGTCTAATTCTCTCATGGGAAAAAGGGAACCTAATTGTAGGCTGTCTAGTTAACATTCGAAGGGAACTAACCTAATTCTATGAATCTAAAATAAGATTGAAGGGGAAAGCTATCTTATTGTTATCATACAATAATTAATCCTAAGGTCTAATATTGATTTAGTTTATCGAAGACAAATTCTAATCGATAACCTAAGGGGACTTGAAGATTTAAATCATATAGGCATGTCAAACATCCATGAGTAAATTGACAAGTAACTAATAATGATTAATCAAAATTTTAATTAAGATTCACTAAAAACTAATCAACCAATTAGAATCTTTAAAAAATTCAGTTAATCCATTAAAAATTTAAATAATCAAAATTAGGACATTTAATTAATAATAAAACTAACAATTTAAAAAGAATTTTTTTTTTTAAATAAATCAAAACAGTGTAAAAAGAATACCATGGATGTGTAACTTTTTTTATAAAAAAACATGGGGTGTGACACCAAGTTAGACATTAACCTAAGACTCATTAACATAAACCTTAATTATTATTATATAATGATAATAACTAAATAAAAAGTTAAAGTTTAAAAAATAAAAAAAAAAAATAGGAAATAATAATATAAAAAAGATAGAAAGAAAACGACACAAAGGGGCGCCGTCCCTTTTTTCTCTGTTTAATAACAAGATAAAAAAAATAAGAGTTTAACCAAATATTTTTTTTGTTTTGACTTTTTCAAATTTTAATATACTATCGAATGACATCTTGACATGTGTTCCTATAATAAAAGAAAATAATAATAAAATAAAAACATAGTTAAATAGAGAAGTTCCATTTCAAATTCATTTTTTTCAATCTCTCTCATTCGATCTCAATGCTCTCTACCTCTCAAACCAATTTTTTTTTAAAATTAAATTCATATAGATTCATGACACATAATTGCAATATAGTCATAACAACCAGACAGGTGATAACATAAATTAAAGCAAGCACCTAATAAAAACAAAGAAGAGCACGAGTTACCAAAATTGAAGTGTCGCAACAACACGAGCTTGTTACGTGAAACAAAGTCAAATTTGAGCGTAAAAGAGGCATCAGTTGGTGTGTGTTGGCGGAGTCTTGATGGATTGCAGTGTCAAAGCGGTTGCGATCGATTTTCGGCGCCGTTACGTGGATGACTCCAAAAGCGGTGAGACAATGAAACTCATGATTCTAACTTCCTTTTACTTTTCCTATTTTCTTTGAATCCAACCTCTTATTACTTTGAATTTTGTTTGTGTATCCTTTATTTTTTTCTAATGCATATATATAGGACTAGAAAATAGATAAGAATGATAATAACAATTAATACAATGTTTTTTTGTTTATTTATAATAAGTCAAGAATAAAAGGAATTAAAAATCATGTTTTCGTGTTTTTTATGATAAGACAAGAATAAAAGGGATTAAAAATCATGTTTTTGTGTTTTTTATAATAAGACAAGAATAAAAAAAATTAAAAATCATGTTTTTTGTATTTTTTATAATAAGACAGGAATAAAAAGAGTTAAAAATCATGTTTTTATATTTTTATGATAAGACAAGAATAAAAAGAATTAAAAATTAAGTTTTTGTGTTTTTTTAAAAAGAAAATATTAATAAACACATTAAAAATAAAATTACAAAAATAAAAATTTACATTAAACATCTAATTAAATCTAAATAAATTAAATGACTATTTAAATAAAAATGATTAAAAAACAAAATAAAAAGCCGGGCAAAAAAGTGTTCGAAAACATAAAATGAATACACCAAAATAATCCGCGCGAAATAAACATATTGAAAAAATATAGCGTTTGGTCAGATTTTAAAATAAATTTAGACAGGTTTGCCTGTAAATCCAACAATTTTATTCTGAGTGACATTTTGGACACTATGCAAGATGAAGTGCATGTTATGCAATGCAGCTGATGCAAAATAAAATCTTAGGGTCAAAAATTAGGGTATGACATATGGACATAACTTAGAAATGTTAGTTTTTATTGTTATGAACTACTTATTGCTTATGGATTATGTCGAGGGGATTATTCTAATGAGGTGCTCTTAGGAGGTGGGTAGAACTTGATAAAAATGTAACATAGGTTTTCCTTTTCTAGCGTCGTTGTTGATTAAATAGAGATAAGTGATTCATCCAACACATATCCTATGAATGAGGGATGTCCTATTCAAAATAAAAGAATATGAAATTCTAGAGGTACCACAATGATAGCCAAGTTGACAAAAACCTGCAACACAAGTATCATGATGTCGATCAAAATTGATTTTAAAAGTGGGAGGTGTTATTGTAAACATGCTACAACATTTAGGAGTTACGTGGAATTACTTGGTTGAAGCAAAATGAGTATTTTATTAAAAGACTGGGGCTAGGTAGATCTTGAAGTGAAATAAAGTATATGGATCAATGTTGCGGTATTAATTTTAACATTCATTATTTACTTTACAAGTATATATTATTATTATTATTATTATTATTATTATTATTATTATTATTATTATTATTATTATTATTATTATTATTTTAATACTAATACCAACTTTATTATATAAATGTAGGATGTTTTTATTATTCCAGATGATGATAAGCTGAAAAGCAAATGAACTTCATATGCTGGTGAATATTGGGGAGACTTTAAGACACAACTTAAAACATATTACGTTACAAATCCAAAGCCTAATGCAAAGCCTTCACCTAAGATGTATAGTCATGTTGATCAGGAGACTTGGGATAAGTTTGTCGAGTCTCTTAACTTTCATGATTTTTAAGTTAGTAGCAATCTTATGTTGAACTAAAACCTTATATATAGCCATCTTTAACATTTTTAAATTAATACAACCCTGCAAATTAAAATACAATATTTTTATAACAGGCTAAGAGTCAAATAGGAAAGGAAAATAGGACTAAAAGTATATATTCATATAAATTGTCACATGGAGGATATGAAAAACTCAAGGAGATAATGATTATGGAAAAAAAGAAAATAGAGAGAATAACAGTTGAGAGATACTTCACAAAGAATTGATCTCAACCTATCCCCACCATCACGCCATAAGAAATGGAAGGGAGCAAGACAAAGACTAGGGGGAGAGTTCACATCAGAGGCTACACATATAGTTCTTGAGAAGATTCTAAGTAGAATAATTTTTCAAGAATACTAATTGTAGGTAATTCACTTTGGTAATGAACTTTTAATTGTATTGAAGGATTCAATGGTTGAAAAAGTCAATGTTGGTGTCTTTTTTCCACAACAACGTCATGAGATATTAGTAGAAGGGGTTGGAACAAAGGAGCATGATGGACTTTGTAACACCCCGGTTTTTAAATTAATTCATTTTATTTTGTTAAATAAATTTATATGATTTGTTAGATTTCTTTATGTATTTTTATTGAGTTATTTGAGGTTGTGGAGAATTTATATAATTTATCTCTATTTTTGGATTAATTAAAATAATTGAAATTTGGATAAAATGTAAAATAGTGAGATATAGGTGGGAAATAGAATAATAAAATAAGTGGTGGGATAAGGAGATGATTGACATGATTAAGAAGGAGAAACATAAATTCTAATAATTAAAATTGGGATTTTTGTTTAAAAGAAAAAATAAGGAGAAAAATAGGTTTTTGTGTTGTACGTGAAAAGTTGTGGTAATTAGAAGTGGAGAGGCAATAGCAAACCTAGAGGGGGAACTACCATTTCTTAAAGTTCAAGGTTTTGGTTAGAAACTTCAAGTAAGGGAGGGATTTTTCACTATTGGGTACTTATTTTGTAAAGGATGATGAAGGTTTATTACCCTCTTCATTGTTTGATTGTGTTGTCCTCCATTGTTGAGGGTTTGTGAATTATGTGAGGTTTGTGCAAAACCTCCACAATTAGATTAATCTATTGTTAATTTTAATTATGTTAATCATGCTAAGTACTATTTTGATATGAATTTGTGTGAATGGACGCCATGAGAATATTGAGATGATGATGTTCATATGTTGATGTTATGTATAGATGAAAAACATGATGAATTGGTGGGATGATGTTGATTTTGAAGTTGTGAAGGTTTGATTACTATATGATTCATGTAACTTAAGTCACGATAAGTTTTGGGACTGTTAGTAGTCAAAATTTTGGGTTTGGGATCTGATGAAGGGTTGGAAAATAGGAGAAATCGCACAAAATCGTGAAACATAATTTTGGGGTTCTGAAAGCTGCTGCAGGCCGTAGAAGCCCTCTGGTTTTTGTACTAGAGGCGTCTTAAAAGGGGGACTTTACTAGAGATTTCTACGAGACGTCTTAGCCAATACGGGCGATCGTAGTAGCTCTCTGGTTTTCTACCAAGTGCATCATTTTATGTGTAACTTGAGTTTCATGACTTTAATTGAGGTGCAGTTCAAAGCGGTTGGAAGCTAACACATAGTACTACCTCATAGTGTAAGAGCACAGATTGTGTCTTAGTGATATCTCTATGTTTTGATGATAACATTAATGATAATTTGTATACAAGAATTATACTCTCTAAATTTGTTGTGAACTGTTTTCTACAGGCACAAAAGATTTTAATCTTAAAGAGCAAATTTGATGTGAACTATAAATTCTGAATGGCTCAAGAGCATCTGAAGATTAGAAGAATCTGAAGTATAAGAGCTTAGTCATCAAGATTCTGAAGATACAACACGCTGCATATATTATCAAGAATCTGAATGAAAGAAGACTCTGAGTGAAGAGACTCTGAATGAGAGAAGACTCTGATCTGAGTGAAGACTCTGATCTAAGAGCATGTTACGCTTCAAGCACACAGCTGCACCAGACTCTGATTCAGCAACATCTGAAGAACATCTTAGGCTCTGAAGTTTCCAGAAGATTCTGAAGACTGAAGACTCTGATATTGATTGTTGATCTGAACTATCTGAAGAATTATTTGAAGAAGATTATTTTAATATATCCGTTGGAATATGCCAGCAAATCTTTCCTTAATTGGGATAGACAAAATTCTCTGCAAGAATATTATTCCTCTGATACATTCCATATATGGTATAATCACAGCTCAGCAGACAATTGCTACACCCACTATTTGTGCGCCGTCTCTCTGCTGCAATAGTACAAAGGACTGTACCTTTTTGATATTGGAAATATCTTCTCCAACGGTAAAATATTCTCTCCAATATTCAAGTGGCTATATAAAGGAAATCATAGCTCATTCTTCAAGTGACGAAATTATAGCAAGAACACTCTCACGTGAAAAACTCTCAAGCTCTCATATTCTTTGCTGTTCATACATTGTTCTAAACTTAGAGAAATAACACAGTTGTGTTTATAGCTTTCATAGAAGCAATTTATTACTCTTACATTGTATTACATTAATTTGTAAAGGAAGTTTTCCTTAAGAGGATCTAGGTTAGATCAGTAGCTCTTGAGAAGACTAAGAACAGTTGTTCTTAGGTGTTGCTATTTGTAATCAGTTGATTTGAATAGTGGATTAAGTCCTTGTTGAGAAAGGCAAATCACTCTTGAAAAGGGTGGACTGGAGTAGTTGAGTTCAACGAACCAGGATAAAAATACTTGAGTTTTTATCTTTGATTATTTTCTGTCATACTTATTCAACCCCCCCCCCCCCCTTCTAAGTATTTTCTCACCTTCAGTTGGCATCAGAGCTCCGGTTCTGAGTGTGCATTCACTTAACCGTGACAGTTAAAGATCCAGTGAGAAGAATACTCTGTTATTTATTTGGTTGCTAATATGGGTGATATTCCTACATCAAGCAACAAATATGAAGGAGACAGAATCAGCACCAAACCTCCAATGTTTGATGGAGAAAAATTTGATTATTGGAAAGATAGACTTGAAAGTTTTTTCTTGGGGTATGATGCTGATCTCTGGGATTTAGTCATTGATGGATATGAACATCCTACTAAGGATGGCAAAAAGATTGATAGAAAATCAATGACTGAGGAGCAGAAGAAAGAATTCAAGAATCATCACAAAGCCAAAACCATACTTCTTAATGCAATCTCTCATACAGAGTATGAGAAGATTACCAACAGAGACACTGCTCATGATATGTTTGAGTCTCTCAAAATGACTCATGAGGGAAACTCTCAGGTGAAAGAAACAAAGGCTCTGGCGCTGATACAGAAGTATGAAGCGTTCAAGATGGAAGAATCTGAGAACATTAAGACTATGTTTTCCAGATTTCAGATTCTAACAGCTGGGTTGAAAGTTCTGGACAAGGGCTACTCAACATCTGATCATGTCAAGAAGATCATCAGAAGTCTTCCTACCAGATGGAGACCTATGGTGACTGCATTGAAGCTGGCCAAGGATCTGAACAAAATCTCATTAGAAGAACTCATCAGTTCTTTGAGAAGTCATGAGATTGAGCTGGAGGAAGATGAACCCCAGAAGAAAGATAAAGGTAAATCCTTAGCTTTGAAATCTAACAAATCTGTTAAAGCTTTGCAGGTAAATGAAGAAAGCTCTGAGGAATCTTCTTCTGAAGAAGAAGATGAACTATCCATGCTGTCCAGAAGGATCAACAAACTCTGGAAGCACAAAGGGAAGAAGTTCAACAACTTCAGAAGATCTGATCAAAAGAGAGAATCTTCTGGACACAGAAGATCTGGCAAGAAAGAGGTCACTTGCTATGAATGTAAAGAACCTGGACACTACAAGAGTGAATGTCCCAAACTTCAAAAGGAAAAACCCAAAAGGAAGTTTGATAAAAAGAAAAAGGTTCTGATGGCTACATGGAATGACTCAGATGAATCTGAATCATCCTCTGAATCTGAGGAAGAATGTGCAAATGTTGCGCTGATGGCCAACACAAATGATCAAGATGAAGGAACGTCATCATCTGAATCTGAGTCAGAATCAGACTCTGACTCTGAAGAGGTATTTTCTGAACTCTCCAGAGCTGAACTTGTTGAAAGTTTATCTGACATGTTGGAAAGCTACAGCAAGATTAAACTCAAATACAAGAAGCTGAAAAGCAATCTTGAATCTGAGATTGATCTTCTGAGAACAGAACTTGTTGAGCAGAAAGAAATAAATTTAAAACTCAAAAATGATTTAGAAACAACTCAACAAGAATCTGATACTGAAACAGAGTCAAGTGAAAATATTTTAGAAAAATATGACTCCAGTTTTAAAAGATTCCTCACTAAAAGCATAGACAGAAGCAAAATGGCTTCTATGATCTATGGTGTTAGTGGGAACAACAGAAGAGGCATTGGATGTGAATCTTCCTCTGGAAGCAATCCAAAATCTGTTGATAAACTCTTCATCAAGAAGACTCCTCTGTATTCTCATTTTAAGTTTGGTCATCTGAATGATATTAAACATACAAGCTCTGAAAAGAGTACTTATGTGTTTAAGCCAAGGGCTAGCCAGAATAAACACTATGTTGAAAAACAGAAGTTTAGGCAAAACCACAGAACATCTAACCCCAAAGGACCCAAGAAGATCTGGGTACCTAAAAGCAAAATAATACCTGTTGCAGATGTTCTTAGCAGCAAAATCCAGACACCAATCATGGTACCTGGACTCTGGATGCTCACGACATATGACGGGCGAAAGGTCTATGTTCCAAAGCCTGGAACTTAGATCTGGAGGGGACGTGAAATTTGGAGGGAACCAGAAGGGCAAGATCATTGGCTCTGGTACAATAGGTAATGGTAACCTACCCTCTATTTCTAATGTTCTGTTAGTTGAAGGATTGAAACATAATCTATTGTCCATAAGTCAATTAAGTGACAATGGTTATGATATCATCTTTAATCAAAAATGTTGCAAAGCTGTATGTCAAAAGAATGGTTCAATCCTATTCAGTGGAAAGAGGAAAAACAACATTTACAAAATTAACCTTTCAGAACTTAAAGTTCAAAATGTAAAATGCCTTTTATCTGTGAATGATGAGCAATGGGTCTGGCATAGAAGATTGGGACATATTAATATGAGACGTATATCTCAGATTAATAAACTCAATCTGGTCAGAGGACTCCCTAATCTGAAGTTCAATTCAGATGCTCTGTGTGGCGCATGTCAAAAGGGTAAATTTTCAAAATCTCATTTTAAACCAAAAAATGTTGTTTCCACTTCTAGACCATTGGAATTACTTCATATTGATCTGTTTGGACCAGTGAAAACTGCATCCATCAGAGGCAAGAAGTATGGGTTAGTCATTGTAGATGACTACAGCAGATGGACATGGGTAAAGTTTCTAAAACACAAGGATGAGTCTCATTCTGTGTTCATTGACTTCTGCAATCAAGTCCAGACTGAAAAAGAATGCAAAATTATTAAAGTCAGAAGTGATCATGGTGGTGAATTTGAAAACAAATATTTTGAAAAATATTTTTCTGAAAAAGGAATTGCACATGATTTCTCCTGTCCTAGAACTCCACAACAAAATGGAGTTGTAGAGAGGAAAAATAGAACATTGCAAGAAATGGCCAGAACCATGATCAACGAGACAAATCTGGCAAAATACTTTTGGGCAGAAGCAATAAATACAGCATGTTATATTCAGAACAGAGTGTCTGTAAGACCTCTTCTGGAAAAGACTCCCTATGAATTGTGGAGAAACAGAAAGCCCAACATTGCTTATTTTCATCCATTTGGATGTATTTGTTATATGCTTAACACTAAAGATCATCTGAACAAGTTTGATTCCAAAGCACAGAAGTGTTTCATGCTTGGTTATTCTGAACGCTCTAAAGGCTACAGAGTATTCAATACTGAAACACAGATTGTGGAAGAATCTATTCATGTTAGATTTGATGATAAGCTTGGCTCTGAAAAGCCAAAGCAAGTTGAAAGTTCTGCAGATAGAGAAGTTATTCTCACAGACTCTGAAGGCTCAGAGGCAGACAAGACTGAAGACAAAGACTCTGAAGCAAACCCAGATGCTACGCCTCTAACTTCCCAACTTGACAATCTGCATATTTCTGAAAGACCAACAGTCAGAGGATCTTCTTCCAGAATGAAAGCTTCTCATCCAGAGGATGTGATAATTGGAAAGAAAGATGATCCAATAAGGACAAGAGCATTTCTCAGAACTTCTGAATCTTCCTTCTGTGGCTTAGTGTCAATTATAGAACCAACATCTGTTGATGAGGCTCTGGAAGATAATGAATGGATTTTAGCTATGCAAGAGGAGCTGAATCAATTCACAAGGAATGAAGTCTGGGATCTGGTTCCAAGACCTAAAGGTTTCAATGTCATTGGAACAAAATGGGTTTTCAGAAATAAACTTAATGAGAAAGGAGAAGTTGAAAGGAACAAAGCAAGACTGGTTGCTCAAGGCTACAGTCAACAAGAAGGCATAGACTACACAGAAACATATGCTCCTGTTGCAAGGTTAGAGTCTATACGCTTGCTTATTTCATTTGCTGCACAACATAACATCACTCTTTATCAGATGGATGTTAAAAGTGCTTTTCTTAATGGAATTATAGAAGAGGAAGTGTATGTCCACCAACCTCCTGGTTTTGAAAATGAAAATTTTCCAGATCATGTTTACAAACTGAAAAAATCTCTTTATGGACTAAAACAAGCTCCCAGAGCTTGGTATGAGAGGTTGAGTAATTTTCTTCTGAAGAAAAATTTCATCAGAGGAAAAGTGGATACCACACTATTTTGTAAAACCATTAAGAAAGATTTGTTGATTTGTCAAATTTATGTAGATGATATTATTTTTGGATCAACAAATATTATGCTTGGAAAGGAGTTTGCTAAATGTATGCAGGCAGAATTTGAGATGAGCATGATGGGAGAATTGAGATTCTTTCTGGGAATCCAAGTAAATCAGACTCCAGAGTGCACCTACATACATCAGACCAAGTATGTTAAAGAGCTTCTGAAGAAGTTTAACATGCTGGATAGCAAAATGGCAAAGACTCCAATGCATCCTACAAGCACTCTAGGTAAGGAAGAGGTAAGTAAGAAGGTAGATCAGAAACTCTACAGAGGTATGATAGGATCTCTTCTTTATTTGACTGCTTCTAGACCAGACATTCTGTTTAGTGTTTGTTTATGTGCTAGATTCCAATCAGATCCTAGAGAATCACACTTAACTGCTGTTAAGAGGATTCTAAGGTATCTGAAAGGTACTGCTAATGTTGGTTTGTGTTACAGAAGATCTGACGAATATTCACTAGTTGGATTCTGTGATGCTGACTATGCTGGAGATAGAGTTGAGCGCAAAAGTACTTCTGGAAGCTGTCAGTTTCTTGGAAGTCATCTGATCTCGTGGTACAGCAAGAAGCAACCAACAATTGCACTATCAACCACAGAGGCAGAATACATTGCTGCTGCTGGATGTTCCACTCAGATGCTCTGGATGAAGAGTCAACTAGAAGATTATCAAATCTATGAGAGTAATCTTTCTATCTTCTGTGATAATACTTCTGCTATATGTTTATCCAAAAATCCAATTTTACACTCTAAGGCCAAACATATAGAGATTAAACATCATTTCATCAGAGACTATGTTCAGAAGGGTGTAATAAATTTAGCCTTTGTTGACACAGATCATCAATGGGCAGATATTTTCACAAAACCCCTTGCTGAAGATAGGTTTAAGTTTATTCTGAAAAATATTTGTATGGATTTTTGTCCAGAGTAATATTTCTCAGAGTCAACTTCTCAGATGCTAAGTGTTTAACACTCTGAAGTATTTCATCTGTCTTGCTTGTTTAATTTATCTGTGAATTATTTTTTTTTGTGTGAAATTCTGAACTGACCATCTCAGAGGATCTGAAAGTTGAAAACGTTTCATTTCTTAAGAGTTATAGAATCACATGCAAGCAAACACGTGTCACTCAGAATCTGAAAAGATGGAGTACACCTACTGATTATGACGTTTAAGGTATTGCTTTGAAAATCTCAATCTGTCTTGATTTTCCCCCAAATGTCATATCATAATTAAAAATGATTACTTTTCATTTAATGCAAACGTGCGTATGTGTCCTATGTGTGTCTGTTGTGTTTCCCATGCTTGCTTTATTTGTCTATATAAACCATTCTCATAACACATTCACACTTTTCACATTCTCAAACACATATGCGCTTTTGTTTGTTGTTCTCTCTCTTTGCAAACCCTAAAAGAACTCAGAAACCTTCATCTTCTTCATCATCGTCAACAATGGCATCTACTTCAAACGCTGTTACAACCAAAAATCCTAAGAACAACAATGCTACCACTGTCATAGAACCAGTACGCACTCTCCTAACTGCTGTTGATTCACTAGAAGTACTGTGTGAAAGTTTCGTGGACTTAGAAGATCTTGCTGAAAATGGGTTTGATCTGATTTCTTCAATCAAAGCACAAGGCTGGGACGGTTACTTTGACAGGCTTATGGGTCCTGCGTATCCAACGTTAGTGAAGGAGTTCTGGATCCATGCATATGCTACTCCAAAGTTCATTCACTCCTTTGTGCTGGGAAAAAAGATAGTTATCACTGAAAACCTGATAAGGAAACTCATAGGTTTTAAGGCAACTGATGGAGTAACCTCTCTGTCTTCTGCGCGTGAAGACCTGAAAGATGTTTGTCAAGAAATCTGTACTACTGGTGAACCTTGTAAGAAGGTTAAGTTCTTGAAACCCACTTACAAGATATGGGCTAAGATTTTCATGAGCACCATCTTTCACAGACCCTCTTCAAACTCTTCTGATTATGTTAATGCTGAACAACTTTACTTCATGTATTGTTTACACCAAAACATTCAGATTGATCTTCCATATTTGTTGTTTAATCATCTGGTGTCTCACGTCAAGGAAACAAGGGAAACAGCCAGAGATAAATCTGGAAAAGTCAGAACATGGATCCCTATGGGAAGGCTGATTTCAGATATTCTGATAGAAAACCAACTTGTGGCGCATCTGCAAGAGGCTGGGTTGACAGAAGATCTGACTTATATCATTGGCTCTGAAATAAACGGTTTAACTTTGAGAAGGATGAAACTGGTTGATGATTTATCTGAGAAACCAAGGAAAACTAACTCTGAAGAAGTTAAGGGAAGAAGGATTCCTGTTAAGGATTTTCCTTTATTCACCTCAGATGAACCTAGAGAAATTATTGCTGAGTATGTTGCTCGCTGCCTAAGAGATGGTGTTGAGATTCCTGCCAATCTTGTGCAGAAGGAAGGCCAAGTTCTTCCTGATTTGACAAGGGAAAGAAGACGTAAGAGAAAAGTTGATAGTGAAGGTCATCAGAAGAAAAGGAAGCATTCAGATGCTGAAAAGAAGAAGAAAAGGAAGAAGCTGAAGAAGGTTCAACCAAATCCTCCTGCAGCAACTTTTGAAGAAATTAGAGATACTCTGAAACAGGTATTTAACAATGACTCCCCACTTAGATTTAGAAGATCCAGACCTTCTAAAACTTTTATCTCTAAACCATCTTCTGTCCCCCCTCATACACCACAATCCAAGCAACCAACAAACATACAAACAGAAATTCCACAACAAACAACACCACAACCACAAAACACTATCCCAGAATATACCATTCCAGAGGATGTTCACCCTGAACACTCTGACCAACCTGAAAATCTCATTGATCCTAATGAGATATTAGATGTCACACCTTTAAACCAGTCTGTCATTTTATCTTCAACTTCTGAAAAATCTAACCACTCTGATACATCATCTGATGATGAATCATCTGGTTACATTAATGAATGCTTGAATGATCTCAAACAACCTCGTTCTGAGAGTGTTTGGAAACAGCTGTTTAAATCTCCAACTTCTGAACATCCACCTTCTCCACAAAATTCCCCAACTCAAACTCTCACTCCACAACCTATTGAAATCCAAAACACTCCACAACCAACAGAAACCCAACCAATTCCCTCAATACCTCAACCACAACATTCTGACCAACAAACATCTGAACCACAAACCAACCAACCAACATCTGAACCACAAATCAATCCTCAACCTTCTGAACCACAAACATCTGAACATCCATCTTCACAACCTCAACCTTCTGAACAAACACCACAAACACAACTAACCCAACCAAGAAAACCCAGAATCCCTGATGAAGCAGAATTGGGATCATGTGTTTATACTCTGTTAAGAGATTTTGATAAGGATAATGTCTCAGACTTTGCTGACATTATGGATGTTTGCATGACTACTATGGACAAAGAGGCTGCTAACGCTGTTTGGAAGAAATATCTTTACAGACTGAATAAGGAGGCTTTGAAAATCAGGACTCAATGTCTTAGATTGTCAAAAGTAAGGTTTGCTGCTTATCAAAAACGGATTAAGAGAAACACTCCTCCTATTCTTCTTCTAGAAGCTCCTCCACCTCCAGAAATTCCTGCACCTGATGTTACTCAGCCTGTTTCAGAATCTCCTGTTTCAGAATCTACTGTTTCAGAATCTACAGATCTTCAGAAGGATGTCAAAGAACTTAAGGATTTTATGGTTGATCAAAAGAAAACAAATGAAGAAATGAAAACTTGGATGGCTAAGCAAGATGAAAATTCAGAAAGGATTACAGCACTGCTGCAACTCATTGCTTCTCAACAAGCCTCATCTGCTAAACCTACTTGATGTTTTGCACAAGTTTTTCATGTTTTGCTTTGTTTTGATTTTCTTCTGATATGTTGTGTATGCTTTTATCTGCATCTGGATGTTCTCTTGACTTAATGACTATGATCTTTTTGCTTATCTGGATATGTGTTTCTTCTGCATCTTTACTGTCTTTTAAAATTCTTTTTGATTATGACAAAAAGGGGGAGAAACAAAATAGAATCTGATTGTTCAAATCTATAAGCAATTATCTGAACTAAGTCAGACATGTTACTAACATTCTTTGAATTTAAGTGTCCCAGATATTATTAAAAAATCTGACAAAATTCATTGAAGTTTTTCCTGAGATCTATCTTTTCAGAACCTGATCAAAAATAGCCAAATCTGAGTAGACCAGACTCTGATATCTAACCTTGAGTACTATGATCTAAAAGATAACTCAAGACAGGAAATGGCAAGATAAACAACCAGGTGTTCTGAAGTTGTTCATCTGGCATCAAGCTTTAATATGGCATCAAGCTTTGACTCTAGAAGTCAAACATATGTCAACCAGGCTTCAATCAGGCTCTGAATCTGAAATGTACTCAACCAGAAAGGGAAGTATCTAATTCCATTAGAGTATTCATTTCAGGGGGAGATTGTTAATCTCAGGGGGAGTAATTTTAATTCATTTTTTTATTGAACAAATTTCTCATGTTTTGTCATCATCAAAAAGGGGGAGATTGTAAGAGCACAGATTGTGTCTTAGTGATATCTCTATGTTTTGATGATAACATTAATGATAATTTGTATACAAGAATTATACTCTCTAAATTTGTTGTGAACTGTTTTCTACAGGCACAAAAGATTTTAATCTTAAAGAGCAAATTTGATGTGAACTATAAATTCTGAATGGCTCAAGAGCATCTGAAGATTAGAAGAATCTGAAGTATAAGAGCTTAGTCATCAAGATTCTGAAGATACAACACGCTGCATATATTATCAAGAATCTGAATGAAAGAAGACTCTGAGTGAAGAGACTCTGAATGAGAGAAGACTCTGATCTGAGTGAAGACTCTGATCTAAGAGCATGTTACGCTTCAAGCACACAGCTGCACCAGACTCTGATTCAGCAACATCTGAAGAACATCTTAGGCTCTGAAGTTTCCAGAAGATTCTGAAGACTGAAGACTCTGATATTGATTGTTGATCTGAACTATCTGAAGAATTATTTGAAGAAGATTATTTTAATATATCCGTTGGAATATGCCAGCAAATCTTTCCTTAATTGGGATAGACAAAATTCTCTGCAAGAATATTATTCCTCTGATACATTCCATATATGGTATAATCACAGCTCAGCAGACAATTGCTACACCCACTATTTGTGCGCCGTCTCTCTGCTGCAATAGTACAAAGGACTGTACCTTTTTGATATTGGAAATATCTTCTCCAACGGTAAAATATTCTCTCCAATATTCAAGTGGCTATATAAAGGAAATCATAGCTCATTCTTCAAGTGACGAAATTATAGCAAGAACACTCTCACATGAAAAACTCTCAAGCTCTCATATTCTTTGCTGTTCATACATTGTTCTAAACTTAGAGAAATAACACAGTTGTGTTTATAGCTTTCATAGAAGCAATTTATTACTCTTACATTGTATTACATTAATTTGTAAAGGAAGTTTTCCTTAAGAGGATCTAGGTTAGATCAGTAGCTCTTGAGAAGACTAAGAACAGTTGTTCTTAGGTGTTGCTATTTGTAATCAGTTGATTTGAATAGTGGATTAAGTCCTTGTTGAGAAAGGCAAATCACTCTTGAAAAGGGTGGACTGGAGTAGTTGAGTTCAACGAACCAGGATAAAAATACTTGAGTTTTTATCTTTGATTATTTTCTGTCATACTTATTCAACCCCCCCCTTCTAAGTATTTTCTCACCTTCACATAGTAATGCCTTATGGCTTATAAGTGTGTATGAGGATGGGAATTAAACATTTTAAATATTTAAAGTGATTTGTTTGGTTCAATTTTGGCGACTACTTATTGTTGTTTTGATGTGTTACATGAGTTGGTGAGTAAAATTGATATGTTTAAGAGTTGCTTGATTTACTTCTCTTGATCTATGTGCAATTGTTATTTAATACTGTAAGAATGTATATTGTTATGTGTACAATTACATAACATGTTTATTATGTTGAGGTGGTAGCTTATTAGCGATGTATGTGGTTCGAAGGGGAATTAGTGATGATTATTACATTTGTATGCGTTGTTGCATTTCATGCATCATGGTGTATAAACTCTGGTCCAGTGGTGTGTCATTAGTTCAGAATGCTGGAACAGTGACAAGTTTCTAATTAAGTAGGGGTGTTTGTGGCACATTGTTGATTCAGTATGGGGACTAGTGACGTTTATGGTTTGAAGGAGAACCATCGGTGATATGGACTAAATCAGTAACATGCCTCTGACGTCCAAATTGGTACGACATGCATATGGATTTGAGGAGTTGTTTCATTGCATACATATTTGCATTGCGATTAATAATTGTTGTGAATGATATCATGTGTTTGGTGATTGCTTGAATTATATTATCCTTTGTTGTTTATGCACCACTAACTTTATTAAATATATTCACACCCCTAGTTGTTGTATTTGTGGCGTTCTGTACCCTCGTGGTAGAGATACTCAGGTAAAAGAGCTTTAACTGATGTTAATATAAGGGAAGGTGTTAAGGCCTCTTCATTTACCCTTGTGTGCATCATGTGTGTGAACACTATTGATGTTTTACAATTATTTTCTTTAGTGTTTACAATTGGTTGAAGTGGTTGTGCCTAGAGAAATGGATGGCAGGATTGATTGTGTGATTGTTGACGTTCTTCAAGTGATGGCTCCAACTGATGAGGAAAAACAAAAGTTCTAGCAGAAGACCGCATGTGGGAAAGAAACAAGTGGGAGATGCACTCTTACTTCTTTGAGATGTTTCAGGTGCGGAGAGCCAGGTCATCATGCTGCTGAGTGTAAGAGCACATGCCAAAAATGTTTCAAGTGTGGGAAACAAGGACACTGTATTGATGAGTGCAAAAGTAATGTACAACTGTGGTGAATACGGTCACATCACTATGTAGTGTCGGAAACTGAGAAAGGTGCCAACTGCTACACAAAATAGTGGTAGAGTTTTTTCTCTGAGTGGTGTGGATGTCTCGAGATCAGATTATTGATTTGAGGTAGATATTTTATTAATGGTGTTTCTCTTATTGTTATGATTGATACTAGTGCAACACATTAGTTTATATCTCTTGATTGTGTTAACAAGTTGAATCTTGAAGCTTCTTCTCTAATTAGAAGTCATTAATACCCCTAGCTAATGATTCGGTGACTACTTCGGTATGTTTGAATTGTCCTTTAACCATTTATGGTAAAAACCTTGGAGTTTACTTGATTTGTTTGCCTTTGATTCTACTCGATGTTATTTTGGAGATGAACTAGCTATAGTTCAATTGTGTTTGTATCAACTATTTTGACAAGACTATGTTGTTTCCCAAACCAGAAGTAGGATGATCAGGTGCTCGTGATGTTTGCTTCCATGAGA
Organism: Lathyrus sativus; assembly: GCA_963859935.3. Taxonomy (NCBI): domain Eukaryota; kingdom Viridiplantae; phylum Streptophyta; class Magnoliopsida; order Fabales; family Fabaceae; genus Lathyrus; species Lathyrus sativus. The sequence goes on along the minus strand of OZ012738.1, from coordinate 377,229,298 downwards.
GTGGAGAGTGATGTTGTGGCTAGTGATATGCCTATGGTGTGTAAGTTTCCTAATGTGTTTTCTGAGGATATTTGTGACTTGCCGCCAGAGCAAGAAGTTGAGTTTACCATAGATTTAGTACCTAGTACTAGACATATGTCGATGGCACAATGTAGGATGTCTACATCAGAGTTGAGTGAGCTGAAGAATCAGTTAAAAGAGCTGTTAGAGGAGAAGTTTACCGAAACTAGTGTGTCATCGTGGGGAGCACCAGTGCTGTTGGTTAAGAGAAAGATGGTAGCATGAGGTTGTGTGATGATTATCGACAGCTGAATAAGGTTACAATAAAAAACAAGTACCCTCTTAATTGCACCGATGACCTTATGGATCAGTTGGTTGGTGCTTGTTTCTTCAATAAGATTGATTTGAAATTGAGATATCATCATATTCGGGTAAAGTTAATGAAGGTGAGAAAATACTTAGAAGGGGGGTTGAATAAGTATGAAGATAAAAACTTAGAAATAAAAACTCAAGTATTTTTATCCTGGTTCGTTGAACTCAACTACTCCAGTCCACCCTTCCTAGAGTGATTTGCCTTTCTCAAACAAGGACTTAATCCACTATTTAATCAACTGATTACAATAGTAAGCACTAAGAACAACTGTTCAAAGTCTTCTCAAGAACTACTGATCCTAACTGGATCTTCTTATGGTTTTCTTACAATCAAATGTAATAACAAATACAAGTGTTTAAAATGCTTCTAATAAAGCTTTATCACAACTGTGATTTTTCACTTAATATAAAGAACAAAGAAATTAATTCTAGAAAGAATATGAGTTGTATGAGAGCTTTGAATAATGAATTCTTTTCAAGTAAAACGTCAACTGAAGAAGATGAGTGGAGACTTGCTTTTATAGGCACAGTGGTCCAAGAGCTTTTCACATTGAGAAGTGTGTACCAAAAGGTCTGAGACTTTTTGTCTTCACATCAAGTGACCTTTCCTAGAATAAGAAAGCACAGAGAAATCCTTTTTGTCTGTGTTCTTGTGTCTAGCATAAATAAGGAAAGAGTCGTTTGGATATTCCAACGGACATGATCTTTGAATTCTTCTTCAACAATTTTCAGCAAGAATCATCAGAGTCTAATTTGATCAGAGCCTTCTGATGTTGATCAGAGTTTTGCTAAATCAAAGTCTTTGCAGCAAGTGTACTTTTAGCGTGTATAAGTTCAGAGCATATTTTTGAGTCAGATCCTCAGTACTGGCAGCTTTAGTACTCTCAGAATCTTCTGTAGTAACTATGCTTGAAAACTCTTCATACAGAATTCTTCTTTGGTTCAGATGCTTCTGACTTGCTTCAGATTCTTCTGGAGCTTCTGCTTCAGATCCTTCTGGAGACAGCGCTCAGGATCTTCTGATGGCAGCATTCAGAATCTTCTAATGAGTGCATTTGACGCTTCAAAGTCTAGCTTATTTCTTATGTTCAAATCTGATTTGCTTCTGGAGTGATAATTACTTTAATATCTGCAGCAAATATTCTTAAGCAAATTTTAGAGTATATAATTCTTAATTACAAAATTTCATAATAGTTATCATCAAAACATAGAGATATTATTAAGAACCAATCTGTGTTCTAACAATCCCCCCCTTTTTGATGATGACAAAAACATCAGAAATTTTGTTAAATTGAAAATAGAATAAATATAACTCCCCCTGAGATGATTAATCTCCCCCTGAATTAAATATAAATAAGGAATAGAAACTTCCCTTTTTGTCTTGAGTATTTTTCAGAGTTAAAGCTTGATTGTTCGTAACCATTTGAGAGTCAGAGTCTGATAATTGTCAAATGATCTGAGAGTCTCAGATTTTCTTTTACAGAGTATACTTATCAAATGTTCTGAAATACTCAGATATTATGTTAGATAAAATTGATATGTCTGAAGTTTCATTTTGGTAAAGTTTAATTAAACAGTTCAGATCTATTTTCTCCCCCTTTTTTGTCATAAGCAAAAAGTAATAACTTTGAAAAGACAAAGAAAAGGAAACAATAAACAAGATAAATCATGTGGAGAAAAATTTGAAATATTCATTCATTCATTCAGAGCAAAAGTACACACATCAGAAAATATTCAAGTACATATGCAAACATTATATGCAAACATCAGAAGAAAAAATAAATAAACTAAGATTGTTTTGACAAAAGCATCTTCAACAGATCCGTGATCTCAGAAGAAGACTGTTCTTGTTTTGACATCCACTTAGCCATGGTTTCATTCTTTTGATCTTGTTTGGACATCCACTGAGCCATGTCTTCAGACTTCTTATCTTGTTTGGCCATCCATGACTTGATTTCTGATTGACCAGCTTCCAGAACTGCAATCTTATCTTCAAGATCTGGATACTCTTTCTTGATCTCAGATGAAGAAGGTGGAACAGTTTCTGAAACTTGAACAGAGTCAATTTCCATAGGGGATTTGGAGTTAGGAACAGTAGATCCAGAATGATGTTCTACCAGAGTCATAGCACGAGGGTTGTCTTCAGATGCAGATTCAGTATTCTCTTCTGATGATGAAGGAGCATCTGTAAGAAGTAATGGTCCAGATCTCTTAACTGTCCAGAACAGACTTCTAGCAGTTTCAGCAAATCTGAGCTTCGCATCATCAGAACATACGTTCTTCAGATTTGATGCTACAGTATTGAATCTGTTTATGAAGCCATTCCAAATGACATCAGATTCCTTTGCATCCATTGTTGATGAAAACTTCCTCTGTACAGACCCTAAATACATCTATATTTCTTGCAAAAAACTTGTAAATAAATGATCAACATTCAGTCTAGGTCTTGGGTGTAAAAGAGTTTCCAATGTTATTGGCCTGGGTTGGGGAGAAGGTGGAAAGATGGATTTATGAATGGTGATCAGAGGAGGAGGGTAGTATGGTATGAATGGAGGTTCAGATGAATTGTCAGGTTTTGATCTGGTTAAAGCATGCAACAGACATGGTTTTGCAGTTGACGCATGGGAAACAACATCAAATGGTTTATCAGAGTAAGGTTTGAATGCAGATTTAGCAGAGTAAGGTTTTGCATCTGATGAAATTACTGCTGACATTGATTTAATGTACGTTTGAAGAACAGAAGGTAAAATGATTGTAAGTTTGGGTTTAAGAGGAGTGATAGTGTCAGATGGTTCAATTCTGGTGTAGAAATTTTTTAAGGTGAAACCAGATGGAAGTTTGTTAGAAGAATGTAGTTTGCACGAAGCAGAAGGTACATTCTCAGATGTTCTTGGCTTGGATGTAGGGGTAGGATTGGGAATGATAATTTCAGAAGATGGTTTAGGTGTTGGAATAGGATTAGGAATAATAACTTCAGAAGAAACAGGTGGTTCTGGTTGGTTTACTTTAGAATTTTTGTGAGAGGGAGATACCAGAAAATCTGGGTGTATATCAGATTCTGATGAATTTGATGATGTGGTTGGAGTGTAAGAGGTAGAGGACACTTCAAAAACAGTTTTGAGAGGTGTAACATTTAGAACCTCTGTCTCAGGGATATTGGTTTCAGATGGGTTGGTTGTTTCTGATGGATTCTCAGAAGGTTTTGATGGGGGTTCAGATGTAGGTGGTTCTGATGTAGGTGGATCAGATGTAACTTTTATAGGTTCAAGTAACTTGTACAGATCCAATAGGTTCAGGAGTGTTTGATGGTGGTTTTTCTGGTTGTGGTTGGTTTTCAAGTTGTTGTGGTTATTGTTCAGATTGTTTTTGTTGTTGTTGTTCAGATTGTTTTTCTGGTAGTTGTTGTTGTTGTTCAGATTGTTTCTCTGGTTGTTGTTGTTTTTCTGGTTGTGTTTGTTGTTATTCAGACTGTTTTGTTGGTTTTTCTGGTTGTGGAGTTTGATTGGCTGGTTTTGTTGTTGGTGGTGTTGGTACAGATGATTGAGTAGTGGAAGGTTTTACAGGTGTGATGGAAACAGGATTAGATGATTTTTGTGGGGAAGGAATAGAGATATGAGATGGAGCAGGAACAAATTGTTTCTGAGTAGAAGGTGGTTTTGGAATAGACTTAAATGTTGAATCATTTAAAACAGTATTATTGAAAGAAGATACAGAAGATTTGGTACCTTTAATCTTGATACGTTTTGTAGGAACAGAAGGAGCGTCTCCAAATGCTTTCCTCTTGATCAACTTCTGAGGCTTGTCAGGAACTTTGGGCTTCTTCTGAACAGTCACATCTTTTGCTTCTGATTGACTTCTTTTTCTTGTGATCTCATCTCCTCCATCAGGCATTGGTTCCCTTGCTCTTTTCAGAATATCTGCAGGGATTGGGATTTCATCTGCCTTGCACGAATCCATGTACCTTACAATTATTTCCCTTGGTTCTTCAGCACAGAACAGAGGGTAGTCTTCTATGGGATTCTCTTCTGACTGAGTTCAGAAATATTCAGCTTCTTGGGTGCTGATGTGAGTTCCTCTACAATTTTAAGTCTCTGAAGACTCTTGGCATTCAGAGGTTTCCCAATAATAGACTCAAGTTCCTCCTTGACTCCAGCATCATATAGAGCAGTCACCAATCCATTTTCTGTCAGAATATCTGAAATTAACCTTCCAAAGGGAATCCATGTTCTCATCTTCTGACCCTTGTCTTTCACAGATTCTCTGGAGGCATTAATATGATTCCACAAGTGCATGAACAGAATGTAGGGAAGATCTACCTTGGTGCTTTGACTTAAACAGTACATGAAGTAGAGATGTTCATTGTTCACGTAATGTGGAGAGTTTGTAGATTTTCTGTGATGAATACATCCCATGAAAATCTTTGCCCAGATCTTGTAGTCAGGCTTCAGATCTTTAAACTTATTAGAGGCCTATCCAGCAGTCATAACTTCCTCATAAACTTCTTCCACATCTACACGCCCAGCTGGCAGATGAGATACTCCATCAGTCTCCTCATATCCAATGAGTTTCCTGATCAGATCTTCTGTAATGATTATCTTCTTACCTAGAACAGAAGACAAGATGAATTTAGGGTATACAGAAGCATGTACCCAGAACTCTTTCACCAGATGGGGGTAAACTGGTCCAAATAGTCTGTCAAAGTATTTTACCCAGCCTTGAGCATCACTTATTGAACGAAACTCAAATCCATTTTCAGCCAATGAATCAAATTCCACCATTGATTCACAGAGAACTTCCAGTTTGTCAACAGGTGTTAACAAAGTCCTTTTAGGGGTCGTATATGGAGTCACACCCATATTTGCAAAAGTAATTGCATCCATGGTTGATTGAAATTGTGCAGCTGTGGAGGATGAAGTTGCCATTGAAGATGATTTTGTCAAAGGTTTAGGGTTTTTGTGAAGAGAGAAAAGAAGACAGAAATGCATAAACGTTCTTGATATGTGAAAAGTGTGAAAGAGGTGAGAGATGTGGTATTTATAGTAAACATTTAAGCATACAAACAGACGCACAATGCACGTTCACACATAGCAATTAATGAAAAAGAATAAAAATCATTTCAAGCATTAATTGATTCTGACAAATTGGGGGGAAAATCAAGATTTTCACTATTCAAACTTCACCTCAAATGTCTCTTCAGTAGTGTACACGCCACCTTTGCAGATTTAGAGTGACACGTGTTTGCTTGCATGTGCTTCTGAATTCTCTTGAGAAATGAAACGTTAACCAACGTTCAGATCCTCTGAGTATTGTTAGTTCAGATTTTCACAAATAAAGTAATTTAAGGAAATGAATAAATAATCAGATGAAATACTTCAGAGCATTAAACATTTTTGCATCTGTAAAATTTGCTTCTGACAAATATTATTCTGGACACAAATCCATACCAATATTTTTTAGAATAAATTTGAATCTATCTTCAACAAGGGGTTTTGTGAAAATATCTTCCCATTGATGATCTGTATCAACAAAGGCTAAGTTTATAATTCCCTTCTGAACACAGTCTCTGATGAAATGATGCTTAATTTCTATATGTTTTTCCTTGGAGTGTAAAATGGGGTTTTTAGACAAACATATAGCAGAAGTATTATCACAGAATATAGAAATGTTACTTTCAAATATCTGATAGTCTTCTAGCTGACTTTTCATCCAGAGCATCTGCGTGCTACATCCAGCAGCAGCAATATATTCTGCCTCTATAGTTGATAGTGCAATTGCGGGTTGCTTCTTGCTGTACCAAGAGATTAGATTTCTTCCTAGAAATTGATAACTTCCAGAAGTACTTTTTCTTTCCACTCTGTCTCCAACATAGTCAGCATCACAGAATCCAACTAATTTGAAATCATCAGATTTTCTGTAACACAAACCCACATTAGAAGTACCTTTCAAATACCTTAGAGTCCTCTTAACAGCTGTTAAGTGTGATTCTCTAGGATCTGATTGGAATCTAGCACACAAGCACACACTAAATAATATGTCAGGTCTAGAAGCAGTTAAGTAAAGAAGAGATCCTATCATACCTCTGTAGAGTTTCTGATCTACCTTCTTACTTACCTCTTCCTTGCCTAGTGAACTGGTTGGATGCATAGGAGTCTTTGCCATCTTACTATCAGTCATGTTAAATTTCTTCAGAAGTTCTTTAACATATTTGGTCTGATGAATGTAAGTGCACTCTGGAGTTTGGTTGACTTGAATTCCCAGAAAGAATCTCAATTCTCCTATCATGCTCATTTCAAATTCTGCCTGCATACATTGAGCAAACTCCTTTCCCAGCATAGTATTGGTAGATCCAAATATGATATCATCCACATATATTTGACAAATTATAAGATCTTTCTTAAATGATTTACAAAAGAGTGTTGTGTCCACTTTGCCTCTGATGAAATCTTTCTCCAGAAGAAAATTGCTTAATCTCTCATACCAAGCTCTGGGAGCTTGTTTTAAACCATACAGAGATTTCTTTTGTTTGAAAACATGATCTAGAAATTTTTCACTCTCAAAACCAGGAGGCTGGTGGACATAAACTTCTTCTTCTCTAATACCATTTAGAAAGGCACTTTTAACATCCATCTGATATAGAGTGATGTTATTTTATGCAGCAAATGAAATAAGAAGGCGTATAGATTCTAACCTTGCCACTGGAGCATAAGTTTCAGTATAATCAATACCTTCTTGTTGACTGTACCCTTGAGCAACAAGCCTTGCCTTATTTCTTTCAACTTCTCCTTTCTCATTAAGCTTATTTCTGAAGACCCATTTAGTTCCAATTATATTGAATGCTTTTGGTCTTGGAACTAAATCCCACACATCATTTCTGGTGAATTGATTTAGCTCTTCTTGCATGGCAATAATCCAATCATTGTCTTGCAGAGCTTCATCTACAGAAGTTGGTTCAATTACTGACACTAGTCCAAATAATGATGCTTCAGATGATCTGAGAAAGGATCTTGTTCTGATAGGGTCATCCTTCTTTCCAATGATAACATTCTTTGGATGAGAAGCTTTGATTCTGGAAGATGATCCTCTAACGATTGATTCTTCAGAAATGTTTAAATTGTTCATCTGAGAAGTTAAAGGAATTGTATATGGCGTTGCTTCTGATTCTTTCACTTGAGTTTTGCCTTCCTCTGAGCCTTCAGAATCTGTGAAGACTACTTCTCTATCTACAGAGTTTTTAGACTGCTTTGGCTTTTTAATGCCAAGATTATCATTAAATCTAACATGAATAGATTCTTCCACAATCTGTGTCTCAGTGTTGTATACTCTGTAGCCTTTACAGCGTTCAGAATACCCAAGCATGAAACACTTCTGTGCTTTGGAATCAAACTTGTTTAGATTTTCTTTAGTATTCAACATATAACAAATACATCCAAAAGGATGAAAATATGAAATGTTGGGCTTTATGTTCTTCCACAGTTCATAGGGAGTCTTCTCCAGAAGAGGTCTTACAGACACTCTGTTCTGAATGTAACAAGCTGTGTTAATTGCTTCTGCCCAAAAGTGCTTTGCCAGATTAGTCTCATTGATCATGGTTCTGGCCATCTCTTGCAGAGTTCTATTTTTCCTCTCTACAACTCCATTTTGTTGTGGAGTTCTAGGACAGGAAAAATCATGAGCAATGCCATTTTCATTAAAATATTTTTCAAAATATTTATTTTCAAATTCACCACCATGATCACTTCTTACTTTTATAATTTTGAAATCTTTTTCATTCTGGACTTGTTTACAGAAGTCAAAGAACACAGAATGTGACTCATCCTTGTGTTTTAAGAATTTTACCCATGTCCATCTACTATAGTCATCAACAATGACTAATCCATACTTCTTGCCTCTGATGGATGCAATTTTCACTGGTCTAAATAGATCAATATGAAGTAATTCTAGTGGTCTGGAAGTAGAAACAACACTTTTTGAATTAAAAGATGATTTTGAAAACTTCCCTTTTTGACATGCTTCACAAAGAGCATCTGAGGTGAACTTCAGATTAGGAAGTCCTCTGACAAGATTAAGTTTATTAATCTGAGATATACGTCCCATATTAATATGCCCCAATCTTCTGTGCCAGACCCATTGCTCCTCATTAACAGACAAGAGACATATAACATTCTGAACCTTAAGTTCTGAAAGATTTATTTTATAAATGTTGTTTTTCCTCTTTCCACTAAATAGGATTGAGCCATCCTTTTGACTAATAGCTTTACAACATTTTTGATTAAAGTTTATATCATAACCATTGTCACTTAATTGACTTATGGACAATAAGTTATGCTTTAATCCTTCTACAAGTAAAACATTAGTAATAGAGGGAAGTTTACCATTTCCAATAGTGTCAGATCCAATGATCTTGCCCTTCTGATTCCCTCCAAATTTCACATCACCTCCAGATCTAAGCTCCAGACTTTGGAACATAGACCTTTCTCCTGTCATGTGTCGCGAGCATCCAGAGTCCAGGTACCATGATTGGCGTCCTGACCTTGCTGCAAAGAACATCTGCAACAGGAATTATTTTACTTTTAGGTACCCAAATCTTCTTGGGTCCTTTTGGGTTAGTTGTTCTGAAGGTTTGTCTAAACTTCTGTCTTTCAACATAAGGTTTATTCTGACTAGCCTTAGATTTAAACACGTGAATATTCTTTTCAGAACGTGTGTGTTCAATATCATTCAAGTGACCAAATTTAAAGTGGGAATATAAAGGAGTTTTCTTGATGATAATTTTATCAAAAGGTTTTGGATTTAAATCCTTTCCAGAGGAAGTTTTATATCCAATTCCTTTTCTGTTATTTCTACTAACTCCATAGATCATAGAAGCCATTTTGCTTCTGTCTATGCTTTTAGCAAGAAACTTCTGAAAGCTATAATCATGTTTTTCCAAAATATTTTTGCATTCAGATTCAGTTTCAGAATCAGAGTTTTGTTCAGCTAATTCATAATCATTTTTCAATCTTAAGTTCTTTTCATTTAGCTCAGCTACTTCTGATTTGAGAATATTATTCTTAGATACAAGATTGCTTTGACGCTTCTTGTATTTGAGCTTAATATTGTTATAGCTCTTCAGAACTTCTGATAACACTTTGATAAGTTCTTCTTTAGTGAGTTTAGCCATTACCTCTTCAGCGTCAGAGTCAGATTCAGAGTCAGATTCAGATCCTGAAGTTCCTTCCTCCTGATCTTCTATGTCTGCCATTAATGCTACATTGGCACATTCCTCTTCTGACTCAGATTCAGATTCATATGTATCTCAATCATCCCAGGTGGCCATTAGAACCTTCTTCTTCTTATCAGATTTTCTTTTAGGCTTTTCTTTCAACACTTTTGGACATTCATTTTTGTAATGTCCAGGTTCTTTACATTCATAACAGACAACCTCCTTTTTGCCAGATCTTCTGTGTCCAGAAGATTCTTTTCTTTGGTCAGGCTTCCTGAAGTTTCTGAACTTCTTTCCTTTATGCTTCCAGAGTTTGTTTATTCTTCTAGACAACATGGATAGTTCATCTTCATCTTCAGATGAGGATTCTTCAGAGCTTTCCTCTATCACCTGCAATGCTTTAGCAGATTTATTAGATTTTAAAGCAATTGATTTACCTTTCTTTTGAGGTTCATCTTCCTCGAGTTCAATTTCATGACTCCTTAGTGAACTGATTAGTTCCTCCAAGGAGATCTTGTTCAGATCTTTAGTCATTTTCAGCGCAGTCACCATAGGTCTCCATCTGGTAGGTAAGCTTCTGATGATCTTTTTCACATGATCAGCAGTAGAGTATCCTTTATCCAGAACCTTTAGTCCAGCTGTAAGTATTTGAAATCTGGAGAACATAGCTTCAACAGATTTAGCTTCTTCCATCTTGAAGGCTTCATACTTCTGGATTAGAGCCAGAGCCTTTGTTTCCTTGACTTGAGAGTTTCCCTCATGAGTCATCTTTAAGGACTCAAACATGTAAAATGTAGTTTCTCTATTTGTGATCTTTTCATACTCAGTGTGAGATATTGCATTTAACAATATTGTTCTGGCCTTGTGGTGATTTCTAAATTCCTTCTTTTGGGCTTCTGTCATAGATTTTCTATCTACTTTCTTGCCATTCCCATCAATGGGATGAACATATCCATCTATGACCAAATCCCATAAATTAGCATCATAACCAAGGAAAAAACTTTCAATCCTGTCTTTCCAATAATCAAATTTCTCCCCATCAAACATAAGGGGTTTAGTGCTGATTTTCTGTCCCTTTCTTCATACTTGTTGTTAATGTAAGACATTGAATTATCAGCCATAGTAACAACCAAATATATATCACATTTTTTCTCACTGGATCTTTTCTGTCACTGTGAAGTGGTAGCACACGCAGAACCGGAGCTCTGATGCCAACTGAAGGTGAGAAAATACTTAGAAGGGGGGTTGAATAAGTATGAAGATAAAAACTTAGAAATAAAAACTCAAGTATTTTAATCCTGGTTCGTTGAACTCAACTACTCCAGTCCACCCTTCCTAGAGTGATTTGCCTTTCTCAAACAAGGACTTAATCCACTATTTAATCAACTGATTACAATAGTAAGCACTAAGAACAACTATTCAAAGTCTTCTCAAGAACTACTGATCCTAACTGGATCTTCTTAAGGTTTTCTTACAATCAAATGTAATAACAAATACAAGTGTTTAAAATGCTTCTAATAAAGCTTTATCACAACTGTGATTTTTCACTTAATATAAAGAATAAAGAAATTAATTCTAGAAAGAATATGAGTTGTATGAGAGCTTTGAATAATGAATTCTTTTCAAGTAAAACATCAACTGAAGAAGATGAGTGGAGACTTGCTTTTATAGGAACAGTGGTCCAAGAGCTTTTCACGTTGAGAAGTGTGTACCAAAAGGTCTGAGCCTTTTTGTCTTCACATCAAGTGACCTTTCCTAGAATAAGAAAGCACAGAGAAATCCTTTTTGTCTGTGTTCTTATGTCTAGCATAAATAAGGAAAGAGTCGTTTGGATATTCCAACGGACATGATCTTTGAATTCTTCTTCAACAATTTTCAGCAAGAATCATCAGAGTCTAATTTGATCAGAGCCTTATGATGTTGATCAAAGTTTTGTTGAATCAGAGTCTTTGCAGCAAGTGTGCTTTTAGCGTGTATAAGTTCAGAGCATATTTTTGAGTCAGATCCTCAGTACTGGCAGCTTTAGTACTCTCAGAATCTTCTGTAGTAACTATGCTTGAAAACTCTTCATACAGAATTCTTCTTTGGTTCAGATGCTTCTGACTTGCTTCAGATTCTTCTGGAGCTTTTGCTTCAGATCCTTCTGGAGACAGCGCTCAGGATCTTCTGATGGCAGCATTCAGAATCTTCTAATGAGTGCATCTGACGCTTCAAAGTCTAGCTTATTTCTTATGTTCAGATCTGATTTGCTTATGGAGTGATAATTACTTTAATATCTGCAGCAAATATTCTTAAGCAAACTTTAGAGTATATAATTCTTAATTACAAAATTTCATAATAGTTATCATCAAAACATAGAGATATTATTAAGAACTAATCTGTGTTCTAACAGTTAAAAGATATACCGAAGACTGCTTTTAGGACTCGGTACAAGCATTATAAGTATTCAGTAATTTCGTTATGTGTATGTAATGCACCAGGAGTATTCATGGAGTACATGAATAAAATCTTTCATTTGTTCTTGGACCAGTTTGTTATTGTGTTCGTAGACGACATTTTGATGTATTCTAAATTAGATGAAAAACATGCAGGATATTCACGAGTTATGTTGTAGACATTGAAAGAGAATAAGTTGTATGCTAAGTTGTCCAAGTGTGAGTTTTGGGTGCGAGAAGTGAGTTTCCTTGGTCATGTGATCTCTAGTGGTGGAATGGCAGTTGATCCGTCTAAGGTAGAAGCAATATTGTAGTGGGAGAATCCTAAGTCAGTTATTGAAATCAAAAGTTTTCTAGGTTTGATTGGATATTATATAAAGTTGATAGAAGGATTTTCAAATTTGGCTTTGCCTTTGACTCAATTGACCAGGAAAGGGCAAGCTTGTGTGTGGGTTGTTTAGTGTGAATAAAGTTTCCAAGAGTTGAAGAAGAGGTTAACGTCATCGCCAATTTTAATCTTTCCAGATGTGAAGGAATCTTTTATTATGCATTGTGATGCATCAAAGATCGGCTTAGGTGGTATGCTTATGCATAATGGTATGGTCGTAGTGTATGCTTTAAGATAAGTTAAGACTCATGAAAGGAATTATCCTACTCACGATTTGGAGCTGGCAGCTGTAGTGTTTGTGATTAAGGTTTGGAGGAATGATCTGTATGGTTTGAGGTTTGAGGTTTTCAACGATCATAAGAGTTTGAAGTGCTTCTTTAATCAAAAGGAGCTAAATATGAGTTAGAGAAGGTGTCTAGAGTTTTTGTAGGACTGTGATTTTGGGTTGAGTTACCATCCCGGTAAAACTTATGTAGTAGCAAATGCTTTAAGTAGGATGTCCTTTCATATGTCAGCACTTATCGTTTGAGAAATAGAATTGATTGAGTAGTTCAAAGATCTTTGAAGGTGAGAAAAATACATAATAAAGGGGGGGGGGTTGAATTGTGTATACCAAAAATTCATTTCGCTTCTTATAATGGAACTTTAGAATCTGAACCACGTTCAGAGTCTGATATTAGAAATAGTTAAAACAACATAAATAAAGTGATTAGAAGTAAAAGCAAGAAACACACAAAAATTATCCTAGTTCCTCTCCCCAACTGAGAGTAATCCAGTCATCTTGCCTCAACAAAAGCTTTTCACTATAAGTAAACAGATTACATTTTGCTCAAGCACACTTACAAGAGACTTCAATGCTCAATAAACCTAGAAAGAGACTTATCCTCAAGCAACCTTGCAATAGAATTATGCTCAATCAACCTAAAAAGAGACTTCACTGCTCAAGTAGACAGATAAGAGACTCCAATGCTCAAGCACGTAATCAAGAGACTTCCTGTACTTTAAAAAAACAGTTTAGTAGAAAAGATAATTACTATACTTAGATACACAATCAGAAGTATAACAGTTATGCAACAACCACAAAGTTTCTTAACCTTTTAAGATTTCTAATATATACAAAGATAAGAAATCTTAAGATCTTATGCAATATCAGTTACAAATACAAATCAAATTTATGTTCAATATATTATAATGCATTGTGTTGTTGTTGTACACCTTCCTGCAAATCTTCAGCTTCCTTTTATAAAGGTAGAGAGAGATTCACTGGAGGGTTTGAGCATAAGAGCTAACTTAGTGAAAAGAATGCCAAGGGAGATGTTGGAGAATGTATCTGGTTAGAAGCATTGTCCACTGAATAATGGCATTGTTCACAACACCTTTCAAAGTACTAAGTATCTACCAAAAGGTAGAATAGACTGAAGAGGTCACATTGCTATTCCTTGAGCCTTGTAAAATAAAACCCTAGTTGAATCTTTCAACAAATCTGACGCTTTTATAAGACTAATCTGCTTTTGGTATAAGGTACAGATCAAAGACACCTTTTTCCTTCAGAGTCTGATCTATCACCAGAGGCTGGAACATTATACCAGAGTCTCAACCTTCAGATGATGATGAACTTAATAAGAGTCACGAGATTCTGATAAGTCAGAATCTAAGTAACATTGCTTCTCCACATAAGCTTTCAACATGATTAATTCATAGTGAATTCTAAGCTTGTGATCATGCATACTTGGACATATGTTAGTATACCCAATTATTATATAAATACTTTGTTATCATTAAAACCTAAGGGATGTGAATGATCTTGTTCCAACAAACTTATCTTGGTGTGTGAGATAACACCAAGAAATGTGAAATTGAGTATGTTGAAGTTGACTAATAATGTGTTGGAAGATATCAAAGAAGGCTAGAAGTTGGAATTGGGATTAATTGAATACTTGGTGTTAATCAATCAAGGTAAATAGGTATACATTAGAGTAAATGAGAATGGATTTATGAGATTTCAAGACAGAGTTTGCGTACCAGATTTGCTAGAGCTTAAGAAGAGAATTCTTGAAGAAGATCACAAGAGTAGTTTGAGTATTCATCCTAAAGCTACTGGTATTTATCAAGATCTTAATAAGATGTTTTGTTGGCCATGTATGAAGAAGGATGTTGTTGAGTTTGTGTATTCTTGTTTGACTTGCCAGAAATTGAAGATCTAGCATAAAAACCGTATGGATTATTGCAACCCTTGAGTATTCCTGAGTTAAAGTGGGATGACATATATATGGAGTTCATGGTGGGTTTACCGAAGACCATGCAAGGAAGTGATTCTATTTGAGTTGTGATGGATAGACTAACTAAGTCAACTCATTTTGTTATGATAAGGATCAATTACACATTCCAGAAGTTTGCAAGATACCTGATTGAGTTATCGAAACAAAATCTGGTATGTGGTGACAAGGTTGAAAAACTAAAGTTTTGTGAACCTTGTGATTTTGGTAAATACTGTAGGGTGAAGTTTAACAAAGGTAAACAAAGAACACATTGATCCCTTGATTATATCCATGTTGATCTTTGGGGGCCTACAAGGAATCCTTCACACTCAGGTGAAAAGTATTTCCTATCCATAGTTAATAATTATTCAAGAAAGTTATGGGTATTCATCTAGAAGACTAAGGATGAAATTTTTCAAAGTTTCAAAAGTTGGAAGACTCTAATTGAAAACCAAACTGGCATGAAGGTTAAGAGGTTGAGGATCGACAATGGTCTTGAATTTTGCAATGAGACTTTCGACCGTTATTGTGATGCATTTGGTATTGAGAGGCATAAAACTATTGCAGGTACTCCCCAACAAAATGGTTTGGCTAAAAGGTTTAATCGAAACATTCTAGAAAGAGTGAGGTGCATGTTGGTTAGTGCAGGATTAAATAAGGTGTTTTGGTTAGAAGCTATTGTGACTGCAACACACCTGATAAATAGGTGTCCCTCGACTGCCTTGGGAATGAAGACACCTGAAGAAGTCTGGTCAGTACATCCACTTAATCTCGACAAATTTATAATATTTGGTTGTTTATCATATGCTCACATTAGGCAAGACAAGGTCGAACATAGAGATCTAAGATGTATGTTCCTTGGATACCTTGAAGAAGTCAAAGCTTATAGGTTGTGGTGCCTAAAGCCAAGTATAACATGAGGTGTATCATAAGTCAAGATGTATTTTTCAATGAAGTTGTCATGGCTTTCACGAAAATTGATGACTTTGGTCGAATTTTGAAGATCTCTGAAGAAGAGCTAAAATAGGAAGAGATTCCTGATGAGGTAGATCATAGTGATGCTAAATTGTATAACCCATATGAATTCGAAGAAGAAATCCAAGTTGTTGATGAATATGATAAGATTGATAATGACTACCTGCTGGTAAGAGACAGGTTGAGAAGAGTCATCAAGCCACCTCAGGTACTTGGTTAAGCAAATCTCACAACTTATGCCTCAATATCTGTAAGTGAGGTTCTGGATGAAGAACTTAGAGGCTATAAGTTATAAGGAGTCAAAACAAGAATGAATGGATGAAAGCCATGGATGATGGGATGAAATATCTTCATGATAATAACACTTGGGAGCTGATTGAGAAACCTTCAGGGGCCAAGTTAGTTAGTTGTAAGTTGATTTTCAAGGTTAAGGAAGGAATCAAAAGAGTGATGTCAAAGTGATTTAAGGAAAAGTTGTTTGCTAGGGGGTTCACTCATAAATAATTTGTTGACTTCAATGATGTGTTCTATCCTATTGTAAATCATAAATACATTCGAATGATGCTTGTTATGGTGGAAAAGTTCGACCTAGAACTTGAATAGATGGATGTGAAGACAACCTTCATGTATGGTGATCTAGATGAAACAATCCTGATAAGGCAGCCTGAAAGGTATGCAAAAAGGGAAAGGAAGATTATGTGTGCAAGTTGAATAGATCTTTGTATGGCCTGAAATAATATGCTCGACAATGGAATAGGAGATTCGACAAGTTCATCACACACATAGGTTTCACTAGGAGGCAGTTCGACTACTGTGTTTACTTCAGATTTCGACTTGGAAATTCACTTGTTATTCTATTGCTTTATGTGGATGACATCATCATAGCAAGTAACGACGTCGAAGATGTTATGAAGTTGAAGGCTAAGCTCAATAAGGAGTTCGACATGAAGGATCTGAGAGTTGTCTCTAGGATTATTTGGATTTACATCCGGAGAGATAGAAAGAAATCAAGATTATGCTTGTCTCAAGAGACATACCTGAAGAAGATTCTCGACAAGTTTGTAAAGTCGAATTCAAAGCCTATTCTAACAACGAATAATCCTCAATACAAGTTGAGTAAGACTTAAAGTCCTAGTACTGAAGTCGAAAGAGCCTATATGAATAACATTTCATATACTAGTATAGTAGGTTCTTTAATGCATGCTATGGTCTTTACAAGACCAACCATAGCGTACAGAGTGAGCATTGTAAGCAGGTATATGGCCAATCATGGGAAGGCGCACTAGAAAGAATTAAAGTGGATTCTTAGGTACATAAATGAGTCTCTGAGCATAGTCCTGATTCATGGTGGAGTCTGTGGTGATGATAACAAAGTCGAAATTGAAGGATTTGTCGACTCTGATTATGTAGGGTGTATGGATTACAAAAATTCTATTTCTGGATATATGTTCACTATGTTTGGCACAACAATCAGTTGGAAAGTAACACTTCAGAAGTTCGTTGTCTTATCAACCACTAAAGCAAAATATATTTTCCTCACTAAAGTTGTGAAAGAAACATCGTGACTTGAAGATTTTACTAAGGAGCTGAAACTTCAAGGTCGAGTTATCACTGTTAAATGTGATAATCAAACCTCAATACACCTGTCGAAGAATTCAGCTTATCATGAGCGAACCAAGCACATCGATGTGAGACTGCATTTCGTCAAAGAGATAATTGAGCGTCGAGAAGTTCAAGTACAAAATGTTTTGACTGATGACAATACTGATGATATTATCACCAAAACATTGGCAAATATCAATTTTTCCACTGTATGCAGTTAATAAAGCTGCAGGATGAAAGCTAGTTTATTTCATCGTTAGTGTAAAGTTTGTTCCAAGGTGGAGATTCGTGGTATTTGGATCGAAATCTAGTATCGACGGGGATAACTTCATGGTTCGACAAAGGTTTGACATGTAGTCGAAGTCTGTTCACATGCTGATCCTGCATGCTGTAGTCGAAGTATGCTCAAGCATTCAGTAGTCGAAATGATATGATTGTTAACATGTCGAATTGAACCTGTTTGTTTTGCCTAATTGTTTAAGTTAAGTTGTAGCTTAAGTAAACTTAGTAGTATATAAATAGACTAGTTCTCTAGTTGAAAGAGAGTTTTGGTTGTTGATATTCACTTGTAATCTTTAAATCCTAATAAAAAAGTGAATAGTAAAACAGTTATAACCAATCATGATTCTTCTTCTTCTTCTTCCTTCTGCTATCTTTTTTCGTAAAACTTAATAGGGTGTCTTGTGTTTGTTAAAAAACTCAATTTTTCTCATATTTTGATTTGTTTTTGACAACATCGATTCAGAACATATATACTAAATGAGAAGTTATTATCTAAATATGATAAATTTTATTGTTATTTGATAATGTATAAATGACTAAACATAAAATGAAATCATCCTCAACATGTGTATGTATTAATTAACAATTTTTTTTTTAAAAAACAAATCAAACAAACTCAATCAGATCATATTGATTTTGTTTGATTTTATTTTTTAAAGACAACCAAACTAAACTAAATCGCTCATTTTTCTCATACAATTTAAATAATTTTATTATTAAAACTGTATAAATCATACCACAAACACTTTTAAATAAAAAAAAATAGAAAAATTAATATGCGAGAATAAGTAAAACAAATATTTCATTAACCGTTAACGGATATATATATATATATATATATATATATATATATATATATATATATATATATATATATATATATATATATATATATATATATATATATATATATATATATATATATATATATATATTAGAGTAAAGTTATCAAGTTATTATAAAATATTTATTCAAATAAAAGAAATATCAACAATAATATCATTTTTTACCTAAATAATCTCTTAAAAATTTATACCCGTCGACATCTGAAAAATATTTTAATAATGAATGCTAATTTTTATCATGAAAATACTAATGTATTCAACCTTAAGATAGAGCAAAAAGATTTTCCATTTAAAAGTAAAGAAATGAAAGTGTGCAGTGAGAGCAGGCATTTGTCTGTTTTGCCCCTGTCCCCCACTTTTGATTAACATGATTAAAAAGTTAGATTTATTATTAAGTTAGTGTTTGAGAGCAATATATTCACACTCCAAACCTTTTTGTTGCTTTGTGCTTATTGGAATGAAAGACCCTTGAGTACTCTCTCTCTAGGTTTCACTCTTCTCTGCCAAGTCTTCAAACAACAAAGAATAATCAATCTCTCTTCTTCTTCTTCTTCTTCTTCTGCTACACCAACTCTTCCACTTCCATAGGTGCGTGTGTCACTCTTTTGTTTTTCCTTCTCAGTTATTCATTCACATTCTTTACACTTCACTGTTTTTTTAAGGGATTTTTTTTTGGATAAAAAGTTGGTTTGAATGTGGATCTGTTTTAATTTTTAACGACTATACTCTTTTTTTTTCCGCTTGCAATTTGATTTTTTTGTTTCATTTAGTGTTATTAATTGTTACTTTATTTTTGAGTAGTGTCACTTAAATTATTAACAAAATGTTTTTTTTTTAATCTGTCTTCATCTGTCGGAGTTTCCTTATTGCAAAATAGCCCCAATATTTTGTGATATTTTTTTAATTAATTTAATGTTCATGACAATTTAAGAAGGGTATTTTCCATTTCTAAGTGATGTCATGTTTTTGTTTTTGGACTCATGATTCATAAGCGTTATTTTAATTTTTTTTAATGATTTATGCATTTTTTTTCCTCTACAGTTTGTTTCAATTTCTTTTGTTTCAGTGCTGTTTAAGTTTACTATTGAATTAGTCACTGTGAGAGGGTAAGAAGAACTAATCTTGGAGATATAATGATTCATAGAATCACAGATGGTCAGACACAGGATACAATTCGATTCGAAGTGTTGTATTCATCTTTTGTTGATTTTGTTGGTAGTAGTAGTAACATTATTTCTTTCTGTCAATGTATTGAGTTAATAATGCTTTTGTAATGATTCTTGTTAAGACAGTTTGTATATTTGGAATCTGATGCCGCCTCCGCCACTGCTGGTTCCTGAAGAGGAAGGGCAGAGCAACACCTCAACGGTAGCATCTGCATCTCCACGATCCTTGGACTGTTTCTCCCAAACTGGGGCTGGATTGAAAGAACGCAATTACCTTAGATTGTCCGATTGCTCATCGGTGGACAGTTCTGGTGTCCCAAGCTTGTCTGATGAGGAAAAGGTGAACCTGAATTTGAAAGCTACCGAGTTAAGACTCGGCCTTCCTGGATCCCAGTCGCCTGAAAGGGATCTGGATCTTTTTTCTTTGAGCTCAACTAAGCTTGACGAGAAACCGCTGTTCCCTTTGCTTCCCACCAAAGATGGAATTTGCTCATTGTCCCAGAAGAACGTGGTTTCAGGAAACAAAAGAGGTTTCGCCGACACAATGGACGTGTTCCCTGAGGTGAAAAGTTTAAGTATTTGTTTTCCTAAGGTTAAAGGGATGTTCATTCCTACTGTTTCAGAGACTGATTCTTGAGAATTTGTGATGCAGGCGAAATATAATAGTAATGCGCGTGTGAACATATTGCTTTCGCCTAGACCCTCTACAGCTCAACCTACTACAGTTAAAGATATATCAAACAAAGTGTTACAAGAGAGCTCTTGTGCAGCAAATGGAACTGGTGCTCCCGTCAATGGCAGCGCACCAGCTTCTAAGTAAGTAGATAATGCTAGATTAAGAGACCACTAAGCCTAGCTTTTATTGTCATTCAAAATTACCTTAAATTTAAAGCTTTAAAGTACTAGAAATAAGCTAAATTTGTTTGGTAATTGTAAGTATTTTCTTGCTTTTAAATACTTGAAAAGCGATTGTTCAATGTCTATCTTGTAATAATGCTAATTACTTTCTTTCTACGACAGAGCACAAGTTGTTGGTTGGCCTCCTATTAGATCATTTAGGAAAAACTCATTGGCTACCACTTCTAAGAACAACGATGAAGTGGACGGCAAGCCAGGTCCAGCTGCACTCTTTGTGAAGGTTAGCATGGATGGTGCTCCTTATCTGAGGAAGGTAGATTTAAGAAACTATACAACGTACCAGGAACTGTCTTCCGATCTTGAGAAGATGTTCAGCTGTTTTACCTTAGGTGATCTTTTACAACTTTAATTTACTTTTAACAAATTATTTACTGCTAATGAACGTAAAACTGAATTTTTTGATCACTATTTTTTTACTACACTCGGTGTATCGAACTTCATCAGGTCAATGCGGTTCTCATGGAGCTCCAGGAAGAGAAATGTTGAGCGAGAGCAAGTTGAAGGACTTCCTGCATGGTTCTGAATATGTTGTCACTTATGAAGATAAAGACGGTGACTGGATGCTTGTTGGAGATGTACCGTGGGAGTAAGTTTCCTCATGACCTTATAAATGAACTGAATCTTTAACACACTTCGCCGCACTCTAATTTGCATACTGTTCTTAAACCATCAATTTTCTTTTGTCTGCAGCATGTTCACTGACACATGCAAAAGACTGAAAATCATGAAGGGTTCTGATGCAATTGGCTTAGGTATGTAATGTAGGTGATAATTTCTTACAATTAGAATACTTGTTACTCCTAACATTCATATGAATTGATCGACTGAACCTCTTCTGCTTTGTACAATAGTAGCAACAAAGGGCTAGTATCCAGTAGTAGATTACGATTGCGCAGCAATGCATTACTGAGTTTCTTGTTTCCTTGTAACAGAAGAAAACCATTATTGATAATGAAAGTTTGCTTAGGTAGTTTTTCTTCTCTTTGCAGCTCCAAGGGCTATGGAAAAATCCAAGAGCAGGAGCTAGATAGATGGCATTATTGGGACTGATGACAATGTTTTTTTGTCTAGTAAAGTAAAGTTGTAATGAGAAGGGCGGGACAGAAAACCATGGTATAAAGGACCGAAGATCCATGGGTTTTGTTGGTTTCAGATGTTATTATGTTTTGAAGTCCCTAGTAGTGTCTTAATATTTGTGTTACCTTTGTTATTTCTTTCATTATATGGACCTTGTGAAGCTAGCTTCAGTATTAGTAGTTTGGGAGTTGTGTAATATTTATAGGAACCTAATGTTTGGATGAACGTTTGTTGCAATTAGTATATCGTTCATGTTTGTTACCACTTTACTATCTTATTAACTTGTGCAACAAATCATTTTACTCATTTGGGTATAACCATATAAGTATATGTCAAATCCCATATGCTCTAAAGTCCTTAATGAAAGACAACTTAGCTATTACTTTGGGCCTAAATGTGGTGCCCAAAATTATAAAGGCATTACTTCTCCCACCAAGGGTGGTGAGGAGTCATTCTATGTAGATTTAAAATTATCCTTCATTAATCTGTATATTTTCAGGTTCATCCATACACATCAAATCCATGTGCAAGTGACCTGCACTTTGTTTTATTAGAAATGAGTTTTGGGATGCATCTTAATAATAATTTATATGCACTCTATCCATCTCTAATTGAGCCACACTTTTATTTTGTAATAATTTAGTTAGGAGATGCATTTGTAAAAGTTATGGAAGTATAAGTAATCACCTTGTAGGCGGTAAAATGTGCTATTTTTGGAGATATATTGATGTAATATGCCATTTGTAATAAATTTTACACTGATGTAATAAGATTAAAATGTCATATATTAGAATCAATTCAGAATCTATATTACTATTAAAATGACATTACAAAACCATAACATTATCCATAATCCATAATACAAATACTATCAAATACTACTGTGTATATCAGACCTTTTGCTCATTCTTTGTCTCATGTACTGCAATGTTATTCGTGCTTCAGATAGAATGACCTCTACAGTGGCCTCCATAAGATAGAATGACCTCTATAGTGGCCTCCATAAGTGCTTTCTAGAAAGTGTGCAATATCCATAATACAATGATATGTAGGTAACACATCAACCACATGATCTTTCCTAGACTGCTTCTCCTTTAATATTCCAATGAGTTGACCTAGGTGAATTTCTAAAAGCACCTAGTTTCATGTAAGAATGTGAAATTATGAAATACCACTGGATGTAGTCGAATGCACTGCTGCATTCACGAGGAGCTACAACATTTCGTGATTCATACGGTACCAGATAATTATAAAAATCATCATACATGACATCTACATCTCTACAAACTATAATTGGAGGAGCAGATACAAAGGGTTCTCTTGAAACAACATGTAAATACCCGAATTGGGGTATGGATCACTCAGAAAAATGTTGATACATAAGAGGTGACCCACAAGCGAACCATCCAGAGTAGAAGGTTATGTATCCAAGGGATGCGTCTGACAGTGATCGTCGTACGACCTGAAACATATATTATCTACTGATGTGAGGTAAAG
This sequence comes from Lathyrus sativus, assembly GCA_963859935.3. Lineage (NCBI taxonomy): Eukaryota > Viridiplantae > Streptophyta > Magnoliopsida > Fabales > Fabaceae > Lathyrus > Lathyrus sativus. Next base: position 377,206,281 of record OZ012738.1, on the reverse strand, counting down.
AAACATTCTAAACGACTCACTCAACTGATTCCCTCTGAGCGGGGTGAATGCACAAGCATGTGGCTAATCCTCAGTGTAGTCATTAACAAGTGACTAGCTGGAGTTGCGTGGAAAATTATAGGGGATCCATTCCTGAAAATGGTACATGTGAATTATTACTAATGACATAGAACAGGTGTAATGAAAACGGTACAATAACATTAAAGGATGCAAATATATTATCGTAAAAAGCGTGCAACTAGCTGTCATCTATTTGGTCTTCCAAAGACAACCTTCAACTAACTCTGAGTACAAGTAAACCAAACAAGCGACTCTAGTTGTACTCATGAATCCACTCCAAGTCAATGAAGTATCTAAGATAAACCACATCGACGTAATAGACACTCTTGTCCAAATATATGGATGTGCCAATTAAGTACACGAGGTATGACCTCAATGCACATGCTCTATGATACATAACTGGTTCATCGTCAGCATTGGCCTCCACTACCACAACCAGGTGGCGTGCATACAAGTTCTCTAGGAATCCAAATCTAGCATGACACCCTCTGGTGTCTTCCATATCCTTTAAGGCATCCGCTGGATCAACTCCCAAATAGTCCACCATCATCTCTGGTGCATTAGGTCTGGTGATCCTGGAGTGGTATAATAATCTTCCCCTGATAAGAAGATATATCAAACATGATACATCATTCAATGTGATGGATATCTCACCATGCATAAGATGAAAAGATAACATATCAGAGTTCCACCTCTCAACGAATGTTGACATCATACCATGGTTATTAGTAGTATAATCAGTCATGCATAAATCTCACAACCCAAACAACTACATGGAATCATGAAACCGTTGCTCCTCAGGCTGTTGCATCCTCACAATCTTCCTACCATGGTTGATGTATTTTAAAGCATCACGGTACTAAAAATAAAATACATCATCGTTAGAAAGTTTGAATATTATAACACATGTGTTTCAAAGAATAAATACATATAAATTTTACCTCTCAGTCCCATATGTGCCTAACAACATGGTCCGCATACAGAGGCGTCAGTGATGTGTCATACAAGCCTCCTCCAAATTTCTCAAGAACGACAACATCGACAACAAGTGCATGTACTTGGACTGGTGGGGCTTCCGAGGCAGCAACATATGACACATGCCTCCGGGAAGATGAAGTCGAAGGAACCCCAAAAGTTGATGCTTTCGCATCAAATGAACTATCATGGATTAATGGTAGCGAGGGTCAGACTCTTTCATTGCGAACAGATGCATGATGGGGCACCTATGATTAAACCAGACAAACCAAAAAAAGCAGAAAAAATCAAATCCATATGAGACACATTAAAAATCAAACAGAAAAATATAGACAAACAAAATACGGAAGTGTACTTCCGTATTCCTGGAAAATCAAATTTTAAACAAATACTGAAGTGTACTTCTGTATTTTCCTACAACTTAGAAATTAAAAATGGCAGAAATATAAGATACAAAAATGGGACAAACACAATGGGACAAAATGAAATGCTCAGTATAACAACCTAACAATGAATGTAACTGCATATACAATAATGTGGATTACACAACCTAATGTTCCCATTTCTTAATGCATGTAGAGAAAATTAAAAACTTAAATTGAAAAATTACCAACTGCGCAAAGAAAGTTGAATCACTTAGGTTGAATGAATGTTGAGAACCACTTGAGCTGAATGGAGTAGAAACCCCCTTGAATTGAATGAAGTAGAAAACGGATTTGATAGAGAAGCTTGAGAAGTGACTTAAAGTGTTTTTACTGAAAATGAAGAATGAGAAAGGTCTGACGCGTTTTTGATTAAAACCCCTTTCGAAAGTATATTTTCGTAAGTTATATAGAGATGCATTTCTGTAATAATTTTTGGCAAAATAAGAGTGTGACTAACTTACTAATGGATTAAATATGGATAAACTGCGTCCGTAATACTCTTTCGAATTCTAAAAGTACTTTTAGTTTTTCCATAGGGTGAAAAAAGTAATGCCAAATATAATCCATAAGTATGGGTATTGACGAGAAATAGTAGTACAAGGACCTCAATATTTTATGTTGATATGTGAAAAAACATTAAAAAAAATAAAGTAGCATAAGTATGGTACGTATACATGGTACGTGTGCATATTTGATACAAACACTTTATCATATTAAAAATATATATGCTTCCAAGGCAAAAAATTATAAAAGATATTTTTAATTAATAATTTAGTGGGTCTACTATTTAGTGAGTATATTTTATATGTACTTTCGGAACACATCTAAGAGCTAGCACCTAGATATATGTTTTTTTTTATAGATGATATAGTTCTATTTAAAGAGTCGAAAAAAGATTTAAATGAGAAGTTGGAGATTTGGAGATGAGCTTTAGAAATACATGATTTTCGCTTAAGTAAAAGTAAGACGGAGTATATGAAATATAAGTTCAACAAAAGAAGAAGTGTTTCTAACCTAAAGGTGAAAGTTGAAGACGATATCATCCTCTAAGTCACATAGTTTAAACATCTTAGGTATGTAATACAAAATGATGGAGTAATAGAAGGGGATGTAAACCATCGAATTCAAGCTGGGTGACTGAAATAGAGGAGAGCTTCAAGGGTTCTATGTGACACAAAGGTACCACTCAAGCTGAAGAAAATATTTTATCGGACTGCGATAAAACATGCGATGTTATACGAATCAAAATGTTGGACGATTAGGCATCAACATAAAAATAAAGTAAGTGGAACATAGATGATAATGTTGTATTGGATGTGTAGTAAGACCAAACATGATAGAAATATAAACGAAAATTATGGCGCAACTTAATACATGTAGCCGACTCCACTTAATAGGATAAGACTTGGTTGTTTATGTATTTATATAAAATTAAACATAACAATATATGTAAAATTTGGTGGCAAACGATAAATGATAGAGTAGGAGTGAAGAATGACATCAATAACGAATACTATTGAAATCGACAGAAAAAGAGAATGAAAGGTGTTGTGGAAATGACGAACAAGAAAATGAAGCGTTATAGCAAGATATATATTATAAAGGATAAACATATTTTATTTTATTTTAAAATATAATAAATTATAAAGGATAAAAATAAAATTTTGTTACAATAATAAACAAAAAAAAATGAAGAAAAAAATAATAAAGGAAAAACCACTTCAAATAACATTTGTAAAAAATGTCAAAAGCTAACAAAACAAAGTTTTTTGTTTTGTTTTGTTGATATGAGATGAAAAGGTAAATGTTAATTTCAAATAAACTTTTAGTTGTTGTATCTAAATTTAGGGTGAACTAATCAAAATAATGAAATTCAAGCATAGGTTGGCAACACAAGTTAACTCCATAAGCTGTTAAATTTGAATTCAATAGTTGGTAGCCTATACCATCATTCCAAAGTCTAATTCAAATTCGTTAACAAATATTAAAATTTTGAAGGGCTCGTTTAAATTGATTTGTTTGATCTTATTTATTTGACATAAGTTTTGTAATATTGTTTGATAGACTTTATCAAAATAATTTATGATTTTTTTAAATTAATTTTTTTTAAAATTGAATTTATTTCATCTTATAATAAAGTAATTAAAAAATAAATTATACAATTTTTTTATAAATACTTATTTTAATAAATACCTATATGAGAAGAATGCAATTGTTCATAACCTTAAGAGCATTTATGAGTGAGTATCTTCAAGAAAATTTTATTTAAAAAATGTGTATTTTTTAAGTTCTATTTCTTTTCTAAGTCAAAACTTTGAATAGAGAGAACTTGCCACCCTATTTTATATCTGACATTCCAAATTTTTAATATTTTTAAATTACTCTTGTTATTATTTACCTATCAATTTTATTATTTCTTAAAATTTTCATTTTTTTCAACTTTTAAAAAACGAGATTTTCGGTTGTTATATTGAAATTTCTGGTATGACAGGTTACACATTTTTGAAAATTCACGCGCGTGCGCGTATATATATATATATATATATATATATATATATATATATATATATATATATATATATATATATATATATATATATATATATATATATATATATATATATATATATATATATATATATATATATATATATATATATATATATATATATATATATATATATATATATATATATATATATATATATATATATATATATATATATCAGAAAATTGAAAAATTTCAGTACAAAATACCAGAAATTTTAGAAAACCAGGTATCTAATACCGAAAATAGTCAGAATTTCCAGTAATTTTAACAAACTTCCAATACCGGAAATTGTCAAAAGGGTAAGTTACAAAAACTTCCGAAAATTTCTGGTATACAAACCATAAATTAGAAAAATCCTTTATTTGTGCAGTCCGAGCCGGCAGGGTCATCTACGGATTCGTGTAGCGATTGTGCGCAGTTCTTCATCATAGACAAAATATATTTTCTATGTAACAAGTTTAAATTTAATATTTTCTCGCCCTTATATGATATTGATAGTATACTTTTTATGAGATGTAAATGGCAGATATTTGAGACCCGATCTGAAGTATTAGCCTAAATACAAAATATTGGCAAGCAACATGGTATAATAGTTGTGACTGTTCGTTCTGATACTACAAATGACCGGCGAGGTAGGAAAGATAAATTGATTATGGGTTGTGAGAAAGGAGGAAATTATAAAAGAAAAAATACATCTGAAAGCAGTAAATCTTCAGATGGGGTTTATAGTATGAAAGTGAAATGCCCTTTTAGGCTGAGATCTGCGCCGAGTGGTATCGGTTAAAAGGTGATGGTTAGGTGTGGGTTTCACAATCATTAACTATCTGAGGATTTAGATGGCCATGACATGTTGGGTCGTCCAAAAGTGCATGAGAGATAGTTTGTGGATGGCATGATGAAGTACAACATGGCTCCACGGTACATAGTTTCTTCCCTGAAAGACAAAGATCCAGAAAACCTCACCAGTGTTAGATAAGTGTATAAAGCTAGAGCTACATATAATTCGAGCAAGAGAGGTACATTGACGGAAATGAAAATGTTGTTGAGACTTATTCATAGAGAAAAATATATGTGCTGGAAAAGAAATAGGGAAGACTTAAATGTTGTTGTTGATATCTTCTGGACACATCCTGATTCAGTGAAGTTGTTGAATATGTTTCACTTGGTGTTGATTTTTGATTGTACATACAAGATAAATAGGTAATGTGCATATTGATCATACCTTCATATCATTTCAAGATACTTTGGTTTTTTAGATTTTTTATTATTTGATTCGTGAACATACAGGTATCGGTTACCACTACTTGAGATTGTTGACGTTACGTCAACAAAGTTGACGTTTTCGTTAGGCTTTTCCTATTTGGGACATGAAAGGGAGGAGAACTTCACATGGGCAATGGGAAAGCTCAAAGAGTTATTCTCTTATGAGAAATCGCTACCGAATGTTGTGGTAACAGACTGAGAACTTGCATTGATGAATGCAATTGAAGTCGTGTTTCCAAATTCAACACATATGTTATGTTCGTTCCATATTTCAAAAAAATTTAGCATGAAATGTAAGGAGTATGTTAAATCAGAAATACATGAACATGTCATGGATCTATGGAACAACATCATGTATGCTAATAGAGAAACTGAGTATGTCGCATACTTGAAACACTTTGAGACTGTTTGTGCCGATATTCCTTTGTTGTTTAAATATGTGATTGAAATATGGTTGACACCTTATAAAGAAAGGTTTGTTGCAACTTGGACTAACAAAGTCACTCATTTAAGGAACACAACAATGAACACATACACAAACTTATTTTCCATGTTATTGCTAAGCGTAATTTATCATGTTAGCTCATTATGGTTTAATTATTGTGATTTAGGGTGGAATCTACTCATTGGAGACTAAAAACATGTTGACTATGTTAGACGATATGCTTCGATCTAGAGGGGGGGGGGTGAATACATAAAAAAATTTACAACAAAAAACTTTTGGAAAAAATCAGTTTTCAAAATATGGTGCAGCGGAAAAATGACCCGGATTGAATTGTCTAACCGAACCTACTATCGAAAAACAATATATGTATCACAAACCAAACAGAGTGATAATGAACGTAAATGTTCAACAAAGAACAAACTACAAATCAATTAAACGCAATGTTAATCGTAACTCGTATATCCAATAAACCAAAACACAATCAAAATACACACAAACAATTTATCGAACACTTGGTGTCAATCGATAACGATTGGAAATATAATTCATTTTGTTTATGTTAAAATCCAACCACAATTAAAGTGATTGTGATTATATCAACAATAACACTTTTAAAAGATAATAGAAAACAATTTCCAATCGAATTGATCAAACAACGATGAACTCGATAAATTGTGAAATAAAAAAAAGAAGAGATAAAGAGAGAGAGAGAGACCAAGATTTGTTTAGGAAGTTCCCCAATCGGTCTCCTATGGATACGTCTTCCCTCAATTCAAATTCGAATTGAGATAATGTTATTAACCTTTTCTTTGCAAAATGGTTTATACAAGAGATAAAGAATGCAAATCCCAAAAACCTTATTGTTGTGTGTTGATTCTTCCACCTCCAACCCTTGATTAAAGCTTGATCAAGTGACCAAAAATACAACTACAATCCTCCGATTATCTCGAGGGCGCAACTTATTGAAAGTCAAGATTCTCGAACACAATTCACTGTCTCGCGCTACTCCCTTGCAAGCAAACCAACTTGTCCCAAGGCTTTCACTCGGTCAAATTTATGTTAACATGATCTTGTCCAAAACCTTCAAATCAACCCAATCTTGAAGGAAAACTCCATCTTGGTTTTCTTATTTGAAACACACAAAGTTTTCAACCCAATATTCTCGGTTAGACAAAACCTAATTGAACGTTATAAATTCTAATCTATATGCACTACTAGAAAATTCGCTTAGTGACTGAAAAATTTCAGTCACTATAGTGACCGAGTTAGCCACTAAAAGTTGACATCTTGTTAGTAAAATTTAAAAAGTCACTAAATCAATCACAAAATAAAATTAGCCACCGAATTAACAACTAAGATTTAGTGACCATAATTTTCAGTCTCAAAAAATCATTTTTTATATAAATTAATTCAAAAAAAAATTTATGACCGAAATTCTATCACTAATAATTTTTTGTATTTTTATTAATAAGTTACTTCCCTCCCAATTTTCTCTTTTTATTTTTTAGTAAAAAATTCACAATTATATTATTTTAACAAATAAAACATATATTTATAGAAATAACTAACTCATTAAATTATTAATTTAAATAAAATAAAATTTTAATGATAAGTAGTGTAAAAATATTTAAATAATATTTGAAATTTCTATTTTCTTAATATTATATACATTTTAAATGTATATTTAACAACTAAAATGAAGTGACCTATTGGTCACGCAGAAACCTTTCAAAGGAATGTGCATTGGTTTGATTCCCACTTAAGCTAAAATTTTTACTTTATTTTAAGTTATTAAACAACTAAAAATGGTCACAAAAATCGATCACTAATTTTGGTCGCTAAAATCGGTCACTAAATTCGTCGCTAAAGCTTAGCGACTAACACTTTTCCAATGTCACATTATTGGTCGCTAAACGTTTAGTGACTGATTTTTAAGCATTTTCGGTCTCTAATTCGGTCACTAAACGCGAAATTTTTAGTAGCGATGGTCACCCAATCGAAAAATGATTATGTGTAGTTCAATTGTGTGTATGCATAGAAGAAGGGATGAAGATGATGGACAACTTTGTAATCTGGTTTCGTTTAGGTTTTATTCACTAGGAAACATTACCTAGAAGAAGATGCATGTATGAGTATATATAGTATGTGAAGAAATGGACAAAAGGAATGCAAAAAGTTGGAGCAAAATTGAAATTTTTGGATGGGAAAAATATATAGGTCGACCTATGAAAGAAATAGGTCGGCTTATGCAGGTTGTTCAGGTCGGCCTGTGAAAGTTATAGGTCGGCCTTTCAGGCAGCCTGTGAGGCAGCCTATGGGCAGAGCCTATAGGCTTTAGTACTGCTCCATGGGAGCCGACCTGGAGGATCTATATGTCGACTTATACTGAAGTTAAGGCTTGTCGTATAGGTCGACCTGTTCATGTATAAGTCGACCTGAAATGACTTGAATGCTCAAAAATAAGTTTTTCAATGCAAATATAATGTTGACTCCTTTTCAAACTCATTTAGATGATTCATAATGCCAAGATTCACATCTAGAATGAGAGGATATCATCCAATATACATAACACTATACTTTCCTTATTTTGACATCACTCAAAATATAAAAGCAGTCACAGACTACAAGCCGGGGAGATTTATGCAGAATTTGGGATGTTGTAAACACCATGTTGAAGTTGCAGCTTGATTCAATCAGGGTATCCTTTCAAAAAAAGTATTGTCAACATTGAGCATTGGTATAACACTTCATTCTATACCAACTTACACTGTTTTGTTTTAAGTCAGTGTATACAACACATATGAAATGAGCTAGAAAGGGTAAGAAATTTTGGTACAAGCAGAAATATTTATGGTTGCTTCATTAGAACTACACATGGATTACCTTGTGCATGTCAACTTGCTGATTTCTAAATATAACGTTGTTCGTTCCTTTAGAACCAATTCATGTTTTTTGGAAGAAATTACACATTGAAGAGTATGCTAACGGTCATGACGATAGTGGCACAAAGTTGGATTTAGAAGTAGGGTGTGAAGAGTTAAAGACATATTTCAATTCTTTGGATATTGTAGGCTAGAGGTTGTTAAAGAAAAAAGTTCGGGAACTAAGACATCCATCTACAAATTCTATGTGTCCACCGCCGATGAAGTACAAGTCAAAAATGGGAGTTAAGAAGAGAAGAAAAAGTGAAGAGAGTGATGTGCATCATTATCCTTCACAGTGGGAGTATGGTGAGGACTCTCAAGGGAGTCAGATTATAAAGAGATCGATCATGCACAAAACCAACAGGAAGTCAACCTTCAATTATGTCGAGTAAAAGTCAATCGTCCACTGCATCTTTGAGGCATTTTTACTTGTCTCAGCTTCCTACTTTCTTGCATCCATACATTGGTGACATCGTTGAAGTGGGTGACGATGGAAATTGTGATTTTCGGGCTATTTCAACTTTACTTGGATGGGGCGAAGAGTCATGGTTGTTGGTTCTAACCCAGTTAGATACTCAAATTCATCAACACCCTAAATTGTTTTTCAATTTGTTCTATAACGCAGTGCCTGAAGTTAGGAATTTCTTAAAATTAGAACACTTGGGTGTGCAGGGTCGAGAAGAATGGACGAAGATTTCTGATATGGATTACCCTATTACATGTAGGTACAATGTAGTATTTTTCTCCCTGTCACATAGACTTAACATTACCTTTTTCCCTCTTACCGTAACTCCACCTATGTATATGAGCAGACATAAAATCATTATTGTTGGTTTTGTCAACGACAATCATTGAGTTCAGGTACAGTTGAAACCTGATAGTCCATTGCCTCCCGTCACTGATCGTTGGAGACAGAACTCTATCGAAGATATAAAAGCATGTGAATCAACATATGCAGGACGAATTAAGCACTGGTTGGATGATGTTAGACAGTCATCCTAATCTTCTATGTAATCTTGTGGACAATATGCATCTATTATATGTGATGAATTTTTTTATGAAGCCATTTATGCAGGCCACTGTGTGAAAAATATTGAAATTATAATTTTTTAGGAAATTCTGGATGCATAACGAAAATTTCAAAATTCTGAAATTTTCGGTCGGAATTTGGAAAAAGTTACGTAAATTTCTAATTTTTCAGTATAAACTTAACCAAAAATTTTAAATTTTCCAATATTGTCTTCCTATTCCGAAAATTTTAAAATTTTCGGTATATATGTCTCACAGAAACTATAAAACAATGTAAAATTTTCAAAATTCCGATATGGTCACAAAATTTCCGGTAGAATGCTGTTAATTTCATAATTTCTGAAAATTTTTCAAAGATAAAAAAAATCAATTTTCTAAAAATGAGTTACCAGATATAAATGAAGGGGATACCTTAATTGCTCGAACTTTGCTTTCAGCCCAATGAAGCCCATATCTAACATGCTTATTGAGTGATGATTTCTATTTCTAATAATTACTCATTCAAGGATTCCTAACTTTATGTTTAGCTAAATTTGACAAAATTACATAGATAATATGATTTTGTTGAAATTAAAAATTGTAGCATTTGTAAAATTACGATGTCTTACTATAATTCTAACAATTTCACATTGATCTAAACAGTTAAATCCGAGATATTAATTTTTAAAAATCAAAATAATTAAAGGTGATTACATGCGTATTCGTTTTGTGGTATTTCACTATCATAAATAAAATACATTTTTAATTTAAAGTGTCGATGCCGATAGTCTCACATATAATCAATTTATCTCAACACCACCTTAGATTTTGGATATAGAAGTTTCCCTAATGTAAATATTATCATGGTAATTGGGTTTCACTTGAACAATTAATTAGTGTTCAATCCACTACAACATTATCATAGGATTTTCTGGAGCAAATTTAGGTGCATATAATAGTTTACATTCTTCACTACTAACTTGATCTATGTGCTACTTTTGACTTATTATCATTACAAAATTTGAACTTTACGGTTGTCAATGGCTCAATACTAAAACTATCTGAATAAATTATTTGCTAGTGATCAATAATGCACGATGGATTTGAATAATTCCTAGACTAGTGCAGCTGGAATGTTACATAGAATAAGCATAAAGGTACACTGATTTATGGATCTAATGTTTATTATAAATTAATTATGGTGTGTTGAATTATAACATATGATGGTGTTGCTGCTAAAGGAAACACAACCTTTACGTGAAAGTAGTTTAATGATAATTAATATACAGTGCTTATATATTTAAATGAAAATTAAAGTAGACTTGTAGTGAAATGGTGGAACAGAGAATGAAAGAAAGAAGTTTGTCTCTATTGTTGTTCAAAAAACCTTGAAGATAATGATAGATATTATTTTAAAATTATTATCAAACAATCAATTGATCAAGTTAGCTATTAATTATTAGTTAAAGTTTAGTGTCACTTATTTCTTGCTCTACATTGATTGATAGAATAGAAGAGACCATGCTTTTGTTTGGTGTGTGCAATAACCATGTTTCATGTAAACTATCTTCAAAATTTAATTTAGGTACACTATACTTTTATAACATTTTTTAAAATAAAAGATTAAACAATTTTAAAGTGAATGTTAACATAGTTATAATGACTATTGTCATTCAACATGCAAAAGAAAAAGATTGTTTTATTATATAAAAAATTTGAAAAAAATACAAGAGGAGCACTATTTTATATATAGTAGTGTGAAAAAATAGAAAGCCCGTACATTCTCAAACAAACTAAAATAGACTAACTAACTAGGTGAAACTAATAAAATAGAAAAATAAAAAGAATAATATCATATTTTAATCCCCTTTAAACTGGGTGAAAGTTAGTTAGTCCAAGTTTAAAAATCAACGAGGTAAAAGAACTAAGGTGAACAAATTTGGTGAAGATGTGGACATGAGATGGATAATATTTTGTTGGATCTTGTCTCGAACAAGGTGGAAATCTATTTCTATGTGTTTGGTGAACATAATTATGAGGATCATGACGATTTCATGTTCTCCTAGACATTTCAACATGGAAGAGGCCCTTTCCATCTTATAAAGTTTCCCTAATATCACAATGTATTTTTTTTTTTGCATGCATTCGAATCTTTTTTGCTTCTTTCTCATTTGGTGATAGTTCATCTTACTGTAGATAACGTATTTTGGGCGTCAATTAGTTGGTGGTATTTGTGACTTCAAGAGCGTTGGTTTCCTCCACCCCAATTGTATACTTCTCTTTTTGTGTTGGCGGGCTTGAAGAAAAGGTCCATTTTGGAGTTCTGTTCCTTGGGAACATATGTAACAAATAGATACAGATAGAGGGATGAGCCTGCTATCAGGCGTGTCACTATGGACAGTAATGCCATAAAGGCATTTAATTTGGAGAAATCTTCATCGCACTCACTTGTCCACTCGAATTTCTCATTATTCTTCAAAGTAGAAAAGAAATGGAATGCCCAGTCACCTGGACAAGAAAGGATATGAGCTAGGGAGGTTAGGCGCCCTATTACATGTTAAACTTCTTTAATGTTGGACGAGCTTCTAATGTTGATGATGGCTAGAAACTTATCTGGCTTTGTCTCTATCCCTCTTCTTATTAGCTAAAATCTGAGGAAATTTCCTGCATGTACGCCAAAAAAGCATTTGGCAGGATTTGGTCGCATGTTGTACCTTTTGACTAATATCAGGATGTCCTCCAGATCTGCAGTCTGACTTTTCTCCTTTGATGTTTCACAATCATATCATCAATGTATACTTCCAGGTCCCACCCTATCTATTTTGATAATACAACATCCATGAGCCTTTGATAGATGACTGTTGTGTTTTTCAGTCCAAAAGGCATGACATTGTAGCAATAATTATTACGATTGGATATGTGTGTTGTTTTGGATGCATCAAATGGATCCATTTTTATCTAATTGTAGCAGGAATATGCATCAATAAAACTCATAAACTTGTAGCATTAGAACCCATTAATCAGGCGATCTATATTGGGTAAAGGGTACAAATTTTCAAGACATGTGACGCTTAGGTCAGTGAAGTCAACACATAAGCGCCATTTATTTGAAGACTTTCTCACTAAGACTAAGTTAGCCAACCAATATGGGTACTTAACCTCGGTTATAAAGCCAAGGCTTCTCAGCTTATATACCTCTTCATCGATGGATGCCCTATTCTCTTTTCCTACTTTGTGTTTCCTTTGAGAAACTAGCTTCACTGTGGAATCAATGGCAGAGAGATAACACACCACCCTGGTATCTATCCCTGAAATATCAAAAGACACAAATGAAAACAAGTCTACATTCCTTCTCAATAGGGCAACAAACCTCTCGTTCTTAAAATCAGGCTGAGAAGTGCATAGTTAGGTGACTTGATGGTCCAAGGGTCCAATCCGAACCTCTTTTAGGCCCTTTGTGGGAGTGAGCCTTTTTTTCCATCTCTAATATAGAATCCCAACTTAAAACATCCATTATCATTTTTAGACTATTTTGATAAATTTCCTGGGCGACCTCCTAGCCCCCCTGAACCACTCCAACACGCCCGCCAATGAGCGATTACTTCATGCTTAAATGAAGGGTGAATAGGAATGCCCCTAAATAGTTAAGGGAAGGCCTCCCTAGGTGACATCATATGCAGACAAGACGTCTACTACAAGATATTCCACCTTGATTTTATTTGTGCATGCCTTCAAAATGGAGGTCCTTTTGAGTGTTATGTTGCCTTCTACTTGTACTTGTTCGCGTGACAGACCAACTAGAGAACTTTAGAATGATTGAATGTCATCTGGGTCAGGTAGAAGCCCCCTCAAAGGTGCTTCAATACAGGACATCTGTTGAGCTTCCTAGGTTAACTTGCACTTACTTTACGTCCTAATTATCATATCGTAAATGCATTACTGTATTTTCTTTAGGCTAAACTTTGGTTGATTTTGTGGAATTTATGGATTTTTCTTGACATGTTGTTTTCTGTGTCTGTTTGTAATGCATGTGCAATGGCTGAAAACAATACTGACACAACTAGGCTTGGCCATGTGCCCCAACTTGCGTCGGTACTACGTGAGAGGGTCACAACCAGGACCACCAGGCCATGATTCGATGATAACTTGTTTGATGGTTTGCAACAACAAAGTTTCCAACCATTTAGTTCTACTTCTCGTAGCCACCTATCTTAGGCATCTACTTCATGGGGCCAAGAGCCCCCAAACAATGCAGCAGGACCTGAAGTCCATGAAGCCCTTGAAACCCAAGAGGAAGCCACTATCGATGCTCCTTTAGAGAGTTATTTAGGAAGCCCATTTGATGTCTTCTTACTTCATCTCTATGTAGACCATGCTGCTAGGCATGTTTGGGAAGGAGATGTATATTTATTTTCTCTTACAATATATATGTTTTCAATTAATTAAATTGATACTGATGGTGATATTTTCTTTTTACAAGAGCACACATGTTTGAAATCGGTAAACTACAGAAGGAAGATATTGGAGTTGGGTCAACCACTATAGATTGGTTTTAGGATGTTATTTAATATTCCTGTCTTGACGGTTTATGTTATGCTGCATACATGACTATAAACCATGGCATGCAAACGACTTTTATAGAGAGGTGACATTCAGAGAGATCATCTTTCCACCTTCATATAAGAGAGATTACCATTACCTTGGATGTTATCTCATGCCTCCTGCATCTTCCCATAAGGAAAAAACTACTGGGCCACAGAAGGATCAGCCGAGAGAAAGCTGTCTAGATGATGGTCACCCATTTGGGGGCTGACCTTGTAACACCCCATATTGCTTTCAGGATTACTGACTGACCCCACAAACCAACACGAGTCTTTTCAGCATGCTTTTTCCTCACTCACATGCTTTCCGGGAAACTTCCCAGAAGGCCACCCATCCCAGAATTGCTCCAAGTCAAGCACGCTTAACTGTGGAGTTCTTATGAACGGGCTACCGAAAAGAAGATGCATCTTGTTGGTATAGGTAGTACCAATTAATCCTTATAAGCCTTCATTCAACCATGCAGTCCCATACCTGCATAGCCTCAGGATCCCTCTCATTCGGATGTGAATTCGGGTTTCCCCTAGAAGCTGCTAGGAGTGTTCCATTGTCATGCCTCATGACACCGACAACCACTCTCTCGCCCACGGGTGTTACATGTAACCACCGTCCTCTTTCACCTCAGGTGTTACATGCCCACCAACTTCCGCTTGGTTCGTCCCCGAACCACATCGTACTGGGAGAGGTATGGCTCGGATACCATTTGTAACGCCCCATATTGCTTTCAGGATTACTGACTGACCCCACAAACCAACACAAGTCTTTTCAGCATGCTTTTTCCTCACTCACATGCTTTCCGGGAAACTTCCCAGAAGGTCACCCATCCCAGAATTGCTCCAAGTCAAGCACGCTTAACTGTGGAGTTCTTATGAACGGGCTACCGAAAACAAGAGGTGCTCATGCAAGATTTTAGTTTTTGGAAAAGCTCCATAAAGATCATTTGTAGTGGGCTGAGGATGCCGAAGGTGATGATATGTAGGTTCACTACCATCATACTTGCGCATTGAGGTGTTACCCCATGTTCTTGGTTGGCATGTCCATGTTTATGGAACAAACCTACGTCGATATGATCTACCTTTAGTACTTCATTGATTTGATTCTGATTTATGAATATAATTGGGTGGCAGTCTGTTTGGTTTACCTATACTCGAAGCTGAATGAGGGTTGTCTTTGAAAGACAAAGCAGTTGACAGGGAGCTGCATGTTGCTTACAATAATTTACTATTATTAATATTTTCATAATTCATTTGTTACACTTGTTATTAATATTGCATCTGACCCATTTGCATGGATGAATCATCTCCCATTTCACTCGCATCATCGGGAGGGAAGCTGTGCCTACATATATTGAAGATTGGCCAGGTGCTCCCGCATTTCTTTCGTATAGGAGGAATAATGCTGTCGAGCCATTCATAGTGCATATTGACCGTCATGTATTATATGACATTTGCTTCTGCCCAAACAAGGGTCACCACAAGACACGTCGTCTGCATGACGTTATTTTTTTTATTATACAGATGATTGACATGTAGGTCATCTCTTATGTGTCCTTATCCACCAGAGCAAGTGATGTGGCGGTTTGACTATTTGTAGATGATTATGAGATCCCCCTTATGAGTCCACTCCTCCCACTGTCTGTCGCATAGATCTCGATGCGATGATTTCGAGAGTTACTTGGTACTAGAGGAGTATCATAGGGTACTAGCTCCTATACATTAGCCCTATGCAGACCTCTACATGACATGGTTATATAAGACGTCACACCCTATCATGACACCAGACACTTCTGGAAGACCACATAGATTAGCTAATTAGGAGGTACTTGAGACTAAGGATAACCACATCGAAGACGTGTCGACGGTTTGCCAGCGTGTTGTGGAAACGAGTAGAGCAGACATAAAGGCATACTCTTTAAGGATGACAATCCTCAGTTTACCCTCGTAGAGAATATGATTGTCGAGTTACGAAATGTCGTGCAGGCGGAGGAGAATGAAGCATGTGGTTAGAGATATCTAATAACTTATGTTTTGATGTATTATTATTTTGTATATTTGGACAAATGTTATATATGTTTTTGACTTTTTAAATTTACTTTAATTAATGTATGACTTTTTATTTTTATTTTATTTTAATATAATTTGAGTTTATTTTAATATAACTTAGTCTAAAAAAATTACAATATTAAAACAATGAGGCTGATATAAAATTATTTTAAAATTTTTTTTAAAGATACATATCCACAATATTTCTCAGTGTAATTATCACACTTCTCAAATATAAAGGATAAAATTGATGACATTGTTAACTATGATATCGATGTTCAGAACCTAGTAAAAAACTAGAGCATGGATGCCATTTGAGCCAGGGAAGTCAAACTGTTCATGTTCTCTTAATGGCTTCATAAATTCGTGTGCTTCCAAGCTTATTCCAACATTAACATAACTCCCATATTCACCAAATCTTATCATGAATGCACTATTCTAAAACTTAAGTGGATAAGTGAAGACACATTTAAAAGAATCCCGTAGCATTTTCTTGTTCATTCATTATCCAAAGCACAAATAGTTTTTATTGTGACAAAATAGTATACCCATTTACCAAATAGAACTTAGGTGTAATCGAGAACCCTACAAAGTGACCAATTTAGTGGGAACCATTGATCATGCTTATCTATTAGGGGTGGACTTACTAACAGAAGATTTGGTTGACCTTTCAATTTTTTCAAAAGCACCATAATTTTAAAAATACCACTATGTAGTGTAAAAAATAAATTGCAGTGTAAATTTCGGAGAAAAACTATACTAATATACAAAATTCAGCATGGAAATATATAATGCAAACTTTTAACATTCCCCATTTTAGGTTGTTTTTAGAGTGAAAATGAGAAGTTTAGTCTCACATATAGTAAAAATGAATTAAATAAAAACTAGATTTAAATACTCTTTTAATTTCTTTATTATACATAAAAGTCAACTGCATACTCCACTCTTTTAAATTACTACATGTTATTACAGTAAAAAGATAATTTTTTAGTTTATAAGCGCTTGCGTTAATAACCTTTTAAACATATTTAAACATATTTGTTAATAACATTTATAATTATGTAACAACTTTAACGCATAGATGTTAAACCAAATTTTTTTATGGCTTACGTTAATTAGTAATAAGGAATTTTCATTATATTAGAGTTGACATGGCATATGAAATGCTCTAAAATTAGTTTACGTGCTCTACACAAGCAACGTACTCTAACTCATTATTTAACATAAATAATAAATTTTTATTAATTATTTAACATAAATAATAAATTTTTATTAACCATTTAATACCAAGTTTGAATTTCTTATAAACAATCACCATTAAAGTAAAAACTTCTTAATTCAATTTTGGATTGCTTAAATCCTTCATGTCAATTTGGACCCACGTAAAATAACTTAGTTCATCCAATTTAGTTGCTCCCATTAAAGATACTCTTATGTGTTTAATTCATTAGACGTATACAAAAGAGTTTGATTGACAAAAAGAAGAAATTGAAAAGAAAGAAATATGTGAGAGAGTGTGAGAGAAGAGAGAAAGAAGTGTCAATTATTTTTAAAAGTACCAAAATATTCTTAATTAAAAATTGTAAAGAATTTATTTATTAAATAACTAAATTTAACATTCTAGTAATTTAATGGAATTAAGTTAATTTTAAATTAATTAAAATTATTATTATATCATAATTATACTAATTCCAAAATTTAAACAAATCCACTTTTAATAAATAAAAAGAAAAAAAAAATGAATTATACGAATTCCTCATCACATGCAAGAATGGTAAAAATTGAAAAAAAATCCTCAATGTAAAATATGAATGTTATAGCCTCATTTTAGAACCATTTGCTTAATTTCTTATAATGTAGATGATTTGTTTAAATTTTCAATGTAATAAAGAAAATGAAAAGACATTAGATGAATGTCATTTTTATTGTGCAACAAATGTGAATTAAGGGGTATTAAAGGAAAAAACAAAAACAATGCTCTCTCTTTCATCCTTTCTTTGCGAGTGAGGAGAGAGAATTTTATGTGGGTTCCATGTGTTTTTTTTTACTCTTTCTTCTCTATTTCTCTTGTCAATTAAGGTGAATTTATTCTCTCTCTTTCATCAATCTCTCTTTCTTAATTCACTCTCATTCCAATCAGACCTTAAGAGTGAGAACATACATCACCAAAAAGACACCCGACAAACAAAAGGTTACAAAACATTCCAATTTAAAGATTTAGCACGAGAGTTAGTATGAACAAAATTCCTTGACATTATTGATTGTGAAGACTACATTACATAGAGTGTATATAACACATATAAGATGCATATAACATAGCTTATGAATGCAAGAATATAGTAAGATCTAACCAACTCTTAACCAACTTGTAATTAACTATGAGCTAACAACTTAGAAAACTTGTTATACAAGTTAGTTATTGTTCTAACCAACTGTAACTAACTCTTTAAACCAACTTGCAATAGGGTTATCAAAATAAAGTTTAGGAAACTTTGAATTTGATATTTTGATTGTTGTGAATTGATGTCGTCAAAAACAAACTAAAATATGAGGAAAAAAATTGAGTTTTTTGAGCAAACACAAGAAACCCTATTAGGTTTTACAAAAGGGAGAGAAGAAGGAATAAGAAGAATAAGAATTGGTTAAAACTGTTTTACTATTCACTTAATTAATAAAGGTTTAAAGATTAAAAGTGAATACCAACAATTAACCTCTCTCAACAATCTGAAAAAACTCATCTATTTATATACTACTAAACTAACTTAGAATACAAGCTAACTTAACAATCAGACTTAGAAGCAATGCCTAATTCGACATACTAACTTAAATTACAAATTAATATATTTTGACATTATGCTCGAACAAACTTCTACTACAGCATACATAACTCTTTTCGAGCCATGAAGCTACCCTTGTTGACACTAGAGTTCGATCCAAATATCACGAATCTCTACCTTAGAACAAACTCTATAACAAGAGAGCAAACTAGTTTTCATCATGCAGTTTTATCAATTGCATACAGTGGAAAAACTTGCTACTTGACAATGTCTTGTTTCGACTCCTCATAACTTCCTCATAGTCTCTAGGTTCTTCGTCCAGAATCTCACTTGCAGAGATTAAGTCATAAGCTATAAGATCTGCATAACCAATTCTCTAAGGTGGCTTAATTACTCTTCTCGACTTGTCTCTTGCCAGCATGTAGTCATTATCATTCTCTTCATCTTCATCAGCAACTTGAGAGTCTTCTTTGACTTCATCTGAGTTATGTAATTTAGCATCAAAATGTTTCACCTCAACAGGAATTTCTTCCTGTTCTAACTCTTCTTTAGAGATCTTCGAACTTCGGCCAATCTCATCAATTTTCTTGAAAGCCATCTCAACTTCATTGAAAACTACAACTCGACTTGTGATACACCTCCAATGACCTGGCTCTAGGCACTACAACCTATAAGCTTTCACTTCTTCTGGGTATCTAAGGAACATACATCTCAGGGCTCTAGGTTCGACATTGTCTTGCATAATATGAGGATAAGCTAAACAACCAAATGCTTTAAGTCTGTTGAGACTAGATGGATGTCCCGACCAGACTTCTTCAGGTGTCTTCATTCCCAAGGTTGTCGAGGGACACCTATTTATCAAGTATGCTGCAGTCACAGCAGCTTCTGCCCAAAACACCTTCTTCAATCCTGCACCTACCAACATGCACCTCACCCTTTCTAGAATGGTTCGATTAAACCTTTCAACCAAACCATTTTGTTGGGAAGTCCCTATAGTAGTTATGTGTCTCGCAATACAATACACATCACAATAGCTGTCGAAAGTCTCATTGCAAAATTTAAAACCATTGTCGGTCCACAACCTCTTGTCCTTCCTCCCATTTTGGTTTTCGACCAAAGCGTTCCAACTTTTGAAATTTTCAAAAGTTTCATCCTTAGTCTTCTGGATGAATATCTATAACTTTATGAAGTAATCATCAAATAGGATAGAAAATACTTTGCACCTGAGTGTGAAAGATTCGTTGCAGGTCCCAAAAGATCAGTATGAATGAAATCAAGGGATCCATTTATTTTTTGTTTACCTTGTCATTCAAAATGTAGTGGCATCTACTTAACTAGCTGATACACTAACAAAGCGTCTTACACCGCAACAGTTCAAGAATTAAAGGCCAAACTCAAGATAATTTGCTGCAAACCTCCTTGATCTTGTGGAAGTTGTTGAAGATAAAATCCAAAAAAATCATGTAAGCCTCAAAAATCAATCTAACTGAGTTATTAATTTGTTAAAAGTTAAGAAAATTAGTGTAACTTTTGTAACAAGCTAATTAGCACTTATATCTCTATTAGCTACATATGCATATAATGATTACTACATTAAGCTGAAATGCAAGTTTTGAAAAGCAAATTGTAATTAAAGCATTTCATAATTATACAAACAAAATTGTATAACAACCAATACCAAGAATTTTTTTAAAATTTTAAGTAAAACATAATTAATTTTTGTTTCATTAGAACGTGTATGATTGACGATCTGAATTTGAGAGAAATTTAAAAAGATAAAAGTCATATACACTATTATTGACGATCTGAATTTGAGAGAACGTGTATGATTGACGATCTGAATTTGAAAGAAATTATATACACTATTAATTAAATTCACATGAATAAGAAGATAAAAGTCATAGAAACATTTTTTTCAAGTATTCGGTTCACTGAACCGATTAATCCGGTTCGATGGTCAATTATAATAACAAATGGTTCAACCTCTTCTCGATTGAAGGATCGAACCATAGTCTTTCTTATTAAATTCAATACAATCACTACTAAATTAACTTCAATTAAGTAAAGTTATACTGACATGTTAGACAAATTTAGTTACACAAATCTAGTACTAGAACAAAAAAATATTTCTATTTCAATATTTAAAAATATTTGTTGTATATTGAATGAATATGTGGCTAGAATAATAGGGAGAGCACATGCATTCCATGCTTCATAAGTGGTAGAATTGCACATGCATGGACGCATTATATGTTAACCATAGTTAAAAACCTTATTTACGAACTTAAATGGAGCATGTATCTAGAAGAGCCACGAAGGTCCTATTGAGTATAGCTCTCAATCTTGATCAGCATTACATTATTTCTTGGCAAATCCTTTTCAATGATAATCTATGAACGGTGTAAAGAATGAACAGTTATCACCATCAAGCGCACCAGAATTGGTTCAATTCTAATAAATTCTTGTACAACAAAACGATGAAACCAGAGAGAATGTTCTAGTCGTACACATTGCATAAAGCAGAAGAATGTGTAGTAAAAGATTTACATAAATTCTGACATTGACTCACAACATATGACATTTCTTAATGGGGTGGTCTAAGAAGAAACGCGTGGAGTCATTGTTCAACAATAGTGAAGATAGTTGAGAGTTTGTGATAGGGTTAATGCATGGCAGATGTATGGTTTTTTAATAGGAAATGTGGCAGCTTAGGACACATACATGAAGCACTTGTCTAGAAGAAATAAAGGGTGTGACCAAGAGTATAATTCAGAGGTATTATTGTAATTTAGATGGTAGAGGGTGCGATTATAATTTAAATCACAGTGTTATATATTTATATATACGCATATATGAGGATATAGATGAGTGCTATGAATTTTTCTTTTAATATTTTTTATGGGATAAAATACATAATACATATGAATTTTGAAAATAAATTTCTATTATGAAGATTCTAAAGTTTTACATTGGTTGCAGATAGAAAATTGAAATAGTTTATATAGAGTGACACCCCTCACCTTACCAACCGGTTTTGTAAGGTTGTGTTAGGCCAAACTCTAATATAGTATCAGAGCCTAACGATCGGACTTTGGCAGTCCACCGTTTATAAATCCACGCACAAAGTCTAAAAAGAGTGCTGGGCGTGAGGGGTGTATTAGGAAGATCCTAAAGTCCCATATTGATTGGAGATAGAACATTGAAATAGTTTATATAGAGTGACACCCCTCACCTTATCAACCGGTTTTGTAAGGTTGTGTTAGGTCAAACTCTAATAATTTTGCATGGTAAAATCCACCTGTGTTTTTTCTTCTTCTATTTTTTAACCTAAAAGAAATTAATTCTCATGATTCAAAGTTTAGACGGGATTCTAAATTCAAACTAGAGGAGTAAAATTTGACAAATTATTATTTTAATTATAATTTGAATTTGAATTCATCTAATTCATTTGTTTCTAATTAAACTTTATTATCACTTGTTATTTTATTTTTATTTTTGAGGAAAAAGTGAAAAATGAAGGCCTTTTTATCGTTTGTTTTTATTATTTTTTAATTATCATGGTCAATTATGGATTGAGGGGCAAAAAGAATAATAATATGACATATTCAAAACAATCCATACTAACAAACAGAATAATCTCAAGATTTTGAGCTTCTTTTGGTAACCAGTGAATTTCTTACTCCTTCATTTTGTTGTTTAATGAGAAGAAAACTCTAGAAAAAAGTTGAAAATGATTGATGGTGGGAAAAGAAACAAGTTTAATGATCTTGGTTGTATCATGCACTGTTTTTCTTTAATTTAGTAACATGATGGACATATGAGATTAAACATGCTAGTATTAAATGAGGATGAATTGATACAAATTAAGCATCTAACAATATACTTTGTTGACGACAAATATATGAATGTGACTCACTTCTAACGAAGCCACACACGTTTCAAGTATGAGTCATTTTTGTTTTCTAGAAAATGAAAGCTAATTTGGACATTTAAAGTGATAGTAAGAAAAAAGGTGTGTTATCTTTAAAAAAAATAAAAATAATTGTACTTTAAAAATGATTTTTATTAAATTGTTTTTTAAATAATAAAAAAAATTAAATTCATTTTTTATAAACTGAAATTTTTAATTTGAACATTTAGATAATTTTTAATTTTTTATAAAGTTTTAGTCAATATCTCTATTTAAAAAAAAATATCTTACAAATTATTTTGATAAAAAATAATTCAAAATAATTTTAAACTTAAGTAAATTTTCATAATCTTAATATTTAAAAAAATATATACCAAAAATATGAAATAACTAAAATAATATTTTTAAAATAACTATTTAAACTAATTTTTTATATGAAGTTCTTTTTAAAAAAATATATAAAATATTACCAAATTTCTTTTTTTTAGAAAAAATCTAAAACAAACAGCCCTATATCTATTTTGCTTCTCCCCATGTGGCTTTAGGACTTATTTAGAGGTTTGGAATGATAGGGAGAAAAATGTTTTGAAAAAAAAAATGAGGAAGCAGAAAAGAATTGAGGATTTTGGAATATTTAACTTTTTTATAATACAATTTTTTTAAATAATTTTAGGGAATTTAAAAATTATATTATAATAGAATTTTTAAAATTAAATAAATTTAAATATAATTTTTATTGTTATAGTAATTTTAAAATAAAAAAATATTAATAATAAATATTTATTTATTACTCTATAGGTAAAAATTATCTAACAAATGTGAAATTTTTTACTTTTTCTTTAATTTTCTTCTTCCAAAATCTTCTTTTCCCCTCACCTTCAAAGTTACAAACATAACCTTAACATCAGCTTGAACATTGGGATGAGAATAAATAAATGTGATATGATTGGCTACAAAAATAACAATTAGATTTGACGTGAAATTGATTAGAAATGAGTTATATAAAAAATATATAATAAAAATGACTCATTAGATAAAAAAGTTTTTGACGATAATTTTTTATCCACATAATCAATTTTTCTTATATTATTTTTTAAATTATCCATTTTTTAAATTTATTTTTTAAATTATTCATGTTTTAAAAATAAAAAAAATTCATATAAGGGAGGCGCCGTTGGGTTTGAAGTCACCCTTATAAGTAAAAGGAGGTGTCATCCCATTTGGAATCACCCTTATAAAATAGGAGAGAACACCATTTGGTTTGGAGTCACCCTTAAATGATTATTTTTTAATAATATTTAATAAATAATATATTAGATAATAATTATTAAATAATATTTAATAAATAATATATTAAAAAAATAATAATTAACAATTAAATAATATTTAATAAATAATATATTAAATAATAATTAACAATTTCATTTAATAACAAATGAGTACATAGGAGAAATATGGTACATTAATTTCTACGACTAGTTCGAGGTAAATGCCCGCTTGTACCGCATCCTCTAGTACGTACGTTTCTTGGTGGTCTTTGTGGTGGTGTCGGGTCCAATGGGTCGTTTTCAAGAAATTGGATCATTTGGGCCCATGAAGATGAGTCGATCTCCGCAAAGTCATCCAGATTAATGGGGTTGCCCATGCCTTCATAATTTTGTTGACGTGGTTGGCTCGATGAGACAATGTCAGGACGATAGCCTGCCTGGTCGTAAGGTGACATTGGTGTAAATGTTTGGGTGGGTAAGGGTTGATTGGGTGTTTGATACTCCGTGTTAAATTGGTTTGTAGTATCATAGGAGTATGTTTGGTATGGTGGTGAATATTATTGGTATTGAGACTGAGAATAACTTTGTGTGAATGGGGTGGATTGGTAAGGGGTATGTTCATGGAGTTGTGGTTGTGTGAGTGGGGGTTGGGTTGCCTGTTGGAAATGGGGATAGGTCGGCTGTTGGGTTCTTGATGATGAGGCTTATTGGCGCGGGTAAACAAGATATCTAGGATGAAAAATAAAACCAATGGTAACTGACCTATACCAATTCATGTATTGGATAGATGGTTTTCTCTCGTATGGCAACACAGTGCCGGACAAAACAAAATGGCGGCGATGCTTCCATTCACGACACTCATGTTTTGAAGAGTTGGTCCATGGAAAATAGTCCCATTGGTCGCAGACTTTACTTGTGTGATACTTCTCGGGAATGCATTTTGGTGGACATGGAATATCTTGTAGCATTCCAAACTGAAGTTTGACACGATCACTGTTGTGCATTTCCACTGTGGTGAAGTTGATAATCGACACCTTTGCACTCCACACTGCAGAGTCGTGTTCGTTAACTTCATGAATGGCTTCTAGACCAAGATATGGCCGCCAAATAAACTGTAGGAGAAAAAATAATATTTAGTATTTTGAAAAAATATTTAATATGCCTCTATTCCAAATAGGTAGGTCAGTGAAGGTACATCATCTTGACCCAAATGATCCAGAATATTTTGGTACTAGGTGACATTGTAATGGGGACAGTTGTCATATTCATCCCAAGTGAAGATCACCTACAAATCGAAAAGGAAACATTTGTTAATAATAGGATAAATTAAATAAGAGAATATGAAATTTTCAAAGAATTGGTCTAAGAAATTACCTTGTAGCGTATGGAAATCCGAAATTATTGTGTTGGATAGGTGCCAGATTTGTCATTCTTGCTAATGGTTGGCACAATCCTCCTTCTGTCCATGTCTACTGCATAAGACACATTGCTCAGAATTTTATGTGGGAAATCAAAGACAGAAATTGTAACACCCCATTCTAACCAAACAGATAAATAAGAAAAAAACAATCAGAGTGCACCAAATAGAGCTAAATGACGATCGTAATGGAGCTGTCACGATCGTGATGGTCATGACGATCGTCATTGAACTGTCACGACCGTAATGGTCATGACGAGCGCCATGGAGTTGTGACGGTCGTCACACTCACAAAATCTGGGCGCATCAGAGATGTCACATTTTCAACTTAACAGACTACATACACCTGCAAAGATCATTCAATAACATACATAGCACATAATCGGATGAACAGACAACGATAATTTACTTAGCATCTTAATTATAAGACAACCTGTTATTTTGCAGCGAAATTTAATAAACTTTCAAACAACTCATAATAAACCAAAAACAAAGGCAAGAAAGGTTTTGCATCTAAACTCCATTAAAAATTCAGCAACAAGGAAATAAATTAAAACAATAGAATTAATCGTTCATCCCCCCCCCCAAGAGTGCTACGTATCAGAGCGACCAACAAAACCTTAAACAAAAAGCGACACTTTATTCCGGGTTACCTGCAAATTACCACCAATGGAGGTAACATACAACGTAAAGGGTGAGATATCAAAATTATAACATAAGGCATGATAAAAGTCATGCCAGGATCATATCACAGCATTATAATTTTCGCAGTTTTCCAAATATTATCGACAACAAATGCTAGGAATTTATCATTCATATCTACCACAATTAGCAAGAAATTTCAGCAACTCATCATCACTTGCAACCACATAACGACGCGACCCTATGCGACTCAACTATGCATATGCATGTGGTACCAATTTGGAGCAAACCTCCACAACCAATTTATTCGCCATTATAGGCCGCCAATACAGGCACAACCACGCCAATACAGGCCCACCAGGATGATATGCTATGAGATGCATCTATTATGGACTACACACAACAACAACAACAACCACGCAACAAGGCATTAAGCCTACACCCAAATTGTCCATAACCAAAGCATCACAATTTCATACGAATCATGTAACCAAAATTTGCAATCAAATCAAGTAAGAACACAATAACAACATCCTCTCAACAAGTGAAAAATAGTTCGTGTTGGCACCGTTTCCAGATATTTTCACATAGAACTAATGACATAAAAACTTTTTCCGACACAGACAAGCTTCATCTCTAATATATATCAACCCACGAAAACTAACCCTATGATTCAATTCCCTTCATGAAATTGATTATACCCATAGCTATAGAATTGAACCCCACCCTTACCTTTGGATTGAGGGCAACTCTAAACTCCCAGTTCCGATTCTGCTCTCCGGTGACTCTTCTGCAACTACCTTGAATTCTCTCCGGTGGTTAATTTCCTCTGTTCTCAACTTCTCCGTGCCACGTTCTTTTCCTTTTGATTTATGTTTCTAGTGTTACTAGTTTTCCCTACTTAGATTACTAGTAGTTAAATTATTTTATTTTATTTTATTTTTTAAATTTTGGGCTTACTAGTAGCACCACCCTCTTTTACTATTTTAATTACTAATATTTGGCCCACTTAGATAGTTATTCATCAAAATCAACTATTATTATTTTTCTCGTTCCTTTTTATTTAATTTCGCACTAACGGTAAAATATCCCAACTAAAAGAATTTTACCCGATACACCCGAATACTACCACGATACGGCGGGCGCGACCAGCAATTCATAAATAATTTAATTTAAAATAAACGGGCGTTACAACTCCCCCAAACTTAAAAGAATTTCGTCCTCGAAATTACCTCGATCAAACAGCTCGGGGTAAGACTCTCGCATCTTGCTTTCCAGTTCCCACGCCAAGCTTTCGCCAACCGCTCCCACCCAGACCACTTTCACCAAAGCAATCTCTTTTCCACTTAACTTCTTCACCTCACGATCATCAATTCTCACAGGCATCGTCTCCACCGTAAGATTGTCACGTACTTGCACATCGTCCATAGGAATGACATGCGACGGATCTGAAATATACTTTCGGAGTTGCGACACCTGAAATACATTGTGCAGATTCGACAACTTAGGCGGCAACGCCATCCGATATGCAACCTTTCCAACTCTGTTCGATATCTGATACAGACCAATGAAACGAGGAGTAAGCTTCTTAGATTTCAAAGCTCTACCAACACCAGTCACAGGCGTGACTCTAAAAAATATATGATCCCCAGCTTCAAATTCTAAATCCTTTCTGCGCTTATCATGATAACTTTTCTACCTATTCTGTGAAGCTTTCATCTTTTCTCGAATTAACTTCACCTTCTCCGTCGTCTCCCGAACAATCTCCGGTCCAAGTACCACACTCTCCCCCGATTCATACCAACACAACAAAGTCCTACATCTCCGACCATACAAAGCTTCGAACGGTGCCATTCCAATACTAGAGTGGTAACTGTTATTATAAGTAAACTCTATCAATGAAAGATAGGTATCCCACAAACCGCCTTCCTTAAGGACACATTCCCTCAGCAAATCTTCTAAAGACTGAATAGTTCGTTCGGTCTGACCATCGGTTTGAGGATGGCATGCTGAACTCAACCTCAACTTGGAACCCAATGCCTCTTGCAGACTCTTCCAAAATTCAAAAGTAAACCTCAGATCTCTATCCGACACAATACACAACGTAATACCATGCAACTTGACAACCATTCTGACATAAATC
Source organism: Lathyrus sativus (assembly GCA_963859935.3). Lineage (NCBI taxonomy): Eukaryota > Viridiplantae > Streptophyta > Magnoliopsida > Fabales > Fabaceae > Lathyrus > Lathyrus sativus. The sequence goes on along the minus strand of OZ012738.1, from coordinate 377,177,832 downwards.
TCTGCCAACTTCGATACCGGAAAAGTGATGTTAATAGGAATAAAATGGGCTGACTTTGTAAGCCTATCAACAATCACCCAAATAGAATCACATCCTCTCGGAGTGTTCGGTAAACCCGTTACAAAATCCATTGAAATGTTGTCCCATTTCCATTATGGAATCTCTAACGGTTGCATCAATCCATCTGGTTTCTGGTGCTCAACTTTCGACTTCTGACAAGTCAAACATGCGTAAATAAATCGTGCTACATCACGCTTCATACCAGGCCACCAAAATAGATTCTTCAAATCATTATACATTTTCGTCGCTCCTAGATGAATACTCAACTTACTTCTGTGACTCTCTTTCAGAATCGCTTTCTTCATATTTGCACTATCAAGAATACAAATACGACCACGAAACCTCAACACGCCTTGCGCATCCAACTGATAATCATTATTTTCTGAATGATCTACTCCAGGCATTAAATCTACCAACTTCACATCTAATTTCTGAGCTTCTCTGATGCTGTCCAGAAAGTCATTATTAATCTTTAACATGCCCAACTTTACACTCCTCGGTGTCACTTCGCAAACTAAACTCAGATCTCTAAATTGCTCAATCAATTCCAACTCTTTAGCCATCATTGCTGACATATGCAAAGTCTTGCGGCTTAAGGCATCAACTACAACATTAGCTTTTCCCGGATGGTAGTTTAAACCAAAATCATAATCTTTTAACAGTTCTAACCACCTTCGCTGTCTCATGTTCAGTTCCTTTTGATCAAACAAGTACTTCAAACTCTTATGGTCACTGAACACTTCGAATCTTGAACCATACAAATAATGTCTCCAAATCTTCAGCACAAAAACAACAGCAACAAGTTCTAAATCGTGTGTAGGATAATTCTTCTCATGGATTCTCAACTGTCTTGAAGCATAAGCAACTACTTTGTTACTTTGCATGAGTACACCTCCCAAACCAAAATTATAAGAATCACAGTATACCACAAACGGTTCCTTTGTGTTAGGCAAGGTTAGCACCGGAGTCGACGTCAACCTCTTCTTTAACTCTGTAAAACCCGCTTCACATTGAGCATCCCACACGAAAGTTTTCCCTTTACTAGTCAACTTAGTTAACAGAAGAGCCAACTTAGAGAAACCTTCAATGAACCTTATGTAGTAACCAACAAGTCCCAAGAAGCTTCTAATCTCAGTTGCTGACTTCAGAGTCTCCCATTGCAACACCGCATCAACCTTAGATGGGTCTACCGCAATTCCACTACCTGATATAACATGACCAGAAAGATAACCGCTTCCAACCAGAAGTCACACTTTGACAGCTTCGCATACAACTTTCTTTCTTTCAAAACTTGCAGTACTAATCTCAAGTGCTCAACATGCTCCTCCTTCGAATTAGAATAAATTAAGATATCATCAATGAATACTACCACAAACCGATCCAAATAGTCGTGAAAGATACGGTTCATGTATTCCATAAAAACTCCCGGCGCATTAGTAACACCAAAAGGCATTACCATATACTCATAGTGTCCATATCTGGTTCTGAATGCAGTCTTTTGAACATCATCATCCTTTACCTTAATCTGGTGATACCCCGACCTCAAATCAATTTTACTAAACACCCGCGCACCAACCAACTGATCCATCAAGTCATCAATTCTTGGGAGTGGATATTTATTCTTAATCGTCACCTTATTCAGTTGTCGGTAATCAATACACAACCTCATACTGCCATCCTTCTCTTTACTAATAATACCGGAGCTCCCCACGGTGATATGCTTGGTCTAACGAACTTCTTCTCAAGAAAGTCTTCCAACTGTTTCTTCAACTCGGCCAATTCAGATGCAGACATCCTGTACAGCGCCATAGACACGGGTCTGGTACCAGGTATAAGGTCAATAGAAAATTCAATTTCTCGTTCAGGAGGAACGTCAGGAGTTTCATCTGGAAACACTTCAGGAAAATCACGAACAACTTCTAACTCATCAATTATCGCTTGATTTTCAACGGATAATGATGCCACCAACACAAACACCTGAGCATCTTCTAGCAATATCTGCCTCATCTGTGTTGTAGTTACTAAACGGGCTCCCTCCTCCTCAGGAGTAGAAAACCTCACTGACTTATCAAAGCAGTTAATATGAACGCAATTATACTCTAACCAGTTCATACCTAGAATTACGTCCATCCCACTTAGTGGAAAACAAACTAAGTCAACAAGGAAATCTCTATCAAACATTGACAGAGGACATTTCAGACATACAAGAGATGTACTCACTAATCCCTTAGCTGGAGTTTCGACTACCATCTCCCCATTCATGGGAGATAACACAAGACCCAAATGTTCAACACAATCAGCATCAGTAAAACAATGAGAAGCACCAATGTCAATAATAGCAAGTAAATGAGTACTATTAATGAAACAAGTACCTTAAATGAGTCTGTCATCGCTGGATGCCTGAGTCCCAGATAGAGCGAACACCCTTCCACCAGTCCGTTCTTTCTTAGGCTTTTGACACTTGTCACGCAGGTGTCCCTCTTCACCGCAGTTGAAATAAACCATCCCCTTGCGCTTGCACTCAGAAATAACATGTCCAAGCTCACCACAACGGTAACATCTCGCTGATCCAGAATTACACATATTACTCTTGTGACCAGATCTCCCATACTTATAGCAAACAATACCAGCAGAAGCATCTCCCCTACTAGTTTTCTTGTCATCAGTTACTCTCTGTTTCCCTTTGCCTACTGGAGGATCATAAGGCTTACCACGAGTCTGATGTGACTTGCCTCTCCTCTCACTCAACAGCTTGTAATGAGCATTGCTATCTTCTTCATAAATTCTACAGCTTTCAACCAATGAATCAAAAACACGGATCTTCTGATACCCAATTGATTTTTTGATTTCAGACTTCAATCCGTTCTCAAACTTGATACATTTAGAGAACTCAGCGGTTTCTGCGCTCTAGTGCGGATAAAACTTAGCCAACTCTTTGAACTTCGCAGCATACTGAGTAATAGATCTGTCTCCTTGCTTCAGTTCAATAAATTCAATCTCTTTCTTACCACAGACATCTTCCGGATAGTACTTCTTCAGAAATTCCCTACGGAATACCGTCCAAGTGATCTCTTCACCTGCAACCTCCAATACCGGACGGGTCTCTAGCCACCAGTCACCAGCTTCGACTGCTAGCATATGGGTCCCATAACGAACCTTCTGTGCTGGAGTACAATCCATCACATGAAAGATCCGCTCCATTTCCTTCAACCAGTCCAGTGCACCATCAGGATCATGCCTACCCTTGAAGGTAGGTGGATTCTCCTGCTGAAACGTTGCCAAACTGCGAGACCCAACATCTCCAATAGGATTCAGCTGATTTTCCATAGCATTAGCTATAGCTTGCAGAGCAGCAGCAATTGCAGCATCATTCCTTCTAGCCATTTCACTTAAACTGCAACAACCAACCGTCAGATCTCACAAACAACGATACTCTATTGCTAGACATGACGACTGACTCGATAACTCGGTCGGATGGAACGACCTCCTCTAATACCACTAATGTAACAACCCATTCTAACCAAATGGATAAATAAGAAAAAAACAATCAGAGTGCACCAAATAGAGCTAAATGACGATCGTAATGGAGCTCTCACGACCGTGATGGTCATGACGATCGTCATTAAACTGTCACGACCGTAATGGTCATGACGAGCGCCATGGAGTTGTGACGGTCGTCACACTCACAAAATCTGGTCGCATCAGAGATGTCACATTTTCAACTTAACAGACTACATACACCTGCAAAGATCATTCAGTAACATACATAGCACAGAATCGGATGAACAGACAACGATAATTTACTTAGCATCTTAATTATAAGACAACCTGTTATTTTGCAGCAGAATTTAATAAACTTTCAAACAGCTCATAATAAACAAAAAACAAAGGCAAGAAAGGTTTTGCATCTAAACTCCATTAAAAATTCAGCAACAAGGAAATCAATTAAAACAATAGAATTAATCGTTCATCCCCCCAAGAGTGCCACGTATCAGAGCGACCAACGACACCTTAAACAAAAAGCGACACTTTATTCTGGGTTTCCTGCAAATTACCACCAATGGAGGTAACATGCAACTTAAAGGGTGAGATATCAAAATTATAACACAAGGCATGATAAAAGTCATGCCAGGATCATATCACAACATTATAACTTTCGCATTTTTCCAAATATTATCGACAACAAATGCTAGGAATTTATCATTCATATCCACCACAATTAGCAAGAAATTTCAGCAACTCATCATCAATTGCAACCACATAATGACACGACCCTATGCGACTTAACTATGCATATGCATGTGGTACCAATTTGGAGCAAAACTCCACAACCAATTTATTCGCCATTATAGGCCGCCAATACAGGCACAACCACGCCAATACAGGCTCACCAAGATGATATGCTATGAGATGCATCTATTATGGACTACACACAACAACAAAAACAACCACGCAACAAGGCATTAAGCCTACAACCAAATTGTCCATAACCGAAGCATCACAGTTTCATACGAATCATGTAACCAAAATTTTCAATCAAATCAAGTAAGAACACAATAACAACATCCTCTCAACAAGTGAAAAATAGCGCGTGTCGGCACCGTTTCCAGATATTTTCACACAAAACTAATGACATAAAATTTTTTTCCGACACAGACAAGCTTCATCTCTAATATTTATCAACCCACGAAAACTAACCCTATGATTCAATTCCCTTCATGAAATTGATCATACCCATAGTTATAGAATTGAACCCCACCCTTACCTTTGGATTGAGGGCAACTCTAAACTCCCGGTTCCGGTTCTGCTCTCCGGTGACTCTTCTGCAACTACCTTGAATTCTCTCCGGTGGTTAATTTCCTTTGTTCTCAACTTCTCCCAGCCACGTTCTTTTCCTTTTGATTTATGTTTCTACTGTTACTAGTTTTCCCTACTTAGGTTAGTAGTAGTTAAATTATTATTATTATTTTTTTTAAATTTTGGGCTTACTAGTAGCACCACCCTCTTTTACTATTTTAATTACTAATATTTGGCCTGCTTAGATAGTTATTCATCAAAATCAACTATTATTATTTTTCTCGTTCCTTTTTATTTAATTTCGCACTAACGGTAAAATATCCCGACTAAAAGAATTTTACCCGATACACCCGAATACTACCACGATATGGCAGGCGCGGCCAACAATTCATAAATAATTTAATTTAAAATAAACGGGCGTTACAGAAATCTCCATAAAAAAGTTGTGAACACTGGGTATGCCTTAAACCAACCATCGTTCATGTATTACCATGAAGAAATAAGATTGTCAAATGCGAAAGCATTAAGCTGGGTGGATAGCATTCCAGTCGAGAAATAGATAAGGGCTTTTGATGGAGGATGCCGATGGGGTCACATGACCACAAACCTTGTGGAATCCCTACACGACGTATTTAAGGGAACTAGAAACCTCTCAATCACTGCGTTGGTAAAAGAAACCTATTATAGGTTGGGGTCACTTTTGGCGGCAAAAGGCAAGAAATGGAGCGCTGGTTTGGAATCAAGGCAATTATTCAGCGAAGGATGTATGAAATATATGAAGGATGAAACTGTTAAGGCGGTCTCACATCTAGTTAGAGCATTTGATCGTCACGATTACAACTTCATTGTTGACGAGACAAAGGATCACAATGAGGGTCGGCCAATGGGATACTACAGGGTGGAAATTCATAAAAATTGGTGCGATTGCGGAAAGTTTCAAACCTTCCGCAGGCCTTGTTCACATGTCATTGCCACATGTTTTAGTGTTCATCAGGACCCATTCTTGCAACTATCAGAGTTTTACAAGGTCGTGAACTTATTTGGTATCTACAATAACAGTTTTTTAGTGGTAGCTAGTGAGGACTATTGGCCAACCTATCACGGGGACACAATTTACCACAACAAAAATATGAGAAGAAACAAAAAGGGCTGCCCCAAAAGCACGCGAATTAGAACTGAAATGGATACAACTGAGAAAATGGAATGATTGTGTGAAATATGTCGTCTTCTCTGGCATACGAGGAAACATTGTCCAAATGTTGGATCAAGTTCTAGATAGATTAACTTTGGTCATTAAAAAATGTGTAACCTTGGAATTTAATATTTATAACATCTTTTGTTTACCACAAAACAAATTGAAATACTTCTAAAGCAACAACGCAAATCATTAAGTATATAAGGATTATTACAACATAAACTAAGATATAACAACAATCAAAGTAATATCATCAGTTCCAAACATCATTGATTTAACTTCGTTGTCATCTTTAATTCGCACACACTCACACCGTATATTGCCATCTGTAATCGAGAAGTACGAAACAAGACTTTCAATACTTCTAATTCTTTCATCGTCTGGAATGTCTCCTTCTAACCAACGATTCAAATTTCTTCGTAGTTGATCTAAACTTTGGATGTTCCAAAACAACATCCTTATCGGAGGCTTGGTTATTAAGAAAATGACATGCCCATATCTTCTAAGATAAATGATTCACTCTGCTAAATTTGTAAGAAACAATGGTAATTTAAGTGTGAAAGAATATACAAGCCTCATCTATTTATACAAGAAATTTTTTAAACAAAATAATATTAAATATTATAAACATATATAATATATGATTTATTAATAATTAAATAAATTATAACGAAATAAGGGGGGCTCCAAAGCAAATGGCGCCTCCACCTCATCATTTAAGGGTGACTCCAAACCAAATGATGCCCCCTTCTATTTTATAAGGGTGACTCCAAATGGGATGGCGCCCCTTCTTTACTTATAAGGGTGACTCCAAACCCAATGGCGCTTCCCTTATACGAATTTTTTTTGAAACATGGGTAGTTTGGAAAATAGGTTGGGAAGATGGGTAATTTGGAAAATAATATAGGGAAAGTTGGTTATGTGGGTAAAAAATTCTAGATATGATGCTCAAACTTCTTTATATCAAACTTCTTTATAATATATATCATTAACATTTGTTATTATAAGTGATGACTAATAGATGTAATGTTCCTAAGGTATAAGATAGAGAGATGGTGTGTTAGAATCACACTCACTCCTTTTTCAATTCGAATCATAACTTTGACATGATATTACTCCTTGGGGAGTTTAGGAGTATTAAAATTACACTATAGAAGTCATTCTCTTATAGTAAAGAAAATTAGGTTTAGTTCTTCTATTTTAAATTTCAAAATTTTCATCATGAAGTTTCACACATTATAGTAATTTTGATCCTAGTTCCCATATTTTTTCACTTTGAAATTGTAATTTTTGGGTCTAACAATTTTGGTCTTTGTTCCCATAACAAAAACATAACATATTTTCTCTTCCAAGTTGTTACATCGTATTCATCTATACAATGAGAATGAGTTTGTTCTCGTTTGTTTCTTAATTTTCTTTGATTCGTCTTATTTCTTCTAAATTGTTCCTTCAACGATGGTGGTTGTGTGCCACCATCCATCCATCCTTGTATGTCCTTTTGCATTTTGTCACAACTTCACTCTCTTCTTATATTATTTTCCATAAAATCTCATATCTAGTCCTCTAAACAGCAAATTTTCATGTGTAAAAAAGTAAGAACGGGCTCACAAGTTCAAGGTATTAGAATGTAGTGTCCGTGTAACTCGGGTTTCTAAAAGTACTCAGTTTGTAATTAGTTAGTTACATGTTAATTATAGTTGGTTAGAACTAGAATCAAATTTTGTATTTGTTGAAGGAATCAAATTGGCATATTGAAGCAAACACATAAGTTGATCATACTTTTTCTGAGATAGAACATATGCATGTTATCTGGAGTTTTGTGTGTCAGATGTTCCATTTGATTTTTGAGTATCATTAGCCAAATTGTTAGAAGCATTATAAACTAATTAAAAAAGGTTTGTTCACATGTGGATGACCATGTTTTTTGTAACAAAAATCAATAGTGTGGCCATATTTGTTGTAGTTAGTACAAAATCTTAAATTAGCTTTACCATATGATCATCTATCTCGACCATATGATTTTTTAACATCATATACATTTTTCAATAAATTGAAATCATCGAATGTAGGAGCAAAAGAAATTTGTGTTCTTCTTTAGAAACTAGTAAATATACTTTATTAATGGATGATTAAGATTCCACTAACAAAACTGGTGATAATAGAATAGTTTCTCATTTTTGTCTTGTTGTGAAAAACAATATCTTGAAACAAAGTATAAACGGTTTATTTATGATTAAGAAACACACAAGGGTTAAGGTTAATGGAAAAACAAGAAGAACTGGTTATAACTGTTATTCTTTACTTTCTCTTTAAACATATTACAAGTACTCAAGAATAACAAATAACCCTCTCACCTTAATTAGGATTTATCACACTTAAGATGAGAGACTAATATGCTATTTATAATAAAACTTAACATACTAAACTAATGGGGTTTTAACAATTATCCATTACAAGCTAACTTAAACAATTGGATCCTTAACATAAGGCCCAATTCGTCAACTACATACTAGAACACAATTCGACTACAGCATGTAGGTCTTTGATAACAGCATGTGAGTAGACTTTGACGACATGCTAAACTTCTATCGATGATACTAGATTTCGATCCAATATCTCACATGTCTTTTTGCACACACAAAAAACTTTTCATATCTTATTAGTTATTCATATGGTAATACAAAGTTTGAATTGCTACATTTTTACATTTTGGGGCCAACATACACTTTGTATGTCTATGGGCACAAGTATTTCTTAACTAAACTCAATTCCTTCTATAGATTTACATGAATTATCCCCATTAACTCTAAATTAAAAGTAACATCACATGTTCAAACTTTTATCAAAATGATTGCAAACCAACATAGAGTCATTTCCAAAATCATATGTAATGATAATGAACCTTAGTTTTCCTTATCATACTTTTATAATTTCAAAGATATTCAACATCAAAAATCATGTGTAGAAACTCTCTAACAAATGGAAAATATATCCTACCAACATCATATCATCCATCCCTATACACAACATTGAGAAAACTTATATATCTGCTAATACAATATTTGCACATGAGCCTTTGACTAAACTGAACATATTTCCGTCACCCACACTTGATACATCATCTGCACATAGGCCTTTGAATAAACTAAACCCGATTTCATCATTCCCACCTTCACCAAACACCAATCAATCTTTGGTCATTGATGATAATAAATCACCTTTTACACCTAAATCATCAAGACACAAGCAACCTACATATTCAAATTGAATCAAACACCTTTAATCATATTTTAAAGATTACATATGAAATTCATTCATTGATGCTCCAAATCATTCAACCTCTTGCACAAATTATCATTTATTTTAGAACATGTCTTATTTAAAGTTGTATCCATCACATAGTCATTGTCTCTTAATACCTTAACTAAACCACACTACATTGCTTTTTTACTTTAGGCAACGAAAGATTAGACAACGGCTAAAAAATGTATTCAATTTTTTCTAGTCAACAAGTTGGAATGTTGGAGAGAAGAAAACCAATAGTTTACAAGTTTTTTTTGCACGCATTTAGGGGACAATATAATTTTTGTATGTCCATGGGCATAAGTATTTATTGATTATACTCAATTACTTCATTAGACTTACATGGATTTTCCTCTTTAAATCTAAATCTAAAGTAACATCACATGTTCAAACTTTAATCCAAATGATTGAAAACCAACATAAGGTCATATTTCTAAAATCGTAAGAAATGATAATGGATCTGAGTTTTCCTTATCATACTTTTACAATTTCAAAGGTATTCAACGTTAAAAATCATGTGTAGAAACTCCCCAAAAAATGGGAAATATATCCTGCAAGCATCATGTCATCCATTGTTATACATAATATTGAGCAAACTCGTAGACCTACTAATACATCATCTGCACATGAGCTCTCACTAAACCAAACATATTTCCATCACCCACATCTGAAACATCATCTTCACATAGGTCTTTAACTAAACCAAACACAATTTCATCAATCCCACCTTCACGAAACAATGACTTACCTTTTACACTTGAATCCTTACAACAATCAATCTACACATTCAACTAGAATCATATTTTAAAGATTACATATACAATTAATTCATTGATACTTCAATAATTAAACCTTAGGTATCAACTATCCTTAATTTCAGAACATGTCATATTCAAAGTTGTATTCATCACATAGTCATTTTACCATGTCTCTTAATACATTAACTACAAAAGAATAGACAACAGTTAAAAAAAGTATTCAACATATTTTTTGGACTAACAAGTTTGAATGTTGGAGAGAAGTAAACCAATAGGTTGCAAATTGATTTTCAAAATCATGTTTCATGATGATGAATTAGTGAAAATATTCAAAGCACGCTTGGTTGCAAAAGGTTAAAGTCAAATTGAATACTTATAATACCTTGACACAAATTCACCACTGGCCAAATTAACCATAATAATTTATACATCAATTGGGGGTAAAAATCTCATTCCTTTGTGGTGAACTCCAAGAAGATGTATGCATGGTCATTCCACCTAGTATAACTCCCTCCAAACCTAATCAATATTGTAAACTCGAAAAATCGCTAGATGGCCTCAAGCAAGCTAGCAAGAAATGGTATGACAAATTTACACATCTTCTTCCCACACATGGTTATGTCCAAGATAATTTTGGTCATTCCTTGTTCATGAAGAAAACTTCTATGTCATTCACTTTAATATTAGTGTATGTAGTTGATATTATAATTGCATGAAACTCACTAACACTACTATAAATAATATATTTTATGACAACACTTTCACTTCACCCAACAAAAAAAATGAGGTATAATTCGTGTACGAACCACGTTTTTTTATAATAAAATAAAATACATTCCCTCGGTTTTAATACATAATCGAGGGGGAAAACTAATTCAGGGAACATGCTTCAAATCTCAACAACTGCATTTTATGTTTTTATTTCTTTAAATGTGACGCCTTTATTTTTTATTTGAAAATTAAATAATATATTTCCTTCGATTACACTAATAATTCAGAGGGGTTTGATACCCATATTTAATTATAAAAGCATTTGTTAACTAAGTTTTACCCTAAACCTAACTCATCTACATCCGCTCCAAACTCGTAAACATCATTCTTTGTAATTGATTGCAAGATCAAAAAATCTTCAAGTTTTCTTAATTAGTTAAAAAATATTTCAAAGTTATGTGTTGTTTTTCTTCTAACATCAACCTTGAATAAAATATGTTTTTGTTCTTACAATATATCTCACATAACGGTGTTGTTGTTTTTATTATTGTTGTCATTATTATTGTTGTTGTTCTTGTTGTTTCCACCTCTTGGAAGACCATTATTATATTTTGGAATAACTTCCCAATGTTTTCAGTCAAAGAAAATATTCTATAATATATTACTTTCTTCGGTTGACAACATTGAGAAATTTATTACTAATCGTACGTACCAATGTTGTTGTTTCACAAAATAAGATCTTGAAAATTTTGTTTTGAATATAGTCTTTTTTTAAATATTACAACACAAAAAAAAAAACACTACGCCAAAATTGATTTTGGGCAGCACTAAATAGACAGTGCTTTTACCCCAAAGCGCTGCTATAAGTTTTAAAAAAAAACTATGAAAAAGGCACTGCTAGAGGCTATTTTTAGAAAAAGCTTCTGAAAAGCGCTGCTAAAGGCCTTATGTAGGTTATACTTTAGAAAGCGCTGCTAATTGGTCCCTTTAGAAAGCGCTTTTGAAAAACGCTGTTAAAGGTCATTCCTAAACTCAGCCATAGAAAGTGATGCTATAAGCCTATAAAAAGAAAGCGCTTTTAATGGAAAAGCGTTGCTAAATTGAATACATAAGAAAGCGCTTTCTAAAAGCACTACCTTAGGTATTTAATTTCTGAAAAATGAAAACAAAAACACATTAATATTGTAGAACCCTAACTTTCTAAAAACAACTTTGATACTCTCTCTTTCTCTCTCTCTCTCTCTCTCTCTCTCTCTCTCTCTCTCTCTCTCTCTCTCTCTCTCTCTCTCTCTCTCTCTCTCTCTCTCTCTCTCTCTCTCTCTCTCTCTCTCTCTCTCTCTCTCTCTCTCTCTCTCTCTCTCTCTCTCTCTCTCTCTCTCTCTCTCTCTCTCTCTCTCTCTCTCTCTCTCTCTCTCTCTCTCTCTCTCTCTCTCTCTCTCTCTCTCTCTCTCTCTCTCTCTCTCTCGTTTCTACTCCCTCCGCTGTATCTCCCTCACGCAAGGCTACTCCCTCTCTTCAGTTTCCACCCCTTCGCTGTAACTCCCTCTGTCGGCCGTATCTCTGTCTCTTTGCAAATCCCTCCGCCGCAACGTACTCCCTCTGCCGTAAATCCTAATTTTTTGTTTTGGAACTCCTTCATTTTGAGTAAGATATTTCTTCTTTTCCCAAAGTTGGCATTTTGTATCAATCTGCCCATGCCTCTCACTCAAGACTCTTGGCTATAAATAGAATCTCATTCTGACATCCAAACAACACCAGTTCCATGCTAGAAACCAGCTAGAACTCTCTCCCTCACTCAATCACCAAGTTCTTGCAAGTTTGCACTAAGTTTCCAAACTTCTCCAAAATCTGTCTTGCAAAATCATTTCCAAAACCATTTCCAAACATTTTTCAACTCAAACAATGCTTCAAACACATCACAAATGATGTACTAGAGCTGTCCAGGACCTCACATTATCCAGAAAACCGTCCAAGCACGAAGTCAACTATCAGAACCTCATTTGTTGACTTTTCTGCATTTTGGAGAGCAGCCATCAAACCACTGCACTTCCTTGAGTTCCAAGACCACTCGCATCTCACATATGACCTATAAAAACAATCCATGATTGATTCAGACTTCTGTAACAAGATTTAAGCAAGTTTTCTTTTGAAATCTTTGGACTTTTTGGTGATTTCTTCACTAGCAAGGCATTCTGGCCACTAGCTTACTTGGAGGCTATTTTGAGCGTCTACTCATCATCATTGGAGCATTTTCAGACTATTAAGGAGCTTGTAGGATCTCTGGCTTTCTTATTTCTCAAGCTTGCAACATAAGGCTACAAGAGGTAAGCCTACAACTTGCATTTCTCATGCTACTTTGAGTTCTAGATATGCTTTTGAGTTGAACATTGTTTAGACATGTTTTGTGTATGTTATGTGTCATGTATGAAGCATTTCTTGCAGCAAAATATGTATTTTTGGAACTGTAAAATTTTAGGTCACAAACTAGGTCCAAACTTGTCACATTTTGCATAATGATTCCAATATGCCAAACCACTTGCGCATTTCTTGTTTTCTATTATGATAACCTCTATATATGATGCATATGTGATATTTGTACACTCTTTTCACAAATCACACCACTACACAATGTTGTTTATGTGTTCTTGCATTTGGTTGTAACCAAACTTGCCCTACCAATGATGCTATCGGGTTTTCTTGTGAGTTCATGGTATGGAAACAAATTTGTACCATTGAATTCCTTGTTCAAAAATACATAATTTTCACTTTTGTTTCACCTCATTTGGTTAAGTTTTAACTGAGGTCCATTCTTCTTGCAAATGGCCTTAGGTTGCTTTACCTTGCCTTGACCTAGTTTTGCCCATTTTGTGCACCAACTTCCCATGATCATAACTTGCTCATTTTTCATGCTATTAATACCATTATTTTTGAAAACTACTCCTTAACATGTCTATTTTAGTTGAATGAAGAAAGAATTCAATGATTGTTATCTTAGAAATAGTTTGGTCCACTTGAATAGCATGTGTTTTTAGGGTTTTTTCCATGGTGTTCTTGAACTTTTTCAACATGTAACTTGATTTTTCTTGTGAGAATTGTCTTGTACGATTCATATATGTTTTTTAAACATGTTTAAATGTTTAATGTTGTTTGATACATTTCCTTGCTATGTTCATGCTTGCTTTTGTGAATGCATACATGTGAAAATGGCCTGTTGAACTTCATCTGTGACCTATACCATGATTCTTGATATTGTAACCTCTTGAATATGTTTATCATGCCTCATTCTACTTGCTTATGTGTCTTGTTAGAACCATAACATGTTTAGGGTTTGTTTCTTGCCTTTGTGAATGCTTGAATGTGAATGGTATTCCTTGAACTTCTTTGTGATTCATAACATGATTCTTGATGTTGTAACCTCTTGAATATGTTTATCATGCCTCATTATACTTGTTTATGTGTCTTTTTAGAACCATAACATGCTAGGGTTTGATTGTTGACTTGGTTGTTACCATGAAACTTGCTTACTTTTCCCCATGAAGTCATGAACAAATACTTGAATTGTTGTAACATTTTTTTGTTTGATTATTATCAATACATGTTTAGATGGTCTTATGTTGTTAAATTTGATCTCATTTAATCCTTATAACATGCTTGCTTCAAGTTGTAACTTGTTTGCATCAATCTCGTTTGAATGTTATAGATGAACTTGTTGTTACACATGTTCTTTACTTGCATTGATGGTTGTTACCTCTATGTCTTTATGTTGATCTTGACTATTGTTCATATGTTGTTATTGTTCATATGTTGTTACATATTCTTGCTTATTTCTTTAACTTTGTTAAGCCTTCCCTAAGTGATGGAACTTGTTAGTTCTTATCCAGTTGCCTCATCCTTCTCCTATCCTAAAGGAAAGTTTCTCCATTGACCCCCAGGGTCATAGATAGCTATTACCCTCCCTCTGACTTTGTTAAGTCATCTTGAACCCTAGCTTAGTTAAGTTAGAACCTACTAGCCATTAGGCTTTTCTTAAGTCTAAAATACCCACCTTTACTAGGAGTGTTCTTCAACTAGAACCCTAGGTTAGAGTTTGTCAACTATATGTAAGGATCATTGTCATGATTACTTACTCCCCTCCTGGCTTTTGTCAAAGTCAATCCCCTTGAGTGTTCAACTTAGAATAGAGAGTTTTGTTAAAATCTATACAAGCATTGTTATATTTGTTCCCCTTTGAACCTTGATCATAATCAAGTGTTCATCCATCCTCAGTGAAGTGAACTATGATTGCTCTGATTCTATCCTAGTTAGGATACATAGGCAGAAGATGCGATATCTTTGCGAGAAAACTTAGAAACATCAACCCTAGGTCTTTACCTTAAAACCCCAACCTTGATCCCAAACCATAGCAAGTAGTATAACATACAAACATACAAAAGGTTCATGTAGAGTACTACAAATGTTTAGGATGTGAAATACCTACCCTAAGCATAACCAACCCCTAATTCTCGAATCTCTTAGCGTTGTTGTTACATAAAAGGTCTTTCTTTGTTTAACCTTTCCTTTGGATAAATTAAAGTCTGGCTGTGAATTTAATGAATTAAGATTCAAGTTAATCAATAGCTTGACATCCGGTTCTCACTGCAACAGATGTCATTCTGGATCTTTGACACAAGTTTGTAAGACTAAATTTATCTTCGTTCTCTTTATTGAAAGGAGCATCCATACCTACAAGTAAAAATATGAAAGAAGTTCAATCTTCATGAAACAAGCTATTGAAACAGATTTTGAAAAAAAAAACTATAGAGAAAACGAACCTGTAAATATCCATTGGCTAAGATTTGTTGTTATGGTTTCGTTTTGGGTTTCCATATGTGAGAGAAGAGAGAGAGAGTTTTTAGGGTTTTGTTTTGAGAGAGACAAGTGAAAGAGTTGTTAGGGTTTTGTTTTGAGAGAGATAGCTGTAATGTATTGAAGCGATAGATAACTCAGCTTATATATAAATAAAGTATCACCTTTCATAACAATTGTTAATAAAAACCATGGTGATATACAAGATAAATAACATTTTTATCACGATAAATGGCTAATTGTAGGTGTTGGGATTCGAACCATTTCGCCCTGTGTACCTTTTCACCAGGGTTGCTTCATTTGACCGTTGTGACATGTCGTCTAGTAAATACAAAAAAAGCCTAGAAATAAAGTATTACCACGATTAACTTTATGGCCATTACGAAAGGTATATTTTGTAGTATTACCAGTTCCCTAATTGGCCTCACAATGAGTACGTCTACCCTCAATTCAAATTCAAATTCAAATTGAGATGATTGCAATTAACCTTACTTTGTAAAAAGTGTATATATAAGAGATGAAGAACTCTAACCCTATAAACCCTAGGTTTGTTGTTCATTCTACCACCTCCAAAACCCTTGATCAAAGATTGATCAAGTAACCAACAATGCTGCTTCAATTCACCTGTTCTCGCTACTTCCTTGCAAGGAACCCCTTGTCCTAAGGCTTTCACCCAGCTGAATTAATCCCAAGCGCACACTTGTTGAAACCCAAGATTTACCAACATGATCTGTCATCTGATACTACTCCCTTGAAAGACACCCCTTGTCCAAAGGTTTCCACTCAGTCGAATTTGAATTGCGTAAGCTTGACCAAAACCTTCAAATCCTTAATGATCTTGAAGGAAAAATCCAACTCAGTTTTCTTATTTGAAACCCTTAAAGAACTTAACCCAATATTCTCGGTACAACAATCTAATTGGACGTTATTGATAAATGTCAATCATGACTAATTTTGCAAATAAAATCTTGGCAGTTTTTGAACTATTTTCTGTCCCTAAGTTTGCATAATGTCATATAAATTGCATTTAGCTTTGGTATCCTTGATGTGTGTGTTAGTACGCAAGAATTTTTACAAGAAACTAAAGAAAAAAAAGCATAAAACAATAAAGAAGGAATAAAGCTAAAATTGGGAAAATTCAAGTATGCTCGCCTAAGTAGCATTCGCGAAGCAAAGACAAGCTCTCTGAATGAGCTTTGGTGAAGCAGGGGTGAGGAAAAAAATCAATTCTAGTGGAAAAACTTTTGATGGTCTCCCGGCGAGGGTTTGATGGTTTGAGTTTACCGAGCGAGAATTAGGTCACCGGGCGAGATGAGATATTTAGCTGAGGGTGATTTAATGCTTTTTTGACATATAGATGGGCCAAAAAGTGACTTTCATCGAGCGAGTTCTTGTTCACCGAGCAGGATAGGACTTTTGAAAATTGGTATAAAAAGGTTCCAAGCCTAAGTTTTGGCATCTATCTCATATCTCTTACAATCTCTTGATCCAAAAACCCTTGAAACTCATTGTAGAAGCAAAAGAACTCAACGTTATTTAATCAGAGCTTAATACACAACCTTTGTTGATTATTTAACATGGATGCTTATTCATCTCTTTTCGTTCCTTGTGAAGCAAGCTACCATGATGTTTAGCTAAACACATTGTATCAAGATTATATGTAATTAATCTAAACTAGTATGTATTTATTTTGATCTTTTGTATGCGAACAAATTAATGATCAATGCAGATGATGAGCTTTCCTTTTATTTAATATTAGTGGTTTGAATCATTATTGAGAAATATCTTTCAAGTCTTGATCTAAGTTTATCATCTATCAAAGACCAAAGTCTAGACATAGATTTGGAGTTTGATATTCACTATGTGTCAAATCTTAATGTTATTTGTATTGTTTAATAGGTTGAGATATCGTCGATTAAACAATATGGTGAAAATCGTAATATTGGTTAGACATAAGCGGTATTGATGGGTGATAAATTATTATATTGATTATAAATGAAGTTCACATGATAGATAAATCGAATACATATGAAATAGGTTAATGAATCTAGTATTGATATGCCTTTTAAACGTTAACTTTACAAATCTTTTACCGTTGTTACATATTTTTCATGCAAATGATGCTTTTCATAATCGAGAAAGTCGTGGTGAGAGTCGGAGACCATTGTTATCATGTTAGCTAGGCTTCATAAATCTTTAGATAGAACCATCGATCTTTAATTTGTCCAAGGGAAGGGGTAAAGAAAGAATAACCCATAAACATGTAATGCAAAATAAAGAAAATGAGAGAATCCTATAGGAACCTCTTGTTGAATTTGTGTTATTGTTAAGTTGTTTGCTATTTAGAATTGATTATGGAGATGAGAAGATAAATATTATTTTATTGTTTTTGTAAATTGGCAAGACACATAGTCTTATGCCTACGTACCAATAAAGGATCAAAAACTTGTAATTCAGGGTATAAATTGCAAAGGGTTTGTTATGGTGGATTTTATTAAAGAAGAGACAAGTTGTCATCTTAAGAAGAATACTCATCTATACCACCACAAATATATGGAAGAGGGATCTTTGCTTTACATTGAGATAAGAGCTCCAACTTGGATATAGAATCAACAAGTATGCCACATACCTCTCTCAAGTGGAAAAGAATCTGAAAGCTCTTGAGGTTTGACTAAAATTTTGGTAAAACTTGATGAAGAACAAGATGATCAAATATGAAGAATTCTGCATATAACAAAGATGCCAAATGAGATGTCCTAGCATGAAGACTCGACATCCTAGACTGACTTAGCAGGTTGCTTTAAATATGTTGCAAGATTCAAGGAGCGATCACAGCAGTAGATCGAAGAGTCAGTTAACAGAAGATTTACACCCCATGGACAACAGAAGGTTATAAAAGAAGACTTAGACTTAGGGCAAAGACTGAACCTCTTGTAACACTTTTATAAAGGGAAATAAGGGTTTAGGGTTTTGAGAGTCGTAGGCTTTCTTGTGTTGTAAGTCTCCCTTTGCATCGGTTTGATACATTATGGTAGACATAGATGTTTATGCAGATTCAGAAACTTGTAGGTAATGAATCGTGTATTGTTCTTAGATTAAGCTTTGAAGTAAATTCAAGTAGATTGTTAGTCAAGGTTGCTTGGCTAAACTTTGTATTGAAAAAGGTGCCTTTCAAGTAGGATGATAAAGTTATTGTGACTATAACTGTTAGATATCACAGGTTGTAATTAAGGGAGTGAGATAAGTTTCTCTTATCAATTAGATGTGACTTATAATGATAAAGTTTTCATTGGGTAGCGATAGGTAAACCGGAGGTTGTTTAATATAAATCAGAGGTTGTTTACATAAAACTATATTACTGATAGTGGATTCTTCTTCCTGGCTTGGTACCTCCTATATGTAGGTGATTTGCATCGAATTGGGTTAACATATCTTATGTTATTTGTCATTCTGTAAATTTATAGTTTAGTATTTGTTTTTGACTAACATGTTGTAACAGATGTTGAAACATCTGTTATGATTCTGTTGCTGATATTCAGAGTATCAGCTTATTTATTCTGCCATTGTTTTAAAGTTATGCAGAGAACAATGTCGTGACATGTTGTTAGGACATTTGCAATATGCTTTCCAGAATTTCAATTGGTATTAGAGTGGGCATCCTATATATTTCTGGATGAGATCTTGGGAGATACTTTCTGGTTCTTTAAACAAGGTGTGTGTTTGTGCGATCAAACCCTTCGTTCTGATGTTTTCAATGGTATTGGATATCCAGAATGATTGGTAATGGATCGAGGATGACAACCACTGGTTGGTTGTTTTTGCTTCTATGAAGATGTTCTTGTTGCTGTTAGTGTTGAGGTTCCTTTCTGCATTGTGTCCACTAAGATGTCTTGACATCTTGACTCGAGCCTGTTGAAGGTGTGTTGTTATTCCGCTGCATGTGCTTCTCACGAAAGGACCTTGGTAAATCTATATTGAAGACTATGTTTATCCTCTGGTTGTCATGAAGGTGTTAGCATCTATGAAAGTTCTAGTTGTTCTAGTCGGGAGTAATGGAATAGAGAAAGTTGTTTGTTGGTGTTCGCTTTTGATGTCTTAGTACTTGGAAGGTTGGTTCCTTCAGGTATCTTGAAGTCTTTTTGAGGAAAAATGAGTTGAGTTCTAGGGTGTCAAGTTCATGGTCTATGAAGTTGGTAATCTACCCTTACCATGACAAAGCTGCCAAAGACACTTGAGATTTTTTTTCTCAAGTCCACTCATAAAGGCTTCTCTGTTATGTCTTCAGAGTTCTCTGGTTTCTCTTCTAGATCAAGGATGCTTTCGGAGGATCATCAATTTGAAGAAATTGGAGGTGATTTATTTTCACCATCCATGTGTTGCAAGGACTTCAACAGCAAGAGAAAGTCATAGGCAGGTTGAGTCAAGGAAGTCAACCTTGATGTTTCAACATCAAAGATAGTTGCACTAAAGAATACTGTTGGTATTTGTGAACTGTAAATATTTGTCAGATGGTCTTCTCTACAAGATGTGTGGTTTGCTGAACTAGGATTTAAGATCAATTGCTATTTTTGGAATGCACAAGTATTTAATTGGTTATCTGTGAAGCTCAAGATTGTCGGAGTTCAAATGGCTCATCAGAAAGTGCAACATTTCTCGTTGCAACAGCTTAACGACTAACATCGGGTGGATGATTCAAGTTAGTCTTCTGGAAGAAGGATTTCTTATAAGGATTTAAGATTTATTATTATTCGTGTTTCTCAAAAGTATTTAATGGATTATCCTTATTTGATGATCAAGGTGCCTCATCGGTTGTTGCATCATCAATGCTCAAGTATCTGGTCCTTGGATCTATTTGGACTACTTCAAGGATCTGGTGATCAAAAAGTTGTTGGAACATCATATCAGCATCATGTGGTCTAGTTGTAGACACATGTAAAGGAGTCTCTAAAGATTTAGGTCTTCTCCAAGGATCTTAAGGTATAGGTGAATGAGGAGTCATCATCTACTTGGGTCAGTTTATTTTTGATCTAGTTGTGGAGGAGTGCAGCTTCTAGGAGCATGACATCTCTGACATCTTGATGATTTCACTTTTTCAAGAAACCTGGATCTCTTGTAGCTGATTGACTACTCTTTCCTAAAGAATCAGGCTTTGGAATGTTTGGTTCTTCTGAGGATGAGTTCTTGTAGCTGATGCTCTTCAAGGTATATGGTCTTAAGATTGATTGTGGAGCATTAACACATGATGGAGGTTGTCTACTTAAACTTGATATGTCAATCAAGTCTATGCGAGCATGGAACTCTTGTTCAGAAGAAATGGAGAAGTTTGTCAATATGG
The DNA here is from genome assembly GCA_963859935.3 of Lathyrus sativus. Lineage (NCBI taxonomy): Eukaryota > Viridiplantae > Streptophyta > Magnoliopsida > Fabales > Fabaceae > Lathyrus > Lathyrus sativus. The sequence continues at coordinate 377,156,828 of OZ012738.1, read as the reverse complement.
TATGTCTGAAAGGGAGTGGATCAAGACTGTATCAGACAGATTTGACCTCATCTGCTGGAAGTCATGACATTGGTGTCAAAATCAGATGTTCTGACATCAGGGTTATCATTAGAATGTTTTCTATGTGGGATTTGGTTACAGTGGTGATATATCATCTTGATAGAAGCTGATCTTCTCAGATGTGATTGGAATGGATGCTTCAAAAGCCTATGCAGTGTATGGGAGTTGCAGAAGTTAGTAGAGGCCATATTTCATAGTCACTTGGATCCGTGATGTTCTTGGAACAACTTACCTTTGTCGAGAAGGGTAGTTGTTTGTAGACCAAATGAGGAACTGGTTTTGATCTTGACTTGTTAATCATTGAAGGGATCTTCGCTTTGGGAGCTTATTATGGTAAGAGCATAAGAGTTTATTTCTCTCTATTGGTGTCTGGAGTTCTTGAGGATCAAGCTGGTATAGCTGTGTTCTCTGAAGATATTTAGTTGGATTACTATGCAAATAGTCAATCCAATTGTTATTGTATCAAGAACCATAGTGTATGGTGTATGTGATATGATCAGGATGTCCTAACTAATGTTAGAACATCATCATGTTTTCTGAACTTGGAATTCAGATTTTGGAAGCTGATATTCACCAGTTAACTCAAAAGTGTTCTAACTTATCATACGGGAGAATAATGAGGTGAAGACTGTCTTGGATTATGAGGTGTCTATCTTGTTCTCTGAGTCATACTGAGGTCAGAATGCTTATGGAGAAGTGGTTTCTTCTGCTGCAAGTCTCTAGAAAGTAGTGGATCAATTTCGTGCTTGTGAAGCAAGCAAGTTGAAGACTTCTGGAGCATGTATCTGATGTACTTCTAGTGTGAATGACATTTGGGATAACTAATAAACTAAGAAGATCTACATGTTTCTTTGAGGAGTGTGAAGAATTCCATATTCAATTGGACTTTTTCTCAAGGAACATGGATATCTATGGTTGTAATATTTAACGTGGATTTGTGCAGGGCATGGATGGGTTCAGAAAGAGAGGGATCAATGGTGATTTTGGTCTCAATCTAAGAGTTTGTTAGTTATACTACAAGGATGGTAATCCTGGTACTTTCTCACTGTATGAGCATGAAGTTGGACATGAGATATCATGTGGTGATTTTGGGTGTTTCTTGCTGGAAGGAGCATCTTTTATAAAAGATAGGGGGAAAACTTCTGTCTGATGGGTGTAGTATGGTGCACAAATTGCTTGTGGAGCAAGCAGTAAGTGAATGCCTTTAGTAGGTGTGTTGAACAAGGAGTGAGATCTTGAAGACATGAAGATGAGTCTTATGTTTTCCATTAACTTTTAGGTGTTCTTCCGGCAAAGGAGCACTGGTTATCCTTGATAGGGGGAGTTATACTTCTATATAGGGTCTGTGGCTGCAGTAATGCGGTTGATTATCAAGATTGTTTATGGTGTCAAGTAGTTTGTGATTATGTTTCTCTAGTGAGGGTGTAAATGTCAAACAAAATGTTGTGTCATTATGTTACTGTTATAGTTCTGGGTGGACTTGACAGGGTGATTTTGGTTCTGTCTTTAGGATATCAATGAATTGAATCAAAGTTGTACAAGCTTCTTGGAAGTGTTCTGAGAATCTTTGTTCTTATCTGGGAGAATTTATTTTTCTCTGCAGAATGAGATAAGGCTCATGGGAGTCTTTTTTATTTACTGGGAGATGTTTGAAGAAATGTCTTAGCATCTTGGTCAGATGCTTTTACTTCTGGATAAAAGGAGTATTCTTGAGGCTCATTGAAAAGGAATTGTGACTATGCTTCAGAGTTTATAAGATGGAATGGACAAAGTCTGACAAAGTGTCAAGACATTGTTTAGGACTGGTGGTTGTTTCAAGTTACTTTCTTTGGACGTGTTTCTTGGACGGTGGAGCATGTGCCTAAGAGAAGGCGTATTAAACACGTGTCTTGATACATGCGCTTTCTTTGGACGGTTTAACCTAAAGTTGAAACAGTCAAAAGTGCCTTGGTCGATCCACAATTTTTTTGGGTGAAGCTACACTCCTCATTTAATGTTCTCATTGAATTGACCTTCGATATTTTCAATGGTTCGTTACTTCCTAAGGAAACAAATCGGGTATTTAAGGGATTTTTTTACTTCATTTTGTGTCAAGTTGTTTTTTTCTGTTGTGCCTTGTTCTCATGGGATTTGTCCGTCTTTGAGTATGTTTAGTATGGGTATGGGTCTGTATTGGACATCTTTGTTAATTTTTGGCTAAAAAGGGGGAGAAAAGTAAAAGTACAGTGGTTGAGTCTGTTCTTGCAGTTGGTTTGCAAGGATGTTGGATAGGATGTTCTGACATTCTATCTGAGTCTCAGGTTTTCCTTCTGTTCTGAGTCCTACCTTCATGTCATGTGTTCTGATTTACCCAGGTGATGGAGTATAGGTTCCTTAGTAAGGAGGAGCATTCTATAGGGAGAATGTGTTTGAAGGGAGTGTTCTTTGATAAACCCTTTTAGACATCCTTCTAGCTTCTTTAAGAGTCTTAACTTCCTTTCAGGACAACCTGGGTTTATTGTGTAGAAGGAGTTTTAGCCAAAAATTTTCAAAAGGGAGAGATTGAAAGCTCCTGAGGTTTGACTAAAGTTTTGGTAAAACTTGATGAAGAACAAGATGATCAAACATGAAGAATTCTGTAGATAACAAAGAAGTCGAATGAGATGTCCTAGCATGAAGACTCGACATCCTGGACTAACTTAGCAGGTTGCTTTAAATTTGTTGCAAGATTTAAGGAGCGATCACATTAGTGGATCAGAGAGTCAGCTAATAGAAGATTTGAAGCCCATGGACAACAGAAGCTTATAAAATAAGACTTAGACCTAGGGCAAAGACTGAACTTCTTGTAACACTTTTGTAAAGGGAAATAAGGGTTTAGGGTTTTGAGAGTCGTAGGCTTTCTTATGTTGTAAGTCTCCCTTTGCATCGGTTTGATACATTATGGTAGACATAGATGTTTATGCAGATTCAGAAACTTGTAGGTAATGAATCGTGTATTGTTCTTAGATGAAGCTTTGAAGCATATTCAAGTATATTGTTAGTCAAGGTTGCTTGGCTGAACTTTGTATTGAAAAAGGTGTCTTACAAGTATGATGATACCTTTATTGTGACTATAACTGTTAGATATCACAGGTTGTGATTAAGGGAGTGAAATGAGTTTCTCTTATCAATTATATGTGACTTCTAATGATAAAGTTTTTATTGGGTAGTGATTAGTAAACTGGAGGTTGTTTACATAAAACTATACTACTAATAGTGGATTCTTCTTCCTGGCTTGGTAGCCCCCAGATGTAGGTGATTTGCACTGAACTGGGCTAACACATATTGTGTTATTTATCATTCTACTAATTTACAATTCACTATTTATTTTTGATTAACATGTTGTAACAGATGTTGAAACATCTGTTATGATTCTGTTGCTGATATTCAGAGTATCATCTTGTTTATTCTGCCCTTCTTTTAAAGTTATGCGGAGAACAATGTTGTGACATGTTGTTAGGACATCTGCAATCTGCTTGCCAGAATTTCAGAATCAACATATTTCTCAAGAATGTCATGGGTTAGGAGATTTACATCTCAACTAAGGATGACTAATGTCTAATCTATTTTAAAAAATGTTTTAAATTGAAAAGCCAAAGTGGCCAAAGGTTTGAATTGAAGTTTGTTTTTTTAGTCTTTGTGAAAGAAATTTGAATATGCTTAAGATGTTGTTTACCGTGAAAATTGGTAAACAAATTGGCACGCCCAGTGGGACCGCGCTATTGTTTAAAAATATTTTTTATTTTTTATTTCTAAATTTTTTCCCTAAAGTCCTTCATTTTTACTATCTCTCTAAACTTCATTGTATGAGACTTAGGAGTGGTAGAATAGCGACAACCAACGAAGAAAGGCCAAGGAGAAGATACGTAAGGAGGATCGTGACTCAAAATTCCTCAAACAATCAAAATTTACCTACTGATAAAGAACCACCCCATTCTGATTTGACAAGGGGAAATACGGTTCCAGCGTCAATTTCTGAAACTGTCCCATCCACGACAAATACGATGTATGTGCAGTCCATTGCCCAAAGTGGACCAATTTTATGCTATGTGGGAACACAGGGTCCACAAGTGACCCCCCTCTGGTTGGGAATAATTTATTCAGGCCTTATATGGCTGGATTCCCAATGCCCCCAATAGGTCGTGAACAACCTTATGGCATGCCAACATCAATGATGTCAAGTTTGCATAATACCACATTAGCATTCACATACACAGTGGTGAACATAACTTCGCCATTGCAAGGATCTGGTTCAGGCATCAATAACATGGGTCGAATTAGTCAGCCCTTAGGGACATGATTTCCTACCCAAATGCCTAATATCACCAACAATTCTGCAGCAGTGATAAGGTAATAGGTGGATAAAAGAAATCACGAGATGGTCCAAATGCTTGCCCAACAAATGGGTGTCATATTCAACCCCTTGATCCAAAACACTAGCCAAATGAACCAGTAAATGGCAGCCCAAATGACGCACATTGTTGATTTCTTTGGTGTTCCACAACCCCCTCGACAGCTCCAGAGGGAATGGATGGTAGAAAACCCAGGGGTAATCTTGGAAGAATACCCCACAATTAACCAAGTCCAACAGAACACACCCCAGGTGAACATAGGAAACCAGGGAGTATGAGTCGAACCACCTAGGTTAGAACTTCCTAGAATTAAGCAATAAATCCCAAGGGTACCAAGGGTAATGATGTTGAATAGGAACCAAAACATTGATGAAGTTATAAATCAAGTTCGACGTGAGGATATGGCAGTAGACAATAATCTAGTAGCCATGGTCGAAATAATTATGGCAAGGAATGAGGTGAATATTGGCCTTTATTAGCCAAATTATACATCATCATTGCCGGAGTATATTCTGCAAATATAATTACCCCTAGATGTAAACTCCCTAAATTTACTAAGTTTTCTGGGGGTACTAGTTAGTCCATAGTCAAAATGTGGCTAGATACATAATGGAGGCAAGAGAAATTTCCAATAATGAGAACCTAAGGATGAAATATTTCCCAAGTTCACTTACCAAGATAGACTTGACTTGGTTTACCATATTACCAGCAAATTCAATCCATAATTAGACTCAACTGGAGAGATTGTTCCATGAACAATTCTACATGGGGCAGTCGAAGATAAGTTTGAAAGAATTGGATAGCATTAAGAGGAAATTCTCTGAGCCAATTGATGATTACTTAAATAGGTTTTGTTTTCTTAAGGCTAAATGTTTCACACAAGTGCCTGAGCATGAGTTGGTCGAAATGACCGCTGGTGGCCTTGATTACTCAATTAGGAAGAAATTGGATACACAATACCTGAGAGACATGCCCCAGTTGGCAGACCGGGTTCGACAGGTAGAATGCCTGAAGGCTGAGAAAGCCAGGGTGTACAAGAATAATAGAAAAGAAAGAGTAGCTTACGTCGAATTTGACGAAGACGAACAAGAAACGTGTAATGATCCTTTTTTGGACGAGAGCAAAATCAACCTTGTTGAACTAAAGCAAGGTCCACCTTATTCTTGTAAAGTATTAACACCATCGAATGGAAAAATCTAGTCGATTCAGAGAAATGTGATAGGTTCCCTAACAGAACCTATACCTTCGACGTCACTAAGTGTGATAAAATCTTTGATTTGTTAGTTAAGGATGGCCATATGATTAGGCATGGCAAAAAAACCCGGACCCGCCCCGAAATTAGCGGGGAAAACCCGGTTTGAGTGGGTACGGGTGCGGGTGCGGGGAAAACCCGACTTTTAATTACGGGTGCGGGTACGGGTGCGAGGAGACACTAAGACCCCCCGCCCCCGAATAATGCATTTTAGTTTAATTCTCTTATTTTACTTATTTTAATATTCATTTATTAATTATATTTTTAATTAAATTATTAATACCTTTATTGCAATTAAAGTAATTAAATTAATCAAATTAATATTCATTTACTAATTAAATTTTTAATTAAATAAATAATTAATTTATTAAAATAATCAATTTTTTAATTAAATTATTAATTTTTATTGCAATTAAAAAGAAATTAATTTTTTTCCAGGTGGGGGCGGGGCGGGTGCGGGTGCACCCGTTCTCTATTGGGGGCGGGTCTAGGCGGTAAATTTTTACCCCCGATTGGGTTTGGGGGCGGGGGCGGGTGTGTTACATGGAGGCGGGTGCGGGTAGAGTAAAACCCGCCCCCGACCCGCCCCGTTGCCATCCCTACATATGATAGTGCCTCCTGGTGCTAAAATTCCTCCTTTAGAGCAAAGGAAAAAGATAGGTTTTTGTAAATACCATAACTTTTTGGGCAATAAAAATTCTCAATGCTATCTTTTCAGGGATCTTGTTCAAAATGCAATCAAGGAAGGAAGGCTAAGGTTCGCTGACAAATCAAAGAATCAAATGAAGATAGACTCTGATCCTCTCCTAGTAGCGGATGCACATTACTCTGAGCCGTTCATTGTTAACATGGTAGAAGTTGTTGAGGACTTCAGCAACGATGCTGTGATGGTCGAAGTTGGTGAAGACTTTGCCGGAGGGGTCACTGAGGATTCCAACAAACAAACCACTAAAGGTTTCGCCCAGGAGATTACTGAGAACATCAATCAAGAGGTCACTGATGGCCTCGACAAGGAAGCTACTTCACGCTTCACCAAGGAAGTTACTGAGGACTTTAAAATGGAAGCCACTGAGGGCTTCGACAAAGAAGCTAATAAAGGCTTCAACAAAGGAATCACTGAAGGTTCCAACCAAATAATTACAACACATGAGACTGCTGAAGGTTTCATACAAGTAAAAAATGAAACTAAGGCTACTGAAGGCCTTAGAATCAAATTTCAAGAGTTTGACATCACTGAAGGTGCCAACCTGGTGGTCAATATGGTTGAAATGACCCAAGAATCTGCAATGGAGGTGGACGAACACAACATAAAGCAGGAAGAATATGTCAAGGTGGCTTATCCTAAATAGGATGAGAATCTGGTCGAATTCCTCCATAGATTCCAAAGGAAGAACTCTGAAGTAATGTTGTGCCTAATGTGCAGCGCAATCTTTGACAAGAAGGCTGCAAAGAACATATAAGGAGTTTGACAATCAAGAAACAAAAACAACTGGAGGGATTCTCACAACCGGGGGGTTTTCGATAGGAAGGGAGCACCTAGGAGACATGATTAAGGTGGAAAAAGATTGCGTGGAAATAAGCCAGCCACATTCAAACCCACTTCCGACGCCCCTAGGGGCAAGTGGGTGAAACCAGCCAAAAAGAGGGAACAAGGCCAGAACAAATGGAAATTTTTTGAAGTGGAAAGAGGTTCGTCAATAGCATACTGTAGAGAGTTCCAAGCCTCAAAATAGTCAGCGTGGCGCTCTGAGAATTATAAGGGGAAAACTTAATGTTTCGGTGTCAATGAATGAGACAAAAAAGCAAGAGAAAAGCTAAAAGAGAGGCTACAGAAAAGGAAAAAGTATAGTCAATCAACAATGTACCCATCAAGAAGGCAGGAAGGAAAACATGAAGCATGTCGAAAAGAAGCCAGTCGAAAGAAAGTTGTTTGCTGAGCAAAAGGAAGAAGTGAGAGAGAAATATGATCAAGTTGCTGCAGATGACTAAATGATGATGAATGACTTCGACTCAGGTTCAGAGCAGTCGTTAGATATCATATTCAATGTAGTGTCCGTATTGTGCATAAAATACAATCGGGTTACGGAGTTGGATGAACTAGAGGATGCTGTCAAATTGGAGGTGGCCAGTCACAGGCCTGTCTCTTATTTCATATTAAACAATAGTTGCATCGAAGAACAAAAATTCCCTCTTTGAAAGGCCTGAAAAAACCAAGAAGAACCATCTAAAGCCTCTATTTATCAAAGGCAAAATAGAGAATGTGGGAATAAACAAGATACTAGTTGACGGCGGAACGACTGCAAACTTAATGTCGCACTACATGCTGAAGAAAATTGGGAAGAACGACATTGATAGCAAGCCCCACGACATGGTTCTTTCGAACTATGAAGGGAAAATGGGTTCTACAATGGGGGTGATATAAGTAGACCTCACAGTTGGCACTATCACAAGGCCAACAATGTTCATGGTAATTGCGTTGAAGGCAAACTACAATATACTCCTTGGACGAGATTGGATTCATGATGTAGGCGCAGTTCCATCTTCTTTACACCAACGAATCTCCATCTGGAGAAGTGATGGAATTGTTGAGAACATAGAGGCTGACCAAAGCTACTGCATGGCTGAGGACAATCAGGTCAAGGGGCGGAACTCGACAGCAACCTAGCCCATATAACACTTTGTAATCCAGTAGGTTCGACCTCACACCTATAGACAATGCATTATGTTCCTTATACCTGCATCTAACCCACAACTTCTAGTGGGATATGGAAGTGGTAGGTGAAGAAGACTATGTGTTTGGAATAGAAGGAATCCAACTAACTGGTTGGGGGTAGCAAGTTTGGTGATGATGACTGAGTCAATGGCACTTGAGAAGATTTCAGCTTACATGGCTGAAAATAAATTAAAAGCAACCTTAGGGGTTGAAGTAAAATACCTGCATGTCGAAGCCAAAAATAAAGAAGAGCACTTTTAAGGTCCTGGGAAGGACTTCGATCCAGAGCCACTAGAGAAGGATCGAGGCGAAGGGCAAGGCCAAAGGATGGACGCCATCTATGATGACGGGCCTTTAGGCTTCAAAAAGGATCCGCTGGCAAACAATATCAAGATGTTGGCGCAATACCCTTTGGAAGAAATCGAACTGGGAGAGGGGGCAACAAAAAGGCTAACATACATCAGTACCAACATTAGCCCACAACTTAGAGTCGAACTAATCCAACTACTGAAGGAGTTCAAGGACTATTTCGCATGGGATTATAATGAAATTCCTGGTTTAAGAAGAGATCTGGTCGAACTGAAGCTACCTATAAATCCTGGGAAGAAGCCTATCAAGCAGTCTCCAAGGCGCTTTGCACCTGAAGTTCTCTCAAAGATCAAAGAGGAGATCAAAAGATTTCTTAGATGCAAATTTATCTGTACGACCATGTATGTCGAATAGATTGCTAATATTGTTCCAGTCATTAAGAAGACTGAAACTTTGAGGGTTTGCATGGATTTTAGAGACTTAAATTCTGCAACCTCAAAAGGTGAATACCCAATGTCTGTGGCAGAAATGTCAGTCGATTCTACTGCATGACATCAGTATCTAAGTATGCTCGACGAGTATTCTGGATACAACTAGATTTTTATTACCAAAGAAGACGTGTAGAAAACAACATTTTGATGCTCTGGAGCTAGCCTTAGGCACCTTCAAATGGGTGGTAATGCCCTTTGGCCTAAAAAATGCTGGGGCAACTTATCAGCGAGCAATGAATTCAATATTTTATGACTTTATTGAAACTTTTATGTAGATTTATATTAATGACATTGTAGTTAAGTCAGTTTCAAGAAAAAAGTCATATAGACTATCTTCAACAATCATTTGAAAGAATGAGGAAGCGTGGTGTAAAGATGAATCCTCTTAAGTGTGCTTTTTATGTGGAGGAAGGGGTCGAAATTAACCAGAACAAGACCAGGCCATCATGGAGGCGAAAGCGCCTTCGACGAAGAAGGAGTTGCAGTTATTGCTAGGAAAGATCAACTTCCTAAGGAGGTTCATATCTAACTTAAGTGGCAAGACTTGAGCCTTCTCACCTCTACTTCGACTCAAGTAAGAAAGATTTGAATGGGGGTAAGCCCAACAAGAGGATTTCGACAAGATCAAAGATTACCTCGCTCACCCTCCAATATTAGCGAGTCCTTGTAGGGATAGGAGTATGAGATTGTACATATCTGCATCTGACAAGACTTTAGGGAGCATGTTGGTTCAAGAGGATGAAAATGGCGTTGAAAGAACCATTTACTACCTTAGTAGAGTCTTAAATGATGCAGAAACTAGATATAGTATAATTGAAAAATTATGTCTATGTCTATATTTCTCTTGTACAAAACTTAAGCAATATATAAAACCAGTTGATGATCATGTTTCATATCACTTTTAAATTATTAAGCATATGTTGTCTAAACCAATTTTACATAGTCAAATTGGTAAATGGGCATTGGCATTAACTGAATATTCCTCAACTTGCATGTCTTTAAAGGATGTTAAGGGCTAAGTGGTAGCAGACTTTATAGTCAACCACTCTATAATTGAAAGCTCCCAAAACTATGTGAAGCATGAACCTTGGAAGTTGTACTTCGACGGTTCTAGTCATAAGGATGGAACGAGTGTGAGAGTATTGATTATTTCTCTTAACAAAATTCCAACAAAATTCAAGTACAAGGTTGAAGGCCTTTGTTCAAACAATGAAGCTGAGAATAAAGCTTTGATTGTTGGACTTGAAATATTGTTGGAATTGAGGGAAACTCGAGTCAAAATAATGGGTGACTCAGAGTTAGTTATAAAGCAAATTACAAAGGAGTATAAATGTGTCAAGGAAAATATTATCATGTATTTTGTGATAGCCATTAGATTGTTACGAAGATTCAAAATGGTAAGTATTCGAAACATACCTCAACTTGAGAACCAAGAGGCTAATGACTTGTCTCAGATTGCTTCTGGATACAAAATTTCGAAGGAAAAATTACAAGATGCAACCGAAGTCATAGGAAGAGTTGCATCAACTAGATTATCACCAACAAACTTGGAAACAATGAAGCTAGGATATGTTGACAAAGAGAGTTTTGAGATATTGGCCATAGATAGTTTAATAGACGAACATTGGAGAAAGCCAATAGTAGACTACTTACAAAACCCAACAACATCTTTCGAACAAAAAAAATCAAATATCGTGCTTTAAGTTATGTTATAATGGGGTTTTAACTATTCAAGAAGACGCCTGAAGGTGTCTTACTCAAATTCCTTAGTAAGTATGAGGCATACTTAGCTCTCTCTAATGTCTATAGTGAGGCATGTGGAGCGCATCAGGTGGACCATAAAATGAAATGGTTTCTATTTTGACAAGGGATGTATTGTTCCACCATGCTTAAGGATTGTATTGAATTCGCCAAAGGATGTCAAGAATGCCAAATACTTGCAGGCACTCAACATGTTCCTGCAAGCGAGTTGCATTCCATAGTGAAGCCTTGAAACTTTAGAGGGTGGGCTTTGGACTTAGTTGGAGAGATTCAACCAACATCGTCCAAGAGTCAGAAATACATTCTGGTGGGAATAGACTATTTCACTAAGTGGATTAAGGCTATGTCATTGGTGAATGTTGAGTAGGAGGCAGTGATCGAATTCATCCAAAAACATATCATTTATAGGTTTGGAATCTCATAAACTATTACAAGAGACGAAGGATCAGTTTTCACTAGTTGAAAGATTCAAGAATTTTTTTAAGAGACATGGTTCAAACTTTTGACATCTACGCCTTACTATGCTCAGGCTAATGGTTAGGTCAAAGCAGAAAATAAGATAGTGATTTTCTTAATTAAGAAGCATGTGGGGAAGAAGCCAAGGAATTGGCATAAGACATTGGACTAGATTTTATGGGCATGTCGAACCTCCCCTAAAGATGCTACAAACACTACACCTTTTCGACTAACATATGGCCACGATGTAGTGTTACCAGTCAAAATCTACCTACAATCAACTAGAATTCAGAAACAACATGAGATCCCATCTAAATACTGTCGCTTGCGCGAAAATAAGGTGCCGGCATGACAGAAGAGTCGCCACCTTTCGTTATTTATCCCTCAGAGCGGGAAAGGAAACGATCGGAAAAACCTGACGAAAAAGGTAAGACAAGGTCATCGCAACCATTGTCTGGGTTCGGGAGTCGGTTACGCAAGGGGAAGGTATTAGCACCCCTCACGTCCGTCGTACTCGACGGGATCCTCGCTTGTTTGTTTACTTGGACGGGTTGGTTATAATCTATCTACCTATCAAGGCTGGCTGAAAAAGAAAAGAAAAATGACTCGGCAAAGCGTCGCGCTTTATGCCTACGTATTCTCATCAGAGAATGAGAAATCAGAGTCAACGTAGTTCGGCTAACTACGGGTGAAGGTTGAAGGTTGCTCGCTAGGACGTCGCATCCTATGCCTACGTACTTTCATCTGGTATGAAAGATCAGAGCAAACGTAGTTCGGGAAACTACGGGAAAAAAAGGCTCAACTAGGAGGGAGACTATCAAGTCCTACTGTTATCATGCCATGGATTCATCCTATGGTTGAAGTTTGAACAGGGAACTCCTAGATGTTGTCATGCATAGGTTTCAACCTAAAAGTCTATCATCAAATCCTTATCAAAGGAAATGAGAGCCCTAAGGGATCATGTCAATGATACACAGAACAGACAAAAGCATCAGCTTTAACAGTAAAATGCATGCAATGCAAGTGAGGGAGGAAATGTGTGTGGGGCTTCAGCCTCCACAAGCTCATCTCAACCTCAAGCCAGTCATGAAATAGCAGTAATCATACTGAAAAATAAACATGCTATCAAGCAATATACAGATAAAGGAAATGAAATGCCATCAGGCAAACAAAACACAAACTTGAGAAAGAAAGGATCTACTCTCTAATCCCAACCCTAACACAGAATCTGATCAAATCTAATCAAAGCCCTAAAGCAAAACCTAACCAAAAGAAAACAATCCCAGTCTTCAAGCTTCAGAACAAGCTTACCAAAGACAGGGAGCTAAGCAAGCAGACTCATAGTGTCTTCCTCAGGAAAGCACTAGGAGGTGTATACTCAGGAGTCATACCCTATGTGGCTCAACCACTGTGATCAGTTTATATTCCTCCTCAGGAGAAATTAAACTCACAAGCAGGCTCCAACATCACTGGATATTTAGGAAATCCTATCTGAACTAGTGGAACTAAGTGAATAGACCCATAGGACCTTCCTCAGGAAAGTACTAGGAGGCTTCCACTTAGGAATTGTATCCCATGTGGCTCAACAGCATGTGATCAGTTTACATTCCTCCTCAGGAGAAATTAAACTCACAAGTTGGCTCCAACATCATTGGATACTTGAGAAATCCTAGATCAACTAGTGGAACTAAGTGAATAGACCCATAGGACCTTCCTCTGGAAAGTACTAGGAGGCTTCCACTTAGGAGTTGTATCCCATGTGGCTCAACAACTGTGATCAGTTTACATTCCTCCTCAGGAGAAACTAAACTCACATGAAGGCTCCAACATCATTGGATACTTGGGAAAGAGGTGAGAAGAAAGAATGAAAGACATCCATAGTGCCTTCCTCAGGAAAGTACCATGAACTTCCCTCAGACTCCAGGGTCTCAAACCTCACAGAAAGAGAGCAAGCTCCTAAACCAGGCCTTCAATCCATGCCTCCTCCAATCCTCTAGTATGCTCCAATAATCCCCACAATAAATTCCCCACAATGAACCCCAAAGATGAACAGATAACCACAGGGGAGACAAAATCAATAGGCAACTTCAGAAAATACCTAAAAATACTAAACTAATGGGGAAAAATCTAACAATTATTCACAAGGGTCCTCAACACCTACTCATAACATCTACATAGGCCTCTACCTAAAAATCAAGACAAAACTCAATCAAAGAAAGGGATTCATCACCTAAACACAATCTAAACCCTAATTAGGATACCCTAAATCTACCCTAATTAAACTAATCAAGATTTAATTCTAAAAATCTAGAAAAAATCCTATGGGGAACTATGATTCATCACCTAATTGCACAAAAAAGAATGGATTAAAAACCCTAAGGGAAGGTTCTAAAACAATTCCTACAAAATCAAATACAAAGTTAAGACTATTAAAAAGCTATTTATTTGGAAAATCTATTAAAAATATTAAACCTAAAAATAAAATCTCATTTTTATTCTTATAATTTTCTACACATTTTCATCTAATCATAGAAAAAAGAAGAAGTAAAAAATCATTTTTTATCAATTTTTAATGAATTAAACAAAACAGAAAAAATATTAAAAGAAAATTAAAAGAATTAAATTAATTAAAGGGAGGGGGGGTACAAATAGTAAGGCGCACCAGTTCAAATGATTGGGCCAGCCAAAAGGGGGGGGGGGGGGGGGCGAATAGAAACTGAGCCCAGGATGGCTGGTTTAATGAAACGGTTGCGTTTCAATTATTTGAATTTTCCCTCTCTTTCTCAGACTCATCCGTGGCCACACGATCTGAATAATTTGTCAACATTTGGATCTAATCCTAGGGCTATTGTTCATCGTCCCAGATGGGACCTAGGGTTTTCAGAAACCCTCCTCTCATGCCCTAATCTTCGAGCTCCTCTATCTCTCTCCACAGGCCACGGCTTCACTCGACTCAAACATGAAAAATGCCCTACTACTCAAGCTCTACACAACCATACGTACAGTTTCTCTTAATTCCTCGTGAATAATCCCAACAGAAGCCTTCAATGTATTGGTACACCCATGTTCAACTGACATCAACCTTCATCAAACTTCAGTCTAATGGTCTACAGATGCTCTACATGTTATGCTAGCTATTATACACTAATTCTTGATGATTAAAACTAACAATCTACACAGTTCTTGCAAATCAAAGATTCCTACACCTGCCATGGAACTCAATGAATCGTGCCCTAACTTTCAGTACTTGGTCATCTATCCTAATACAATCATTCTATACCTATAAAGCTAAAAGAAAGCCATTAAATTAAGAGATACAAGGGGAAGAAAGAACCTGTCAAAGGGATGATGGTGAGGCTCGAAGGGATGCTTGCAGGCCTTGTAATCGGCTCAAGATGATCCTACAATGGTGAAGAACTTTCTGTTTGCACTTGTGATGGTGGAGATGGCTTGTAGTGGAAGATATCTTGGATTGCTTCAACTTGAAGAAATTGCTTCAATGGCTATGTATCTCTCTCTCTCCTCTGACTTGACTCAAGTTTCACCAACCTTTGATCACTCTCTGATGCACTCTTTATATATTGATGGTTGGATGCTTCTAGATTCATCTAGAAAAGTGTGGAAAGTTCTTGAAAATTCCATGATATGCCATATTGGTTATCTCATCTCCCATGTGCCATGCCTTGCAATTTTGTCTTAAAATATCATTTCATGAGATATTGAGAAGGGATGAGTGGAAAACAAGTTCATTCTTGGCTTGTGTAGGGTTTTTCAACATTGCCTTCTTTTTCAAGTAATGACTTTTCAAAGCATCACCCATTTTTAGACCTCAAATGAAAATTCTAGCTAAACCAATGTTCTCAAAATGGTTTTTCCAATCAAAATGATATATTGGATGACCTATTTTGGATTTGTGGATCTCCCAAATCACTTTTCAATTTCAACTTTTCAAAGTTATAAGCCTTTTTTAGTTCATTTTTGACCAATCATGTAATCTCATGCTATGAGCTTTTCCAACAATTTGTGACCTTCTTTCTAGACTTAAAATCACATTTTGAGCAACTTTCATGTTTTGAGTTTTTCCATTTGAGGCTTGGAAATAGGAGTTTTGGGCATTGGCTAAAATGACCTATAACTGACAAATGACCAAAATACCCCTGTCTTGTTCAAACCATAAGTTGAGTTCCACAAATCCAATCAAGGACTTCTACCACTCAAATTAAAGCTAAGAAGGTGCTCTTCAACATTCATGTTGACCAAGAAATCATAGGAATCCTCCTACTAGGGCAAAAGTTGTCTGCAAGTTGGGTGACTTTCAAGGACCCAGATTCACACACCTCTGCTGACCTGTAATTTGTCAAAACCATAACTTGAGCTCTGTAACTCCTATCAAGGACTTCCACCACTCAAATTAAAGCTAAGAACAAACTCTACAACATTCATGTTGTGGGGAGGATGAGATATCAATCACATCTTGAGCTAAAACTGCCTGGAAAATAGGGATCAAATTAGGGTTTTCTCACTGACAATCCTCAGAAACCCTAACTTGAAACTTCTCAAACTCCTCAATCATGATGAGTTAGTCTAGGAATCATCTTTGTATCATCTCTATGCATCATTCCATGATCTCATGGCCCTTGGATTAAGTCTCAACCTTCTCCAAATTTTCAGCTGATCTAGGGTTGACCCAGTCAAAACCCTAATTCTACCATTCATGGTTGAATCTTCTGAACTCTTGCATAATGACTTCTCTGGGCTTCATGATGGCTATCAAGACATCTCATAGGCTTTCTCAAAACATCAAGTTCATTCTCAAAGTCTCAGAATCATCTGAGGAGCACCCACAACTTTCAAACTGTGAAGCACACAACCCTGGTTTCAATCCACTCCTCTGAGGATCTCTTGAACTTTCTGATGAAGGTATCCATTTTCAAACACTCAATGAATAAATAATTGTTGGTCAAATTTTGGAGTGCAACAACTGCCCCTATTCAAACGGCTTGAACCTGACTGGGTGAGAAGCGAACGGCTCTCAACCAGTCAAGGTACGAGACGGTTGAATATCGGTAAACCCGAAAATTTGCCAACTGCACGAGCACACGGTACTCTGCGGGGAACAAACCTTCGAACACTGCAACACTAGCTGCTCAACAACTAGCTGGAGAGATACTGATCTGACATCGCCGCCGGAAACAAACATCATTCTGAGAGACACTCGACATCGCCGTCGTACCAACATCATCTCTGCTGGGGATTTAAAGAGCCTGACATTGCTGTTCAAACAAACATCCAACCTCGCTGCCGGAAACAAACATAATCTGACCTCGCCGTCGGATAATCAAAATACTCAACCTCGCCGCTGGAGAACTATAACACTGAACAACTCTACCCTGGGGTTCACCCCTGGTAACTGGAACAAAAGGTACACTTGCGTATTTGAACCTACTCTGCTGGGAATGAGAGACTCAACCGAGCACACTCTGATCTGGGGTTCACCCTCAGAACCATAACGAACATCGGAATACTACTGCACAATGATCCCACTGTAGAACTTCAACATTAAAGCTATATGAAACCCTGGCCCCTGGCCACTTCCAGCTTCAGCTAGAAAAGATCTTCAGGTACTTCTGAAGATAAGCATCCTTGGCCTTCAAGGATGGCAACTCTGCAGGAGGTATCTTTGACTTCAGTCTGAAGAAAATGATCCTTGGCCTTCAAGGATACATGGATCTGCCTTCAGGCAACTCCATCTCTGCTATAGAGCATCCGTGACTTCAGTCAGGGATATACTTCGGCCTTCAGTCCGAAAAATGAATCCTAAGTCATTCATGACTTTGGGGATAACCTTGCCTTCAGGCACCTTCGCATCAGCTTGGGAAATCTGTGACTTCAGTCAGAGAAGTGGTATGCTGAGCCATTCATGACTCTACGGGGATTCAAACACGTTGCCTTCAGGCAAAACTCCGCTTCAGCTGGAGAAACATCTTTGACTTCAGTCAGAAGAAAAACTGTTCACTTGATCGCGCTCAATCATCACCTCAGGATAACTGACTTGGTCTTCAGACTCACACGAATCACTCTGTTGTATCTACAACCTCCGGAACCTTGTCTTCAGCTACCTGTTGATTCTTCAACGCGGAAATCTGGACTCACCGGAACCTTCTGATATCGCCTTCGGGCGCTTACGAAATCCATCTTTAGATTAGACATCGTTGTTGGAGCAGACATATCATGCTGCTGAGGACTTCAAGAATCAACTTGAACAAACAGATCCGTCGGGCATCTTCAAGAATCGTCCTGAACTGATAACCTTTCTGGAGCAAACATTCTGTTAGGAATTCCAGGAATCTTCCTGGGCAGCTCCTGCTGGAGGTGCTATTGGGGAGCTCAAGTATCATACTAGGCGAACAACTCGGGAAGCTGTACTGAGATCTTAAGAATCGTCTTAAGCAAATGGCCCTGCTGAGGGATTCGAGAATCATCTCGAACTGAAGACTTCGCTGGGGATCTCAAAAATCATCTTGAGCGAGCGACCGTGGGGATTACACCGGGGTCTTTAAGAATCATCTCAAAAGCGACCTTGCTGGGGAGAATATCAAGAATCGTCCTGAGCAACCGGTCTTTTGGTCGCACACCTGGAAGGCAAGAATGATAATGACCTAGATCATGCTTATGATGCGTATGCTCCGGCACCATGCCCCACACGGCGGGAATGATATGCGTTTATGCTAAATGCTGTGCAATCATGCACAATGCTATGCAGCGTTAAATGCTATGCAGTGTTAAATGCTATGCAGTCATGCACAATGATGCGATCCCGTCAGCAAAATAAATGCCGAAGGGGGAAATCCTCCTGTCAAGGAGAAAGAACCATTCAGGTAGAGGAATCATCCTGCTGAGGAGAACGTGAACACGCCAATATCAATCAGGCTCTGTCTGGGGAATTGATCTTCCGCGAACTGCTGCAGGGGAACAACTTCAGCTGACTGCTGCAGGGGACGAAGCTCTACGAGAACTTGGATCTGCTGATATCAATCGCGAGAATGAACTGCGTGGCCGTCTCGGCTAACTCTTCTGGGGATAACTACTCTGTGGGGAAACAACTTCAGCTGCTCCACACTCCACTGGGGAAAGACCAATCATGATCTGATCAACTTCCAAGGACTCGGATCCCTTGGGCATCTGCAAACTCGGCTGGGGAAGGAGAAATCATTCTGCTTCACTGGAGAGAGTGTGACTCTGGGGAAACACAGCATTAGCTGCCCCATGCTCTGCTGGGGAAAATCGATCATGATCCGACCGACTCCCAAGGATTCTGCTTTTCTGCGGACTCAGCCGGGGAGAGAAATCATTCTACTTCACCGGAGAGTACGACTCTGATGGGGAAACTCAATTTCGCCGGGGAAGAAAGAATCATCTGACTTCGGGGGAGAGTACAACTCTGCAAGGGAATACAACATCAGCTGTTCCAACACTCTACTGGGGAAGAGGGAATCATCGATCTTCAGGAGAGAATACGGATCTGGCGGGGAATCTCAATTCCGCTGGAGACTTCAGTCTGGCATCATCAGTTACTGCATGCTTCGGCATACGACTAGCTTCCTATGAGACCTGCACTTGTGACCCGGTGCGGGGGAGACACCTGCTTCGGTGACTTTACTGGGAAAACACGAGCTTCGGTACCCGAACACTTCTATGAACTCTGCACTTGTGACCCGGTGCTGGGGAATAATCATCATGCTTCCGTG
This sequence comes from Lathyrus sativus, assembly GCA_963859935.3. Classification (NCBI taxonomy): domain Eukaryota; kingdom Viridiplantae; phylum Streptophyta; class Magnoliopsida; order Fabales; family Fabaceae; genus Lathyrus; species Lathyrus sativus. Next base: position 377,137,668 of record OZ012738.1, on the reverse strand, counting down.
CTTGATTCAGCTGATGAGGTAACGTTCCTTCAGGATGCGTCTGCTTGGGGAAGAGAATCACCTCTACCTGGGGAAGACATATCAATGCTCACTATCTGATTCTGATTCCGCGGAGGAGAAACTACTGAACTCTGCTGGAGAAGGAAGATTCATCCTGCTTCGGGGATACGCACGGCACATCTGCTGGCGAGGTGTTACACCTGCAACAACACAAACAAACAGACGAGATACCCTCCTCGAAGGGGCCTATCCAGGTTATTATCTCGGGACAATGTTCAGTTAATTAATTGTTTCAACAATCAATGGGCTTAGGCCCGCAAGTTTATGTATGCGCATTTTATCAAAAAACATCGGCGTTATCATTCGCAAACAAAACAGATAAATGCTAAACAGACAAGTAGAATTGCTGAATAATGTGCATTTTATTGATGATAAACCCCTGAATGGGCAAAAATGTTTTACAACAGAGGCAAGCTCCTGAAATGAGGAAGCCGCGCAAAAAGAAAACATAAATATACATCAGTATATACAAATGTCGGCAATCGAGACGTAGACGAACACCATGAGTTGATCCCTCTAAGACCCACTCGACTTCGATACTTCTCCGATGCTTCAGCTTTGGAAGAGATTGATTCAGATAAACGGCCCTCAGGTCTTCCGAACCACTAAACAATGAAAGTCCATACGCGGAACGCAGTCATTTGCTTATTCAAATCCCTAACTTTTGCGTGAACCGCCCTTTCGGGTTTTCAGTTCACCGGGATACCCTTTTTTGCCGAAGCCGCCCAGTGTAGGTTTTCGACTTCGCGGGTGTACATTTTTTCAATATATCCCTAACTTTTGCCCGAACCTTTTATTCTGTTTTTTGGTTCGCCGGGATGCCCCTTTTTTGCCTGGACTCTTTCTTTTTTGTCCAGCGGGTCGCTTTCAAGCAAAGTATTTTTTAACTGCGTCCGCGTTCACCGGGGATGCAAAATCTTCACCATCCATCGTGGACAACAACAAAGCTCCTCCCGAGAAGACCTTGCTGACGACATACGGCCCTTCGTAATTTGGAGTCCACTTGCCCCGGTGATCGGAGTGTGGCGGAAGAATCTTCTTCAGGACGAGATCACCCGTCTGAAAGCTTCGAGGACGCACCTTCTTATCATAAGCTTTCTTCATTCGGCTTTGGTACAGGCGACCAAATGCAATCGATGCTAGCCTCTTCTCGTCCATCAGGCTGAGTTGGTTCAAGCGATTCGTCACCCATTCTGCCTCATCAAGTTTCACATCAACCAAAACTCGCAAAGAGGGAATCTCCACTTCTAGCGGTAGGACAACTTCCATACCGTACACCAAGGAGAAAGGAGTTGCCCCGGTAGACGTACGCACCGTCGTACGATAACCGTGCAAGGCAAACGGCAGCATCTCGTGCCAATCTTTGTACGTCACAACCATCTTCTGAACAATCTTCTTGATGTTCTTGTTGGCCGCTTCAACGGCGCCATTCATCTTCGGCCGATAAGGGGATGAGTTGTGGTGTTCAATCTTGAAGCTCTGGCACAGCTCCTTCATCATCTTATTATTCAAATTCGAACCATTGTCAGTAATGATCCGCTCGGGAATCCCATAGCGACAGATGATGTCCCTCTTTATGAACTTAGCAACCACCTGCTTGGTCACATTAGCGTACGAGGCTGCCTCCACCCATTTGGTGAAGTAGTCGATAGCTACCAGAATAAAACGATGACCATTGGATGCGGTGGGCTCGATCTTGCCTATCATGTCGATGCCCCACATGGAGAACGGCCAAGGGGAGGACATGACATTCAATGGGCACGGCGGCACATGAACTTTATCAGCATAAATCTGGCATTTGTGACATTTCTTCGCGAATCTGAAGCAATCCGACTCCATAGTCAACCAGTAATATCCTGCTCTCAGGATCTTTCTAGTCATGGCATGCCCGCCGGCGTGCGTACCAAATGTGCCCTCATGGACTTCTTCCATGAGCATACTTGCCTCTTTCTCATCTACACATCTGAGTAGCACGAGATCGTGGTTTCTCTTATACAGCACTCCATCAGGGTTGAGGTAAAAGTTTCCAGATAGCCTCCTCAGAGTCTTCTTATCCTGGGTTGACGCACCCACAGGATACTCCTTAGTCATAAGGAAGGTCTGGATGTCGTGGAACCATGGCTTGCCGTCAGTGGCATCCTCGATTGCGAACACATATGCTGGTCTGTCAAGACGCGAAAGAACAATGCTTGGAGCTTCATTCCAAAGATTGACCTTATACATTGAAGCCAGGGTGGCTAAAGCATCAGCCATTTGATTTTCAGCCCGGGGTACATGATGAAGTTCTACTCGGTCGAAGAACGGAAGCAGCCTCCTGGCGTAATTCATGTACGGCACTAGATTCGGTTGACGAGTTTCCCACTCCCCTTTGATCTGATTGATTACAAGCGCTGAGTCACCATATATGTCTAGATTCTTGACTCTCAAATCAATTGCCTCTTCTAGACCCATAATACACGCTTCATACTCGGCTTCGTTGTTGGTAACTGAAAACGTCAGTCTTGCAGTAAACGGG